>WBNO01016076.1:62991-85428 GCA_013400575.1 Peucedramus taeniatus | reverse complement strand
CCAACAGTGCAATATGCTCAGCCTAAATTTAAGGGAAAAGCATGGGTCCACTGCTTTTTCCCATTATTTTAAAATCACTGGCTAATGCACTTTCAAAAGAAGTGCAACACCTACTGGAAGGCAGAGAAGGACCAGGAGAAAGAACTAGCCCTGGAATGGTTTTTGTAGCCCTTTGCCACCTGGGTGTCATCACTCTGTCACCAGCAACAAAAAGTTGTCACACACAGGCTGAGTTCCAGGACCTGAAGAGTCCTTTGCTGCAAAGTCAAATAGTACCTTTGGAGAAAGGGACAAGAGCAGAAAGTGAGAAAAACTTTATTAACAATTCTTTTAGCCTAAAACCTCTTGAGATATCATGATATTCAAAGCAGGCTGACAGGATTCCTGTCAGATTCATTCACAGATCTATCCCAGGCCTTTTGTGCTAATTTGAGGTCCAGATGTTTCAGTGGTAGAAAATCAAGTAAAATCTGTAATAATTTTAAGACGTCCCTGGAATCTCAGTTTAGAAGAGTGTGTTACCTCTAAGTTTCAAAGCTCAAGCTCACTCTTAAATCTACACTGGGCTAACTGAACTGGTTTCCAATTTCACTAGTAGAGTTTTGATATGAATATATTCCTTGCAAACCAAAAATTGCTCCAAATCTTTCAGAGTTCAGACAAGATCTGTGCTTTGCAAATATATCTTAAACACAGCTTCAAAACTGTCACAATACTTTCCAAGTTATGCATATAATTCATGCATATGTCAGGAAGAAGATGAATTATCAAGCTTACATTTGTAAAGTATAAGCATAAGGCTTTTCTAAGATATGTGCACTTTTTAATTGCTATTTGGTTTTTAAAATTTCAAGAGAGAAGTTAAGGACTAAACCAGGAAGGCTTGAATATAAATAGTTCCTTGCACATGAATGCAACAAGCTGTCTCCTGTCCTGCAGAATCCCTGTGGTCTGCTGTGCCAAGGGCAGCTTTCCCTATGCTGAGACAGAGTTTGCAGTGGCAGATGTCTCATCCTTGCTGTCCAAATGAATCTGGCATAGTAAGTAAAGGATGCAGTCTGAGAGGGACAAAATCTAAACCAACTTTCTCAGGCAGTTTTGTAATACACAAGTTATTGCTGGCTTGTTTGGTTGGTTTGTTATTTGTGATCCCTGCTCATCTATGCACTCTGCCTCTTTCTCCAATAAATCTCTCTTCAGGATTAAATCTTGTCTATGATTCATAACAGCTATTAGTTAAGAAATTATGGCCAAACAGAGTGGCACTTGCAGAAAACTGTTATAATTTATTTATTGAAACCAAACCAATATTTTGAAACTGTCAAATCATTTTAAATAATGGTCTTATTTTGTTATGCTCAGCTTTGTAATTTTTCTCCTCTTCTCCTTGTTTTTAGTCCCAACTACTGCATTTTTCCTTGAAAAGTACTTAAAAAAAAAAAAGGCAGATGGCCCAATCATAGGCAAAGGCAGTTTTGATCATGACAGCTTTTTTTCCGACTGGGGACGTTTGGTACTATCATGAACGCATATATTGGCTACCAACATAAAAGAAAAAAAAAAGAAAGAAATAGGCTCCCTTTCCCCAAAATAAGGGAAAAAACAACTCTCCTCAGCTCAACCAAGCAAAAAACACCAAAACAAAATAAAGTAACAACAAAAAATAAAGCTAAACCCTTCCTCCTTCCAGATCAAAAGGGTTACAGAAACCCTACAACCTGTTAAATAGCACAGCTGGGTTTTTTTCTTAAAACACAGAAGAACACAGGCAAATAATTTTTTTGCATTTTAGTCCCTCAGGTTCTTAAAGCCAAATATGTGCATGTATTCCTATTCCAAGTGCCAATAATTGACTATGCCACCACAATGATACTTTCCTCTTTGCTCTCTGAATAGAACTGAAGAAATACCTACTTGATAAAAATCTTCACCTCAAATGTAGATTCATGAAAATGGCAAAATTAAATATTTAAAGATTCTCCAGAAACTGGGACATGGTCTATCAGGTATTTATCAAAATAAGTTATTTAGAGGCATAAACGCAGTCACAAATATGATTGTGCTACAATAGTAGCAAGTGGGCTGAGTTGCATCAGAGGGGAAAGTCTCCATTTCCCTTGGCATGGAAATTGCAAGAAATAAACAGCAACAAAGTTGCTGCATAGAAAAGTCATTTGCTTTGTCATTCAATAGCTATCTATTTTGAAAACAAAACCCTATTAAAAGATCACTTATACTCCAGCTTGATTGATGATTTGTCACTTTTGCTACCCTTTTACTGAGCAGCAGACCAATAAATAAAGAGTGACTTTGAGTGACAGTAAACCCAGATTTTAAAGTAAATTAGAGGAGAATAATCTGTATAGATAAGAAGTCAAAAACACCACGGTTTGATTTTTCTTCTCTTCTACTGCAAAATTGGGATGTAATTAAATTTTGTAATGACAGCTCTGAACTCAGCCATCTGCCTTTTTTCTCCCTCATTTTTCTTACATTTCCATGTGGACTATGACACTCATGTTCCTAGGAGTGAAGCAAAGATTACATTTACTGAGTGGTGACTCTCTTCAAAGGAACAGTGTCTGAAGATGGGGATCTACAGGTCATAGCACCTGCTTAGAGGAACCTGACCATAACTCTGCAATGGTGTAGGTTAAAAAAAGCACTTGGATGTGTATAGGTAAGCAAATACTGGGTAGCCTTAGGAGGGTGCAAGTGTCTTTCATCTGCTCCTGAATCAAAGTGCCTTTGGACCAGTGAGTCCTGCCTGGCTCTTCCTACTTCAGAAAAATTGTTGAAGATTGAAGAAGTTTTAAAAGGTAACATCAGATGGGAGCCAAAAAAATCAGGAAAGCATGACATTAAAAGGAGCATCAATCTGTTTTGCTGATGTAAAGGAACATGAAGGAGTGACTTGATTACAGTCTTTAAGAAATACATGAAGCAGAAAAAATTGATAATGGAAGAATCACAAATGAATGGCCAAAACCTGAATTGAGATTAATACAGTCCAAAAATAAGGAGGTTATTTTTAGCACTGGAAGCAATGAAGCACTGAAGCACCTTATCATGGGTTTACATCAGCTCTGCAGCACTAGAAACATTAACATTAAGCTTGGTGCTTTCCAAAAGGCACAGATTTTGAGTTAAGAGATAGCTTCTTGAAGTAAGGTCCCTGATTAGGAAATAATGACTTCTTACAAAGTCCAGGACTGAATCTAGAGAAATGATTGGTGGTACAGGGTGAAAAACAACTGGAGTGAATTGGTCTTGATGACTTCACAGTCCTGCACACTGAAACCTCAAAGCAGAGCAGATGACAAGAAGCTAAGATAAATTCAATTTTCAGCAAGTAATATAAAAAAATCTGTTATACAATCACCTTCCTAATAGTTTTATTTGAATTTATTTCAAGTTTCAGTGGCATCCCCTGAATGGTTTCTTTTCAGAAAAAAAGAAGGTAGCTTAATTAAATTCTATGAAGTCAAAAATTCGAATTGACAAAAAAGACCAAAACCAACATGTGTTGTCAAGGCAACATGGGCCAGGAATTGTCTTTAATATCTGTTAGACCTGACAGTTGACAATATTAGGCGTCATTTGTACAGAATACTGATGCATCTCGGTGTAATTTTAATCTGTAATGAGAAGCAAAAGCAATGCCTATAAGCAAAGATAAAATCTCATGTTTAAGAAATGAGATGTAATTTTTAGTTTGATTTTTACTTATGCCAATCAAGTAATACTCAGTATAACCCCTGGATGTTGACGTCAGATGCAACACAACACTGGTAAGGAAGTGTTATCTCTAAGGGCCCAATTTAATTTTCAGCAGTTTAGGGTTTGATAAATGTTGGAAGTTAAGCAAAAAATGGAGTACCCTCCAGCAAAGTCAGTCAGATAGTTTATTACAGAATTAATAACTCTATCTTTGTCATGTAATTAGAAAGTAAAATGCAGAAAGGTATTTAAAAAACATACCTTCATGAGCAACTCAGCTTCTAAAAGAAAGAAGAACTTTACACAATACAGAAAAAGGAGGAGGGTTATTATTCTAACTTATTCAAGCACTCAAGTAAGCTAGAAATAAATTCAAAGGCACCTAGCATACAGAAACACAGACATTTCAAATGTACTTCCACAGTCTGGAAGAGAAGATTTAATCCAGACCATTACAGCTGGGGGTTGGGGTGATCAAAGAAAGGAAATAAAAGGACAAAACTGGTGTTTAGGGCATAATGTTTGCATCAGAACACTGGAGCATTCACTCTTTTTTCTTGCTGTGGGACATATCAGTAGTGCTGGATAGCAAATGCTTCTGCACTTACTAATTGTTTACTGCTAAAACATCTAACTAGAGTAAGCACAAATCTGCAGCTATGTAGTTGTCAGAGAACTGCTTTTCCTCTCTCTCACTTTCCTCTTTACTTTAGAGGAAGAAAATGACTGACAAAGCAACTGATATTTATCTCTCTCTAGCACCACACTGTTCCAGTTGGTTTGGAACAAAAGAAAAGTCTTGGAGGAATTCAGGAACAGGTGAATAGATATTACTATATTACTAAACATATTCATATGCATCCAGATGTTCTTAAAATCCCGAACCTACAGCTCTTTAAGAGACTACAGTTTAAAAGTAGTACCCTACAGATTTTCTACTGAGGTTTTTGCTACTTTATGGCTGTAATTACAGTTTTCACAGCTGTATTTAGAGAAACTACTTGGATTTTCCATACTACTTCATTAGAAAATGAAGGTTCACTGAGTCCCCTTCTATCACAAAGCAAACTCAGACTCTACCGCATATCAAGAGGTCTGCAAGACATCTCTTCTGAGAGATCAGTTGGAGGGGAAGAGGCATTCCTTCAGGATCACTGCATATTTTCCCCACACCCTTTACTTCTCACTCAGAAAGTAAGCCTCCCAAATAGAAAAATAACCAACTTTACAGCTCTGTGGTGGATTTCGCCATGGCTGGCTGGCAGTGCCCACCCAGGCACTCTCTCACACCCCCTACTCAACAGGACAGGAAGAGAAAGTGTGACAGAAAAGTCTGGGGATTGAAATAGGGAGGTGATTTACCAGTTACCATCACAGGTAGAAAAGACATGACTTGGGGAAGATTAATTTAATGTATTGCTTATTAGGTCTAGACTAGACTGGTGAGAAAGACAAAACAAACCTACAAGATGCCTATACCCAATGCACAACCTAAAGGCAAACACCAAAGAAAGCACATTCTCTGCACGTCAGACAAAGCCATAGATCTGTGATTGTTTGGATGTGACACTTGGACAAGCACCAAGTGTCCCATCTCAGCTAAATGACAAAATGCAGAAGCTGTTTGCATAATCGCAACAGTTTTGGTTTTCAGCTTTGTAAAATGGTTGCATATCTCTGCATTGCAAACAAGAAACAGCAAAATACAATTTCTCTCCTGAGAAAACTGGTGAGGAGACAAAGCCCTGGAAACAGGAGTCTCCTGAACAGGCAAAAAATAGGAAATGTTCCATCCTCTTGGTTGAGCATTTGGGAACAGCAGTAACCAGCACTGGTGCAGTGAGTGGAAAGTTATGTCCATACAGCCAAAGGCTTGAAGTCTATTTCTACCTGAAAAAGTTCTATATACAGGTTTGGGAACAAACAAACAAAACCACATAAAATGTGGACAACACCCTTGTATCTAGAGTATGGTGTGAAAAAAACATATGGAAAACTAGACTGCATTACAGAACATAACTAAGGTATGACCCATTAGAGGAGAAAAAACATATGAAAGTCAACTTGAGAGAGATGATTCATTTCTGTGAGGTAAATTGAACATCTGAAATTGATACATTTCTAATTAAAAGTCCAGAGGAATGAATCAATTATGTTTCTAGCCTGGCCATTAGTTCTTCCCTATGCTTTTCTTATTGGATCTGATTGCCAGTGCTATCCATGTAAGAAGCTTCATTACTCTGTTGTTTTAATAAAGTGGTGTGAAGATTTACTGTCCTTCCCATGCTAGTGAAGAAGATTAAAAGATCAAAATAAACCTGAAGTTGAAAGTTAAAAGCATGTAAACTTATAAAAGAGTAACATAATGATACATGAAAGAAAATTATTAAGACAAACTATGCTTTTTTTTAAAGCCAGGCGCCATACAAGAATAGCAGTAAGTAACCTAGCACAGTTATCTACAGTAGCACCAACATTCCACTTCCACAACTGTGTTTTATGTGAGACATTAAAACAGAACTGTCTACACAAGACCAGAGATCTGTTTTGTATATCCATGTCTTTGGAATAACATCAGTCTGCTCAACCCATAACTAGTACATCTGTATGTCCTAAGACATCATTTTAACTCCAAAGTACGTCAATGTGAATTTCCGAATTGATCCCTAATTTTTCAACTTGATGCCAACTTACAGCTAAATTTCTGCTCCTTCTTCCTTTGTGTAACTATGAAATATATTCACTTTTTTTTTTTGCACATTGTAAGTGGAGAGCAGTTGTTTGTACTTCCATCTAATAGTGAGCTTTGCTGTCCTGGAAATTCCTTGCAGAGAAAATGAGGTGACAAAATATATTAGAAATTGAGTATATATTAAAAAAATGCCTCTTTTTTTTTTTTCAGATTACACATGCAAGCAAAGGGGAATTAAAAACAGATCAGGCAACTACATGGAAGCCCACCCAGGCCTTCAAAACACACAGAAATAGCTGTAAGCAGGAAGGTGTGAGGACGAACCAAAGCACTCATCTGTTCTCTTCCTAATGACCTGCCACTACTACAACTGCCAGCAAATAATCCCCTGGGACAGTCATGTTGTTGTGTTTAAGAAATTCTCTAAATTGTTTTTGCTTCTTTTAGCATTACTAAATTACATTTGAACATGTTTGAACCCTCAAATGTCAGCTCTGAAACCTCACAGTACACATAAAACTGCCAAGAAAAACTAGAGTCGTACAAAACAATAGCTCTGATATGAAGATGAAAGTAAGCAAAACACAGCAGAAGGAAGTGAGAATACTTTTCATCAAGAAAACAGAGGAAAGGCATCTTCTTTAAAAATCATTCTTCACTAGTCAATGTGTGAATGAGTACCTGAGCATTATACAACAAAGTGTTCTGCAGTTTAAGAACTATGAGGAAAGAAAATTCATTGTATACCCAGCTCAAGCCTCTACTGCCTCCAGCACCAACCATGAATTACAACTCCTGATTTCTCCCAAAAGTAGAATATAACAATTCATATTACTTTACAGTGCATAATAATATGCCTAGAGAAAAAAAAAAAAAGGAAAAAAATCAGTTATCTCTCAATCATTCATGTCTCAACTAAAATTTTATTTTTGCATTTGTTTTCATAAAATCTATTTTTCTTACCTGCAATGACCCAAGCATTGCTAATGTGTAGTCTTGCTTTTCTACTTGGTAATATAACAAGTGGCTATAAAAATAGCCAAAACCATGCACAGTACAAGCTTGAGATTCAGAAGACCATATATCATAATGGTAAATACATTTCCACTTTACTGATATTTTCTCTTTTGCATCCAGTGATCTATCCTTTCCTCTGCAACTCTGATTATTTTTATTCCTTGGAGTGTTTTAAGTAAAAGCAACTAAGGCCAAGTCCAGTTCTAATGAAATGAGGGAAAGCTTTGCCATCAACCTTAATATAATCATGAAGCGGTGGTTGGTGAAAAAAAGCTGTGTACCTTTTAATCCTCTGTATATTATTCAGGCTTCATAGCATGCCCAACATTTCTAGACTTCTGCTGATTTCCTTATGTATTTATAGTTTTCTGCAAACCTGCAATGTCTTGCTGTAATGACCACCATCTGCTTTACTTTTAATTTGTCTTTTACTGTGTAATGCACCTGTATTGTGTGAGTTATCTTCTAACAGAGCACCTTAGTAGGGATCCACATTAGGGGGAAGTTTCTCATTGCTTTGTCCTGCTTCTGTACATTGGGTCAGGGTGAGGCTTCTGGGGAGAGCAAGGATTTCCCTGAGGCTGAGATGCAAGAAGAGTGAAGAGAGGGAAGGAAGAAGGAGGACTGGGAAGGGAAGCTTAGAGAAAGGATGCAAATCTGGATAGCAGAAATGGCTGAGAGAAGTGAGAAGCAGTTGGGCCTTGGACATGATGGATAAAAACCTTTCTCTGGAGGGGAACACAAAAATTGTTCTCTAGCCACAGAATAAGTGGGGAGAAAAATTAGTCTGAAAGGCTGTAGTTGTATCAGAGACAGAATGGAAAGACTGCAAGTGGAGAAAAGTCAGGAAGAGTAAAATTTGCCAGCTTTTGATATCAGTTTCTGTTTACATGAACCCTATTTTGAGGGGGTTTTTTCTGCTTCAAAATATTAATTGCTATAATTTATACTCAAAATGAGTCTGGCTTTTGGATTTAAAGGTTGGTGGTTTTTTTGTCTTTTGGGAGGCATTTGCTATAGAGGAGAGTTTAGGCAAATCCACACAGAAGATAAAGATGACTCAGTCTCATCATGCATGCAGAATGACAAATATTAGTAAGACTTTCCTATCACAAAATATGAACCCATGAGCTCTATGTGAAGACTGAGAAGCTTTATTTACCACATAAAAACTTGCACTGCTGCTTGCACCCTGTCTTCCATGGATGCCACAACTCTGCCAGGAAGTCTCTTTAAGTCACAACTCTTACATGTAGAAATTGCAGTCACACTTGTAAAATTTATTATGTAGGCTCACTGGAGAGCTCCTTCTCTAACAACACGTTTGTGTACAGTAAGTTTTAATTTCTAGGACACTTCTCCTATTCTGCTCAGTTCTAGTCTCCTTGATGACTTACTGTTATTATGTAGAACTCCCTGGATCTTTCCTGCAGGCAGTGCTTGATCTTTCTCATAATTTCAGCAGTAGTAGCAGCTTATTTTTCATAATTAAAAAACCCTTCTAAGTTTATCAAGCACTTGTATGAAATTCGTGTTTGTAGAGAGGTGTTTTCTAGAACTTTATTTGTGCTTCAAGAAACTCGGTCTGAAATATTTGGTAAATATTCTTCACTATTTGGTGAATATACCGGTCAACAAAATATATCAAGTAGTTCTTTGGTAAGTACAGTTTATTTTTTTCTCCTAAATAATGGAAGGACTTTTCAATAAAAGGAGATGATATGTATAAACAAATGCAGAACTACTTTAGACATGATCGATGTTATAATTTCTCTGAAAGACTAATTACTGCATCATTTAGGTGCTGGCTACATCCTTCCATTTTCTAGTCAGATCCATGGCAGTTTTTGAAGGAAGCTTTGGCCTTTTACTCCCACCTGCCTTCCAGAAGGGAAATTCAAATGATGCTGCAGAGTTCCCAGTCCAGATACCCACAGCCCATCTAATCCCCTCTCAGTGAACCTGCTAAGCAGTTGAAAATACCTGCTGGAAAAGGAATAAAAATGCAAGCACCAGCCTGTGAAAAGGCTAAGTAGGGAAGACATCTCAGTAGTAGTGACTGGTCACTATATTGATATACATGTAAGAGAATCTGAGGAAAACCATTGCAAGAAAGGATAGATTCCTTAAGTTTCTGGACTGAGATGTTGAGATGGGACTGCTCCCCTACAGTTTCTGCCAACTAAATACTCCCCAGTGGGTAATAGCACTTGCATGCACAGCTTTTACAGAAGGAACTGATGGAACCTCTGATAATTCAAATATTAATCTAATCAAAAATTCCATTAACAAAGGATGTTAGAGTGGAGGTGTATTACAGATTAATCAGAACTCATTACAATTCTCTCCTGTGGTGCAAATGATTCATTGGTCTTTCAGCAGAAAACTAAGGGATATCTCTAGCAGCTTACAGGAGTTGCCTAAGAAAAAAATTTATTAACTCTTGCTCATACTGCAAAATGCTGGCAAAAAGTATTCCACCTTACAAGGGAAATAGCATACTGAAAAATAATGTATTTATATAGCACCTATCAGAGTGGCCACATGCACACAGAAAAACAGGTATTTTAATCACTAACCTCTCTCAAAAATTAGGAACTCATTCAATATCCCCAATAATCATACCAGAAAGCAGCAGGAAGAAAGGGGGCAGTAGGAAAACAGGTATGTGCAAGTTTAGTTTTCTTAGTGTTTAGTTAAATAGTGGAGGAAAGAAACACTGAGCATATGTTTTGCATATGGGGGAAAGATGTTAAATTCTTTTTTTCTGAGGCAATGCACATTTGATTGCAGTGGCATGCTTTAAATAGTTGGAGGCACTTAACCTGAATTGCAACCCACACAATTTTCTGCCATCTAATTTACAGTCCTTCAAGACACAAGTTCTTTGCACAATAGGCAAGAGATGCCCTGCAGAATGCCATGATTTTGTCATTGTTTTTCACTTTTCTGCTTCAGAAAGTGTCAGCTATGCAACAAAACTAGATATTTTGTGGCTGATTATACAGGCTGTGGTATGTTCAGGTACTGCTCCTGAGTAGTGGTGACTGTGACATGAATAAAGGTAATTTGATCTTCCCTGAAATGCATTACAGCAAAAATAAGATAATAACATGAATCAACATTATATTCCATTTTCAACAACAAGAATATAGAAAATTGTATTTGCTACCTTTCCTGTTTTCTTCCCCATCCACAAATATTTACCCTTTCAAATGTTACCTTCTGGTACATGCAAAAATAGTAAATAGTGTATCAGAGGAGAAAATGCACATTCTGTAGGCTTTACTGAAGCGCAGTACAAAACATAGGCAAGCACCTACATCACTGAGGTACAGGAGGCACGACAGGATAACTGTTCTTATCTTCCATAGATGTACATCTGCCAGTTGCATGGAACGAGCCAGAAACCACAGTTTTATAGGGCATGGTCTGCAGCTACCACATTAAAGTTGAGGCAGTGCTGAAAATGTCACTGGATGAGAAAAGGCCAGATTTTCCATTCAGATGATATGCAACGTGCAGCATTGTCCTGTCACATGCAATTCTTTCTTGCTCTCCTAGACACAATTCTTATTGTGACATCAATTAACATACATGCTGAGGGGTGAGGGAATTTATAGAGTCTAACGAGGTCTAGCAGAAGAACAGACTAGGATGGTCAGCTATGTTTTTCCCAACCCTGAGCTCTCCAAATTTCTGAACCATTTCACTGTACTCCAACTTTTATGTTAAAAAGAGAAGAAAACAACATGGGATACCCTAAGTAAACTGAGTTTGATCTTAAGCAAAGAAGCAGCTGAAAATAACCTACACCAATCTTACATTTAAGAGACAGAACCATACCCAATTAATTTTAATTAAGTTATTCCATTAGCACTGATTTCCTTTGACACTGAAGAGCATGACCTCCCCTGTGCTATGGGTTAGCAGCAGGGCTGAGCTTCCTTCATAACAAACTACCTCACTTAAACTTCATTACATTGTTGCACTAATGGAGTGGAAAGGATAAAGAGAGCGTCTTACACGTCCTTCGCCAGTACCTCTGCCCTCAGAGAGGTTCTGCTAGTTCACAAGCTCCTATGTGCACTAAAAAGATGCTGTTGTCTGCTACAGTAACTTTGGCATAAACGTCTATCTTCTGCATAACTTATTTCTATCATAACATGGCAATAGGACAAGCAAATCAGCATATCAATTTTTGTTCTTGCCTGTCAGCTGCTCTATTCTAACCCACATAAGGCAATTCCTATTCCCCTGCTATCCCATGTTCCTCTCCTTCCCAACCCACACCTCTTTCCACCCTTGTCTGTATTTCATATTTTAAAACATTATGAAGATAGAATTTAAAAGAATACAAACATACTCCCCTTCTGTTGTCAACAGGCAACACATTCCCAGAGCAGGAGACAGTAGCCTTCACGTTGTGCCCTTCAGGTAAATGAAATGTTCATTTGCAGGAGAAAAAGTACATTTCTACCTCAAATTTCTATACCAAATTTACTAAGACAGCCAAGAGGTATTTAGAGAACAGACATTTACCTCTTTTTTCTTTCAAATATATTTACCTAGAGCAGTGGCAGCTAATCCAGACACTAAAAGGGTCCATAGATTTTAATAAGATCTCATGGATGAAGACAGCATGTCCTGAAGCCTAGTAACCAGTGTCACATTTTATAGCTCAATCTAAGGGTAGCTCAAGTCTATCATGAGACATTGCTTTAGACCACTGTGGACCTTCTGAGGTAATTTCATTTGATCATTTGAATACTAGGCTTTAAACAGCAACAAATGCAATTTTGAAGATACTGCCTTCTTAAAAACACCATGCAACAGGTAAATTATAGGCAGAATTTAATATTAAAGCTCTAGAGACTCTTTAAAGCCATTTCTCCTAAGAAATGAGCCAAAACCTCTTGAATTATCAGAGGTGTCAAATCTGCTTTCAGCAGAAACTCTCCACAGATCATTTCATTAAATCATTTGATCACTGGCTATTAAATAAAAAATGAAATAATTTTGCAGGGGAGCAGAGAGGGAAAAATAGTTATAATTAAGCATAACAATTTAAAGTTGCACTCTTCACACACCATTACTGTAATTAGAAACCTACTAACATGCTAGCAAAGTCACATGCCAGAACTGGTGAATAAGGAAAAGAGGATACAGAGTTTGTCTGAAGAAGTTCAGCAAAGTTCATTTATGCCCACAACTATCTGAATTGCTTGCTTAACTTCATATGTGGGAATACTGAAAACAAAAATGTTCATTTAGTTGTACCAGCAGCCACCACTCTGTATTTCTCCATCACTATTTAGTCTGGGATTACTGAATAAAGTACAAAAAGAGCTTCAGGATTTTAATTCATCTTCTGCTTGGGAAAAATTGTGTTCTACCCTTCTTTCACAGAACTTGATCTAATTTCAAATAATTTCTATTATTTGTACATATATTAACAAATTGAAATGGAATTCATACATTTGTGGCATGACCTTGTTTTCCATTATACAGCTCTAGGTCTCAGAGGGCAGTGGCAAAGCACCATCTACATTTTCAGTAATAACTCGAGAGGGATGAGGGAGAAGAAAAGGAGAATTCAGCTATGTGCAAAAAGGGAATAGAAAGGTGGCTGTCATGCAGAGAAAAGAAGATTACAAATTTGCTAAAATGAATAATTTACAATTATACAAAAATGCATTCAAATTAGGTTTTTCTTAAGAGAGTCTTAAAAATCATACAGAAACCACATTTTTAAAGTCTTAAACAAGAGTCTTTTGCCAGACTGGACAAGGCTAATGGCTCAAACCAGCAATACTGAGCCTTTAGGGAGCTCTACCAGGAAGCAACTCCCCAGTTACTTTGGACAATTGTTTTCTTCTATTATGCACCCTGAAAATAGGTTTTATTTTTTTCTTTGTTTGTAGAACTGCAAGTGTTACTGTACATAAAAAGAAGTCCTTGTATTACAGGCTGGCTCTGTTTTGCCTGTCCATTACTGCAAAGCACAGGAGAACAAGGAAAATTCTACTAAATGGATGATGACAATTTCTGTCTTCACCAAACCTTTAATAGATAATTGAAAATAAAGCACGAGCTCTGTAACACATCCCATTGTACACCATCATACTGTTCTAGAAAAACTCTTCACATGTGTTGAAGCTATTATTTTTTTCAAGTATAAAGATTAAAAGTACCAGGTAGTTTTAAAAATCATCTGTGCTGCAGATATTCCCTATGCACATGCAAGGAAAATATCTTAACTTTTTATCCCTAGAAGCAGGAAACCAATACTGACTAAATATATGATTCCCTGTGTCAGAAATATTTCATAGGACTCCAGCCACATGGAGAGCTTAGTAACTCCCAGCATAATATGGAGATTTTCTGAAATTATTTTTTAAAAGCTAAGAAAGAGCTAATAAAAATGGCTTTCCTATCAGCTTAGACTTCCCTGGCAGCAGGAAGGGCTCTGCTGAGCACCCTAACCAGGGAGCGCTGAAGCTGTGATTCCTGAAACTGCTCTGAACATAATTTTTCACAAGAGAGCTGACAAGACAAGCTGCTATTTATGAAAACAGAGTTACCAAAGCCCAGTCTTCTGGCCTCCTAGTCCCAGTTGTTTCCACTGAGCAGGAGACTTGCTGGGTCTGTTTTCTCCTAAATTGGTGAACTCAACTGGGTTGCCAAGCAAGTAAGTGATCAATGGACATCATTCAGGGGGAGAAAAAGCAGGCCAGGTTAGGACAGAGGGGAGGAGGAAGTTGAAACCTTTCTTGCACATTAAACATCATCATTTCAGCACCAGTACATCCAGGCCTGACTGAGATAACTGAAAATCACTTCCTCAGCTAATAATCACCTCCTCAAATACACCTGAGGAATGAAGACTGCAAGACTTACTTATTTGTTACCTGACAGTTTCTGCATTTATCTAGACTTGCCCAAAGGAACTGCCACCAAGTTTAAGGGTATTTTACATCCCTTTTTCACAATTTTAATGACTGCATAAGCATGAAACACACTTTTCTGGTCCATTCTGGAAGAGAATATTAAATATAACTTTTTTAAAAAATCACTGATAGATTTTATGACAAAGCTGCAAAGCTTGAATATTAGAAATATGGAACTCAGAAATTCTGACCTAGGTGACTTTGCTGATAAGCTATCATTTATTCCTTCTTAGATACTGCAAAAGGAGAAAAAAAGCCAACAATTTGTATAAGCATTGTGCTCAGTTCAAAACAGTTTAAAATTCTTACCTACAGGTCAATAACTAATCACCATGATTAAAGAACCCATGTTAAGTCTTGACAACATTTTTTCTGTGAGGACTTTACACTCATCTCCTTAAGGTCAATGATGCAACTTGCATCAGCAACAGGCCTGGGAAGATGCCATTAGAGCTTCAAATTGCAACACAGATTCACAGCTACTGGCCAAAGGCATAGAGCTGTAATCCTATTTTTGCAGCTTTTTAACATTTTTCATGTTTTAAAAACTTCCTGGTCTGTGCCACCATCACACCTCTGCAAGATAATGCACACACCTGGATAGTCTAGTCAATCACTCCCCTTTGTCCTGGTCTGCTTGACATCCATCAGAGAAAAAGAGGACATATGTGCAATGCCCTGGCCTTATTCAGTTATTTCTCACTTATAGTTCATAGTTTCTATTTAGTTTGTTGAGACAGACAGATGACAAGCCAAAGAGATAGACATTTTAGTGCCTCCCACCACAACATCTAATCATAGATCTAAATAGTGTTTGGGGCAGAAAAATGAAATTAAGGTTGTGATGTGAGAAGGATGAGATTGAAACTTCTGAGCTCTGATCCTTTAAGCTGAAGAGTGATGTGTCCTCTAAATTTCAAGCCAAGGAACATAAGAGGAAATAATATGTCCTGCCACCTCGGTCTAATCATGCATAGTTAGGTGTTCCTAGCCATCAGCACTTTAGCATACTTGACTAGTGATGTATGAAGTAGGCCACCCCTGGAAATTGGTTTTCTTGCCCTGTGTCCAGGACCAGTGTAACCACAGGCCATAAATACTTAGGCTGTTCAATATCCTCTTACTTGTATTTTTTTAGAATGATTTATTCACGTAACCAGGTTAAAACTGCAGCAGTAATTCAGATTGGGGATTGAAAAGCTGTCTGGCTTCAAGGCACTTGGGAGTTATTACCCATTTAGACTACAGGCAGAACAGGCCCTGTAGCCTGATTTGCTGACATTTGTCCAAAAAGGTTTCAGCTCTGCTGTGTTAATCGACTGGCCTTGATCTGGGAAGGGGACAGAGCACAGATTTACTCCCCTATTTCACCATAATCTCGATTCCTACTTCCATGCTCTTTTGGACCGCTTCAAATCTGTCACCAGAAATAATTATTGATACTGAAATGAAATGCTCCTGTTCATTCTGTTACCCAAAATGTTCCAAGAATTGTGGTTCACAGAAATAAGCCATGAACTACGAAGTACAGTAAAATAAAGTTTCTAAGATAACAATCCTGTTTTCAGACTGCTAGCTATTGGCCACAAGTTGACCATAGAAAAACAAAAGACACTGCAATAAAAAGGAGATGTTTGCTTCAAACTTTCCTAAAGACAGTCCATCCTCATTTTCAGGCACATCACATCTGAAATGCAATTGCTCTGAAATTTTTAGAATTTTCAGACTATATTCCAGAAAGTGACTTGCCTGTCTTCTTGACAGAATCCTGTCACTACAGAGCCAATTTTGAAAGCAGAATTACTCACAAAATTCACGGCAATATATTAGTATTATATCCCCCCATTTCACATACAAGACTGAGACCTCTCCATGAGACCATCTAAAAAGTGAATAAAAATATACCTTATTTTCTAAACAAAGACAATTTTGATTTCTCACGCCTGCAAAACAATACTACTAGCTGTGTATTAGCTGGAGCAACAGTCACAGGAACAGCATATCTAAGGGAGCTGGAACATGAAAGAACATTCAGATTTATTATCCAGCATTAGCTGCCTTCATTGCTGCTTTAAAACTGGATGAACAACAGCCTATCCCTTTCCTGCCAGTGATAACACAACAGCATTCCAGATGTAATCAAATTATTTCATAAATATGGGCCAACCAGCTTTGTCCATGGTTCTTGTTCTCAACTCAACACGGGTCTCATATGTGATAAAAAACTTTCCTAAGCAACCTGTTAATGCAAGTGTGGGAAACAAGCAAAAACAGAAAAAAGGTTAATTTATCTAGGAGCAAAAGCTAACCTGACACACAAAAGTATGCTGAGAGACCCTTTACATCCACTTGCCTGGATGCTGGGATGGGCATCTGGACAAGCACTTGGTTTCGGTATCATTTCTCCTTGTGTCACTTCCATATTGCTGACAGATGCAATCAGCATTTGCCCAAATAGCAGATCATTCTTCAACCCCATGGACACCACAGTCCATACACAAGCTGTGCCAAACTGGAAAGAATAGGGGCATAATCCACTTTATTTTAGAAAGTAGAAATATTATTCCTACCTCAGTTTACTTCCCTGATACACAGCTGGCTAAGTGTACAAATTGCAACAGAGGAGGGGAAAGATGATTCCATCAGAAAATGATTTCTGAAATATCCTGCCTAACAGACATGAGACAGGATCTTTCTGTCAATTTCAAAATCTGGTGACTGACATCTCCTTCATGTTAGCACAACTTACAGAAAGGTACCTGGGAGTATTATTTCCTCCTCCTTGCAGCTTGCTTAATTTACTTAGCACCATATCTTGCACCCTAATTGCAGGGCTTATCTGCAAGTATCCTAGCACTCCCCTCTGCTTCAAGTGCAGTTCAGTAGGTTTTTCCAAAGGTCACATTTTTCTCCCTTCATTCTGAATGCATCTGATCAAAGAAGCTATTTTAAGTCTCTTTAATCAGATATTGGTCAAAGGTCTTTAATGCTGGCATGTAGGAATGAAGAAGCTGAACCTCTGAGATCTGCCTAGAATGGAACAGTTAGCTTTAAAATAACAAATTCAAATAATGGTGATGGGACAGAACTCAGTGAGCAATATTAATCAGTACCAGGCAGTTCTCAGAAGTTTTGTTGATCTTCATCCTGAAATTTTTCAGTATCAGTATGCTCTTTGCATACTGATAGTAACAGACTTCTCCTTGGTGAAAAGAAGGGGAAAAACAAATGCAACAACTCCTGTCACCTGAAGGATGCAAGATACAGAGGAACCAGACAATAAAGCAGGGTGTAATGCCAGGGCAGCAGGAGAAAACCCCGCACTCTGGGAAGGGCATGCGGGAGCGCAAAAAATGCAATCTGGGCAAAGCACTAAGAGAAGCCTTGACTGGGACCAGAGCTCATCAAGTTCTGTACAAAAACCTGGGTAACTTCCCAATACCTACAAATGCAAAAATACCAGCTTGAGGTTGACTGCCTTTCCTCATGCCAGAGGCAGCAAATACAAACATTATTTACAAATCTTCTGCAAACATACAGGTTTTTGTGCTAGAGCCAGTAGGATTTCAACTCATGTTGTGAGGAGAACTTGGGCTGGGCAGTGTTAAAGAAGCTAGAAAGTCTGTGTATGTGGACATTAACAGAATATTAAACACTGCATTAAAACACAAACATTTCCAATGATTTAGAATTTGTTTTCTATCAGTGGAATCTAGAATCAATTTTAGAAAAGAAACAAAAAAAATTAAAAAAAATAAAAAAATACAACCACCTACCCCATTACCAATCTCACCAACTGGAAAAGAAGGCTTGAAGTGCTTTCCACACAGATGATTGTGATTGCCATGTTTTCTTTTACAGGAAAATCAAAAGTATTGTAGGATGGTCAAGTGTTCAGCATGAAAATATCTAAAGAACCCTGAACTAACATTG
The DNA here is from genome assembly GCA_013400575.1 of Peucedramus taeniatus. Lineage (NCBI taxonomy): Eukaryota > Metazoa > Chordata > Aves > Passeriformes > Fringillidae > Peucedramus > Peucedramus taeniatus. The sequence goes on along the minus strand of WBNO01016076.1, from coordinate 67,116 downwards.
ATCATTTCTGTCAGCAGCCAAATTCAAAATTTCTTAGTTCCTCTCTACTTCCAAGCTGTACCTTTCATCCTTTACAATTATATGCAAGTGCAGAGTATCCTGCATGTTTGAACCAGAATGGTCATTATACAAACAGCACATGCATTATCAACAAAGGTATTTTGCTGCATGGCACTGGGAGGAAAAAGCAGCTAGAAATTTACCCTTCAGTAACAGATTCATTTTGCATAGAGTTGCAGAAGCTGGGAAGAAAAAAAAGAAAAATCAATGGTCAGTACCCATTGTCTTCTGGTCTGAAAACCTGTAGCTAAGATTTCGATCCACTGTATACTTGACAGGGATATAAATGTGTTTTATTCACATATATATGTACAGGATCTATATCTGTTATGTGCTAAGACTAAGAAATTTCACAGAAAATAAACCCTCCCTTGCATTTCAAGTGGTCCCCAGAGTTCAGAGGGGTTTTCAGCTCTGTAAATCTAGTCATGTTCAATAGCTTCCATGGGCACAGATTCATAAGTAGGGCAGATTTTCATTTCCACACTGGTCTGGTTGCATTCAATAACTTGTGTGATCAGAGATCCACAAAAAGTGAGATTAACCAATCCAACCTTATAGGTCCAGTCATGTTTAGTAAGAACCTTGAGATCACAGATGGACCAATACTGCAATTTATTAAAGCAACAGAAAACAGGTGTTGGAACTGCCATTGATAAATGCACCAGCTGTGACAGAGCTCTAACAATAACAATAATATTGCGTTAACCCAGGTAATAATAGTAATCTATGAAGAAGCTTACAAAGAAGGCATCCCTGTTTGGGAGGAGGAAGACAAGAATAGCCTGTCAACTGTCTCTGAGGTCTTTTGGGTATTCCTTCTAACAAGCTAAAATTACCACCTTTCTTATATACAGCCCAACCTTATCTTTCTCCTCCTACATAATGTATTGCAAGATGTAAGCAGAGAGTTGAGTAATGCAGTCATATACATAACACCACGTACTTCATTAAGCTTATTAGCACATATAGAGTGTACTTCTAATATAAATGACACTGAAGCAGGCAAAAGTTACTTTTTGGCCACTTCAAAGTTCCAGTCATACGACTTGGTTTTGTTCTACGCTGTTCATCAAAGCCAAAGCAAGACCATCCTCTCTCCACAGGACCTCATCCTTCAGCCAACTCACCTTTTCTTGACACCAGCTGTGCAGATCTCCATCTGCAAAGACAATGCAGAGGGTACACAGGGTAGACCACAGACAGGAAACCTTAGATCTCGACTGCCACTTTGGTCATCATCCCACAGCTACTAGAGGAGCCTCTAATTGCTTCTTACATCTTTTTAGTGGCAAACATATTCAAATAATATCCTATCTACATAGGATAGATAAATAAGTCACTTCACTAATTTATTGGATAGCAAAAGGTCTTTGTTGCTTTGCTTGTCGCAGAGCAAACTAATCTAAAGTCTATGTGCAGACTGGCAAACAGGACAGGTAATGAGAAACTACGAGATACAGAGCAGACAAAGACAATGCTTTTACCTTGCTGGCTTTCACACTAGGTTGTTTTTTTTTCCTTTTAAAGAAACTCTCTTTTTTGAGAGAGAAAGAAGGAAGCAAAATTACCATTTAACTGGATTTAATGAGCCTTTGCTTTTCCCATTCAGTAATTTCCTTCACTGTGATAACTTAGTTAGCAATACATCTGACAAGTCTACGCAATATTTGTGCTGTCCTAAATTATTTTTTCACACCATACCTTTCTTATTCTCCCAGCCTTAACAACATAGTTAATAGAAATTATAACAAAAGGGCTACGGACACCAAAGGAATGAAAAAAAGAAACAGAATTTCTCCACTTTTTTATATGGTACATGAACTATAGCTTCTTGATCTTTCAGTGTATCACATTAAAAATATTCTTTTCAATATAGAGTATGTGTAATTTATGCAAACCTATCTCATAAGAAGCCATGCCATTGATTTTCAAAGGCCTAACTCTTATTCCAATATGCTCATAGAATATTAACAGAAATTAGGAACCTAAATAACTTACTGGACTGAGACTTTATCATTAAGCCCAGGAAATACCTATTTGATATAGCATAACAGATATATTCTACATTACAACACGGGTATCTGAATCATGATGCAGGCTTTATTTTTCTTAGTGTGGCTGAAAATGGTTAAGGATTTTCCTGCTTGAAATAATAAAACTTTTTTTATCACTATTATTTCTTAAAGAAAATAGGCAAGAAAGAAATAATAATGGTGAGCAAAGATAATATAAAAATTCTTAACATTTTAAAGTGCCTTCTTGAAAAGGTCACGTTTTGCATTACACCCAAAGGGGAGAGATTAGTTTTAATTGAGATTAGTATTACTGCAGTAATTCCAGGAATGAATTATATGGCCTTGGTTCAAAACTAAGAGAAATTCACCAACTAATATACCCCATACACTACAGATGTACTCTGAAAAGAGAGACTCTTATCTCAGGCCTCTCCTATCTATGGTACAGGGTTTTGTCTACCTCTGCCAAACAGTGTTCATTCCTATTGTCATTTTTATATATCAATTCAATTTTGCTTTTGCTTAACTGCACTCAAAAATTTTATTAAGTGTATTACCAAAGGTAAACTGAATTTAATGAATTATTTTGACTTAGCCTTTTGGGCTCAGAGTGTTCATCCTGTCTCTCATGTCCCATCAGTGTTCATAACAATATCATTGTTTTCCTTTTGGAAGGCATAGACAGAAATTACTTCAGATAAAAATTAAATCCTACTTGGCAGATATAGCAGATATTTTTCCACTGGATATGCTTCTCATCTTTGATATGTCTACCTTGGCTGAAGAGAGGATGATTCTCTCCCAGTTATCACCTGTGTACGGTCCTTCACAAATTGTGCCAACTGGATCAAAAAATACTGTTCCTTTAATCTAATAATGTTCTCCATGCAGCTTTTGCAAATAATTGAACTCTGAAAGGTTTCAGAGGATCACTGATTTCTTTCTAATCTGATCTGCCCCAGCAACCTCATATAAATAATTTTCATGTTCCCTTGTTTTGTTATGTGGAGATACATGTAGGTAATGCAGGACAGTGCATGATCACAGATATATATATGGCATCTAAAACATTCTGGTTGGAATTTGGGTTATGCAGCACAGCCATACAAATCTGCATTTCCAAACTTTCATACTGCTCAAATGAGCACAATCTCTTATCTTGGAACAGGGCCATCTCTAGCTGGGATGCAGACAATGCTGCTATTTGTTGCATACTTGGTTAGAATTTGCAAAATGAAATATTTCCACTATGGTATGAAAGGTTCATATGAAATAATAGTAAATTTACATCCAAAAATATTTTGATAAACTGATGAAAAGGACCATGGAGCAACAGCAACTGTTTCACAGACTTGTGGGAAGAAAACACTTAAAAAACCACAACAACGCAAATTGCACCATTCTTCCAAAAAAGGAACACTATGTGATCAAACGAGAAGCCAACATTTAACATAACAGTGAATTTTCTCCTAAGTTTAACTGGTAGTTAGTCCAGATTCAAACACATGCTAAGAAGAATGGTAATTTGTCTACAGTCTATTGACAGATTAATTCACTGTATAATTCCAGAGGAAAATAAGCTTATGAGTATTAACCTCACGTTGGGGGTTGGATCTGTTTCTTTTGTGTTTGTGGAATTTTTTCCTGGTGGCTTTCTCAGTAACTAATTGCTGGGTACTTATGAGTACTTGACTGAAAAAAAGGGGGCAGCAGGTTTTCTTGTGACCAGCAGTTGAACAGGACAGTTCTCTCTGAGGGCACCGTTCCAAAAGGACGTCGGAGCACCAGAGGACCCTGCTTGTTTTCCACTGGATTTCTTCCCAGAGAAAGATGTGGACTCATCTCATCACCACTGGACTTTCTACAGGACCATCTCCCCTCCACAGAACTGCATCTGTTACTCCAGGAGGATTTCATCTGGAATGCTTTTAACATCCTTACACCCAGGGTATCAGGTCACATCCCTGACTCTGTCAGGGTTTTTCTAGGGTTTTGTTTTGTTTTGCTTGTCTCTCGGTGCTATTATATTTGTATTTTCTTTTTTTTT
>WBNO01016076.1:22473-62904 GCA_013400575.1 Peucedramus taeniatus | reverse complement strand
TTTTTGTTTTGTTTAATATTTCTAGTAAAGAACTGTTATTCCTATTCCCAAATCTTTGCTTGAGAGCCTCTAATTGCAAAATTATAATAATCTGAGGGAGGAGGTTTACATTCTCTATTCAAAAGGAGATTCCAGCTTTTGCTGGCAGATACCTGTCTTCCAAACCAGGACACCTCATCATATTCAGCAATTACCAATAGTTTGTAAAACCTAAGAAACTATTTCTGCTAACACTATTTTACTTTATTTCAAGGAAATTACACTTTGGTGGCTGGGCCAAGGCCACACAAGGAAGAGAGGTGGACTACTTCCTCCCTGTTTTGCCTCCATCTGAAGTTAAATGGGCGAAGTAAAACAGGAAATAGTGCATAACAAACACTGGCTCTCTGAGTATATAATTTTGTACTCACAAACCATTAAACTGAAAGAAAATACTACAACAATAATGTTACAGCCAAATTTTGCAATGCACTGCATTCCACTCTGTAGTTTTGTGAATCTGAGGAAAATGCATTTCTTACTAAGGAAGTTCTCATAACAATGAGGCTGGATACGGAACTTCTCAAATAAAAGAAGAAAAGGAAGCCAACACTGCTAACATCTTTTCACATAAATCAAGGAATCATAAATAAAATTTGTGCGTATCATCTGTCACTCTGGGGGAAAACAAATCAAATAAAACCAAAAAAACCCCTCTACTTGCCCAAACCAAAGCACAGTGGCCAGCCTCTCCATATCAGAAGAGCAATACAAGAATAATTCTTTCCCTGCATGCTTCACTAGCTACTCCATGGTGTTGGAAGATTTCTAATACAGATTTGCCTCTCAATTATTTCTGGGATACATCACTCCATATTACAAATGGTGTTTGCCTAGCAAGAATCACAAAAGGTTTTGTATGAAATGAGAAACTTGCCTCTAGCTGTAGAGAGTGTCAGAAAGCCAGGGTTTATACCCCTTAGGTGTGCAACTTTGCAAAGGCACTCAACTGCCAGAGTACCCATTACCCAGTGATGAAAAGAAGCTCCATAGAAACACAGGTGCTTTTCTGCTACCTCACTGTTGAATCTGGCATGAGCCTCAACAATATTGAAATTACCAGTGCCAACATCTACAAAAATGAAATTAAGTCTAAATCCTTGTACTAAACAGGTGTGAAGTTCTGTGAGTCCTGATACACAGGAAAAAAAATTCTCTTTTTACCATAAAAACATGCAAGCAATAAATTGACATAAAACAATAAAAGCAGCTTTTTAACCATTTTGAAGTGTCATAATTTTGCTTGTACACTAGTTTGATGAGCAGAAGTTGAGTTTCTCGGTATAGTCAAAGCTGCACCATTAACATAAAAATGTATGACATCCATAAAAGTTAATAGGCATAACGCTAAAAGCTGCCAAGTATAAGAGCAGAATAAAAATAAAAGCTTTTGCCTTCAGAATCCCTGTAACTGTGAAATCCATATCCATCAGAGCACTGTGCCCTACGTTATTTTACTCCAAATAGAACGCTGCCAGAATGTTATTTAGCAGTGCTGTGAGTGCTCATTACATTTTAGAAACACAGCCACTCTTCAATTCTCCCAGAACAAAAAAACAAAAAAACAAAAAAAAACACAAAAAACAACAACCAAAAAAAAACAAAAAAAAAAAAACCACCAACAACCACAAAATAGACATTTCACAGAAGCATTTCAAGTGACACACTGAACTAGGTAGGAGTGGATAAGTCTTCCCACTCTACTTTAAGCACTGCTATAAGCTTGGTTAAATGAAGTCTGGCATCATGCATTATCTGTATTCATGCTTCCAGATTGATGACAATAGCCAATAAAGGAGAAATCCAGTAGGTCCATTAACAAAGGTTTTCCTATTACCATCCTAAATTGTGGAATGTTTATGTCTTTAGTCTGTCAGCTTCTCCAGCAAGATCTGATGCCTCAGAAGGTTTAAACTGCTCTCCAATTGACCTACCCATCTGTATGTAAACATAAATTATCTTTCTGGAATATATAGAAGATCAATAACAATAGAAATTGTTCTTTATACATGTTTATCTCATTCCACAATTATGTCTCAATTGTTCTACATGCCTGTAACAGAGCTTGATGCTGTCTCTGACAAGAAATCTAAAACATAAGCCTAAGCCTGTGTTTAATTAAGAAATCCCTGCAGTTCAAAATGGATGGTTGCAGACTTATAAAATCACCACAAAAACTTATCAGCGCAGATGCAAAGGCTCATTGTTTCCATTTATAAAGATTATGAGAGAAAAAGATGATTGTCTTAATAAAAGAACAGACAATGAGGATAAGCACATGCACACTGACAAACAAGTCAAGGTAGGATGACTAGAATTGTATGATCCTTTTATTAATAAAATTTTTGTGGCATTTCCCAAAATGGTATTAGTAGAGCAGGACAATAATGGACGAAACATGAGAATTGACCATAAGTCAGGCAAAAATGGTTTTCAACTTCACATCCCTGTTGTTAACCCAGAAGTATCATTCTCCTGGAACCATTAATGAATTCCCCTTGGATTATTATATTGCAAGCAAAAAAGGAAGAAAACAGTTTTTATACATCAGTAAAGCCCACCTGATTTACTTCTCTCTGAATAGCTTGTCTTATCAAATGGGAGCTCAAACACAACCTAAACCTCATACAATAAAAAAACCAAACAAACCAAACAACAAAAAACCCAATGAAAAACCCCCTCTAAACTGTTCTGGGATCTTTTTGTTTAAGTCCATATCCCTTCACTTTTAGATGAACTCAAAGATACTATTTGATAATATAAAATATCTCTTTAGAGACTTCAGGAGGCACAATTCCTGTTCTATCTAATCACAAATGTTGTTGGACAAAGTGATCTCAGGTTATCCTTTAAACTAAATTGGCTTTTGCTCTTTAATTCCAGAGCAAGAGATAGGAAGAGAGAAATGGAGAATGTAGAGAGTGGTCAAATAGAATTCACTGAGTCAACAAATAAGAAAAGCCCAAAGCAGGCAATAAAAAACAGAGTTTGGAGGAAAAAAACAAGGAGCCATAGAGCTGCTCATGGGGACTAGGCACTGAAAGTTCTGCTCAAGAATCCCAAGAGAAGCTTGGGAAGCAAGTACAGGAAACCATGTGCAGCAAATACAGGTGTTGCCTTGCAATTCTCCTGTGTGCGCATCTGCTCCTGAATGTCTGTAGAGCTGAGACTTTATCTCTACAATGCTTTGGAAGGAGCTCTTGATGTAGTAACACATTGCTCTGATGGTGCAAAAAGTTTACCTCCTTCCCAGTCATGCAAATTTCAGCAGCATGACACGAACCTATATCAGGACTTTGGACGTTATTACCTTAGTGGAGGAAAGAAAGACATTATTTGTAGATTTTGAAAGTGGAGATACAAGTATTATTAAGAATTTCTTAAGGGTTGCAATTGTATATCTCCTTTTACTTCCATTGCTGGAATCAAGTCATTTGGATGCCAATGTGTCCTCCTCCATTCCTTCCACTTGTCTGCAAAAAAACTTGCATCAATACTCTTTTCTCCCCCTTCTCTTGCCTTGTAGGGAGAATATCAGGGACCTTTTCTGATTCCAACTCTTGGTACCTTCAGATGCTTTCCCTGTGCTGCCAGGTACGTGTGTACCAAGCTGAACGTAAAGTCTTGCTACAACCAGATAGAGCAATGAATGAAGTGATGAGATGAAAGGAAACAGCAGCTCCTTCCGTGTAGGAGTAGCAGGAGGCGAGAAGGTGTCATAAAATATGTCCCTCTAGTCTAAAACTGTTGGACTTGGAGACTGAGGTAACACAAAGTTGCCTGCAGTTACATTTAATGATATCCTGAATGTCAGTCACTCACAGAAAGTTGTTATACGTATCAAGCTTTGGGTTCAGTTCTTTCCCAGGGCTGTGGGATTTATCTGTTATATGGATCTACAGCTAAAGCACTGCAGAACTCAGTGCTCAGATTGGAAGATCTCATCTCATCTCATACCCAACAATTCCTTATGGAAATAAACTAATTCCTCCTACTCTTCATTGAACTAGTCCAAAATAGTTTTGAAGTTACCTAGGTGAGCAAGAGTTTTGGACATTTCTGTAACTTTCCAGATACAAAATCACACCGTCATGAACTGCAAGCATCATTGGGGCAAAACCTACTACCACAGGAAGACACCATGAACTTCCTCCTCTTGGAGCCAACCTGTTGTCGCTCACTGTGCATCAAAGCCAACAAGCTGAATGCCGGTTCCTCTCCTGTCCACCCTGACATTGTCATTTTCCAATTTGGCCTATTGACATAAGCAAAGTAAAAAGCTGGAAAAATGGCCTGAAGAACTACTGATGTATAATACATAGCTATATAATGTCCTTAAATACATACCAAATATTGCAAAGTGTTTGCTAAGCCTCCTGGTGGCTGTTATCTCACATTTTATTTATATACATCATGGAGCGTAAACACATGCTCATATCTTAACAAAAACCCATAAACAAAAAATGCAACAAAAAGACAAGAAAATATTCTGTGCCAAGATTATCTGGACTGCTTCAAAGATATGGTCTCTCTCGACGCAATAGTTTTGGGATTTTTTTTTTTTAAGTTTCCTGTTTTAAGTTCTCTTGCTTTAGACTTTACAGCATTTACTTACAAAAATATTTCCAAATGATAAAATCTCCTCTAAAACCTTATTTTCACCTAGACAATTTATCATAGAGCTATTTGCTTATAACTGAGCAGTGTAATCCCACAAGAAAAAACCTGTAACACAGAGGAAAGAACCTAACAGTGGCTGCCTTTGCCAAAAAAACCCCATGTAGAACTCTGCTGCTTATTTTAAACATGAATGAGACATCCACTAATGCCATTTTATAAACCAAAGTGTCAGACCTGGAATTATTCTTTAATTATAAATACAAAAACCCCTTTGCTCAAGGGTTTAACTATGTCTGCATGGTATCCTTCAGGCCTCTTGTACAATAAAATTAAAAATAGAAGAAAGGGACATTTAAAGCAGCGCTATGCCGCTCAACCCTGGAGTAAAATTGCCACAATTACTTCTTTTGCTGATTTTGCCCATGGATGCTCTTCCCAGGGCTCCCCTTGCTGTACAGGATTTGCTGGAAGATGTTATCACTTGTGTTTTGAAGCTACTTGGTGAAGCACCCTGTTATTCCTTCAGAATCCGGCATTGCAATTTACACAAAAGAATTAGACACTGACTGCTCTTCATCTGAAAGCGCTAGTTCATCACATAAAAAATTAAAAGTGTCAAATAGCATAACAGTAACAAAAATAAATTTGCTCTCCCTTGATTTTTCTCTTCCTATTTTTAAATAGGTAATTGCACTGCATAGTCTGTAATAATGCAATTTGCAGCAGGCCTTGGCAATTCGTTAGTAGAAAAAAAACTATTACACTGTGTGGTAACACCTTGCAAAGACAAATATTCTTGAAAGAAAGAAAAAAAAACTCATGGGCAGAAATTTTAACTGAAGAGGCAATAAAAAAATTAAGCAACTTTCAAAAGAGACCAGTGACTTAGGGAAACAGCCGCAACTGGAGACAGCTTTTAGTGGAGTTTATTACTAATGTACCTACAGTATAAAGGTTAACGATTGCTAGGAAGTGGAATGACACAGCAGCCCTACACAGAATTCCCAATTTTATCTTCTCCCCCTCTACCTTAATCTGGACTTTAAAAGTGATGCTGAAAATCTGCACCTTATTGATAAAAAGAATAATTGAAAGAATTTAAAAGGCTGACAGAAAAATTTCTTTGAAGTTTTCTGCTCTAAAGCCAAATGCTCAACTCGGTACAGCAGATAGGTGAACAGGGAGGCCTCTGAGTGCTTTCATGGCATGTTGCCATTAACTGAACAGCAGCTGGTAATTAATAACCTTTATCTAAATAATAATTCATACAGGATTAAACTGGTCACAAACACTATAGCTTGATGCTGTTGAAACCACTATGATGCAGTTTTAAATCGGTGTTTTCAATGAAATGATCCGCAGACCAATTCTATGTGTGTATTTTGTCTTACAAGAGGGAGGTAGGAGGTGCAAGGATACTTTGATCTGGTGAGTCACAAGAAAACCAACNTTTTTTTTTTTTTTTTTTTTTTTTTTTTTTTTTTTTTTTTTGTGATTCTTATGCCAAGAAAATTACAAAGTTAAGGACACTAAAATCTGTCTAAAAAGGAGAAGGTTAATGAAAAAAACGCCAAGCTCCTGCATATTATACAGAACATCTTCATCAACTCCAGGTGAGTAATAATGAGTATATTCACAATTCTGGTATCCAAAAGGTAAAAAGTACACCAGAAGGACAAAAATAGTAAAGAACATGTATGACTGCAAGAACAGGCAGGAGACGAATCTTAGGAAACTTAACCCACTTCTGGTCAAAAATCATGGTTTAGACACTTTGGCTATTTTCATATCCATGCTGTAACTTCACACCCAGAAAATCTTGCATTTCAGGAACACTTCAATATAATGTTAAAAAAAAAAAAAGTTAGAAACTCTTATCTCTAGATAAGAAGAAAACAGTAAAATATGTGTATTAGGTGCTAGTCAAACTACGAATTGTAATGAAGATGTACAAACAGGCTTGGAAGAGGAAAGCATATACAGGTCCTCTGTGTGTGTGTCGTTCAGTACAAGGACACCAGCTTTCCTGACACACAGATTTTTAAGAAAACAGTCTTACATCTACCACCAATGTTATAAGTAGCATAAAAAAGCCAACACTCAGACATACTGAAGAATCACTGTAGAAACAGTACCCAGCATTGTTTTTAAGTCAATTCTGTTATAATAACAGCTCAATAAAACACAAATAGCACAATTACGCACTACAGATAAATAACCGCTCTGGACCAACTTTAATTTGATTAAAAAGATGTTTCTTTCTGAGTTTGCACTCAGGTATAAAATTTCGCATATTTATTAGCTGGTTGAAAGTATTATCACCTTAGCATCTAATCTGGAGGATGCAGATCCTTTTCATTGATAGAATTGTCCCCTAAGTTGGGAATGATGTTGCAAAAGGCATACACTAGCCATCAAAAATCCTGGAGTATTCCTGTCTCATCTTTTGTGGTATCTTTCACAACACACAACTCACACTTGTAAGAACTGCTGTCTTAGAAGCCCAGATCCTGCAGGAAGACATTGAATTAGGACAGATAAATTTTACTGTCACAAACTTCATACACTGCCTTTTAATACAAGCCATTTTTTGTTCCTCCATTTAAAAGGTACACAAGGAAAATTACAACCCCTACCACTCCCAGCAGCAGAGAAATTAAGGAAAGCATTCAGCAGTGTTTAGCATGCCTTGGTAGCCTCTGTTCAACCCTCTAGGTTTTGTATCTCCTCCTGCAAACCTTTGAAATTAAATGAAGAGGCAACACAGCTGTAACTCCCTGCTGTTTTGTGGGTGTGTGGCGGTTCAGCACAGGTGAGCTTCTGACTGGTGCACTTGTTTAAGGCCCTGCAAGATTTCCCAGTGAAGCCATTTCTGAGAATCCTATTATTACCCTACAGCCAATTAAATTATCACATTCAGCACTGCTGAAGTTATCTTTCACCTTTGAAAACACTAAAAATGCAAATTAAATATACATTGTATTAACTGAATAAAACATGAAGGTCTTTTGCCCTCTTACAATAATGCAGAGCAAGGAGCAAAAGGTGAATCAGGCAATAAACTTAGGCTTGGCTACCCTGTATTCAGAGTTTTAGTTGGAATAAACAGATCTAATTTGTTTATACAGCTATTGAAAACAACCAGAACATGATGTCAGAGGAAGTGGGTGAATGCAATGAAACAGATTCATTATGCTCAGGGATGTTTAATTCTTGCTTGCTTACATACAATCTAGTGACAGCAATTATCATCCTCTGAAATCTCTCTACCCTATCCCTGCATCCTCCAATCCTTCAAAAACATGCATTAATCTGAATAGCACTCACAGGACCTTCCAGAACTTGCCAATGGCAAGTGGTATTTGCTCAGCCTGGGGGAAATTTCTCTTCTACTTGGACATCTGCATTTTGTTATCATAGCCTTGCTTTTTCTGAGGGATCCTCATCATACCATGGGTACAGCCATTCAGAACAGCCCCACCACTGATGCTTTAAGTCAGAGAAGAAGGCTGGGCTCTGGCTGGCACAAAGAGAAACAGTAGGGAAAAAAGAGCACTACCATTCCTAAAAGGATGTATCTTCAGAATACACTTCTATCATTTTCTGGAAACAATCTCATTCACCAAGGATAAATGCTTCCCAATCAGTAAAACTAAGTGAGCATAATTCAAGAATCCTAAAAGTTAGCCAAGGAAATAATTGCTAATATGCTGGTACTAATTTTTAAAATAAAGATTGAAATAGTGGAGATTTTCCTGCAACACTGCAAGTGTTACTTCTGAGTACTGAAGGAGGGTGACCTGATAACTAGAGGACTCACAGCAGTTTCAACCACTCAAAGAGAATAATGAAAAATAATAGACTCAGAGAACAGGTTATAATTGGTACCAGTTTTTTTAACTGACAACTATAAAAGGCTGAGCTAAAGTGCAGGAACACTTATGGGGAAAGACATAATTTATTATGTATTTCAGAAAATTCCTAAGTAAGTTTTTGTATAAACTGCTATTTACCTGGAGAGGAAAGACTGCATGAAATTACAGCTGGGCACAGTACAGCTGCCAGACAAGCTCACAAGACAGTATGTCTGGAAGGAAATCTAAGTTACTTATTCTGCAGAAAACTAAATGCTGATCAAACACTCATGTTGTACAGGAAGAGAACCAAGTAAAACACTAAACCAAGGCAAAGGAAAATTCCATGTTAAGGAGCACTATGAAATTTTCTTCTTCCCTCCTAACCCTCTTCTTCCATCTTCTCCAAACCACGAGTTCACACACGTGAAAATATTAAGCAACAAGAAAATGAAAGCATCATGTCCTAAACATTGAAGGATTCTTTTCTATGTTCTAATGTTATGGTGAAACTTCATCTCAGGTAGCCTGAAATTTGAACAGCCTAGACTGTACCTGCTTAGAAATTTGTTCCAAAATAGCAATTCTTAAGATTAGATCAGACATAGTTATTTCTCTTTTAACTCATATCCTAGCTCAACACAAATTTCTCTGGGTACAAAGTAACCTTCAACCCCCTTTGGCTCATTGTAAATATCTTGTCACTAGTCCATATGACCACAGCCCTGCAGATCTGGAATGAGGAGATCTGCCATAGGGAACCCAGCCAAGGATCATGCGCTCCTTCCAAATTTAGTGATGTCCAGAACAGTCATCAGAGCAACAAAAAATGATTCAACAATTTCAAGAGGCAGCCTGGAAAGAGCAAAGGTAAATCTCAGAAAGCAGGCCATTTAAATATTTATGCTCTACATACTTCTATAGTGAGAGCTGAAATACAAAATTATATTATTAAAACTAAATTATATGAATCCATAGATAAAGAAATAATTTCTGAAATAATCAGACTGCAGGCTCTAAAGGAGTTTACAGACAAGCTACCAAAAGCAGGTAAACGTTTCAAAGTTCATTGTCATCCAAGTATAACATAAAACCAGAGAATCATATTTTACTTTTCCAAAAATTTGATATTTCCAAAACTGCAATCTATTCTATCCAGATATATATTCCAGCTGCCAGATGTAATGACTCCGTATGTCAGATACATCTGCCAAGTCATTTTTATGCCAGGTAAATCTTTGGGAAACGTCTATTTCAAATGCTCAAGTTGCTGCTACAATGGTAGGTTTAACAGAAAAAATTACTGATGCATTTGAAGACAACATCATGTATACTCTTGTAGTCTTGGCAACAACAACAATTTTAGCACCAGTTAATATTCTGTATGTATCCACACACATCTCTACCCAAAACTATTTTTTTTCCTAACTATGGTACATTATTTTCCATTAATGCGTTGCTGGTTATAAATATCAAGAATTTAGAGACATGGCTGATTTGAAGACATATCTTCAGATTCTTTGTACTAGCTGAAAAATTCAAACCTGTCCCTTTCTTGCAATATCATTGTTCAGACTTTCTGCCAAGTCCAACAGAGGTTACAGGCATGGCTTTCTACTCAATTTCTGTTTTGAAAGTGGGACCTAGAGAATTAAGCTTAAACCCTTCATATCTCTTTCTGTGATCTGCACATCAATTAAAAGAGTATAACCCAGCCCCATGGGAGTTAGCTTTTCAACTCTTTTAACAGAATTTAAGTGTCCTCAATAGAAACTGAGAGAGAAGAAGAAAAAAAATAAAGAGATCCTGAATTAGTCAGGCACATTAGATGAAAAATTTTTCAACTCACGACAAGCAGGTGCTTTTCATGTTTCTCTAAAAGTTTTTTTTTGTTTCCTTTTACAAAAGAGCCAGATAAACAAATACATTTTTAGACCTTGGGATGATGTAATTTACTCCTGCTTGATAAATATTTACAGTTAAAATAAGTGTGGTTAATTTTGCATAAGTTCTTCTGTGCGTCACAAATGAGGCCCTCAGAGGCTGCGATTCTTTCTTCTCCAGACTCCAAAAAGAAAGATTCTTGTATAAAAAAAAAAAAAAAAAATCTGTGCTGTTTCTTTCTCCAGCTTTTCCATAGCCTTTATAGAACACAGCTCTCTCCAGGAGATAACTATTTAGAACTACACTCTTTTGACTTATTCAGAAAGTCTGTTAACCCCTCCAGTAACCACACACAGTCACCCCAAACACTTCTAAAGTTCTCCAAGCCTGTGAAGTCTGAACAGTAGCATGATTTTAAAGACTTACACTTATCTTTTGAAACCAAAATAGCCATCCTAATTCACCACAAGAAACAGAGCAGTTTAAAAAGCTGAAGGAAGTAGTAATTCCCTAGATAAGGGAACTTACATTCACTCTGTAATCCTGCAGCTGAGTAAAAAGTAGAGATCTCCTGAGATGCAGATGTCTCACCAAAAATTGCATTAAAAGAACTTTTGCATCAAGCTGGGATGTTTGTTCCTCAAAAATGTTCAATTTCTCTTATATAAGTAATGTGAGTCTCGCAATGAAACCTGTACTGCTTCCCAAGTGGCTCCATATCACCAGTACCATTCAAAATCAGAGGAGAGTGCAGAGGAGGTGGTCTTCAACCCATTTTTACTGTGATACAAACAAATACCTAAATTTTTTTGTTTACTTGGCTTCTGCATCTTCCAGAAAAAGTATTTAAAAAGTCATAATGAACTTTCTGCGTCTGTCCTTTGCACAGTTTATCAACATCTCTAGTCTTAACACCACAGCATTCTAACATGCATATCAATCATGTTTGGAAAGGCATGAACAAATCTTTAAATGTTTCTTCCATATTCTTCACTTTTTACCATCCCTCACTATTTTCCTACGCATCAGTGATTATACTTCAGCTTGTCAATTTGTGAGAAAGAAATCTTATATGGAAACATACAATAACAGTTTGTCTCATTTCCTACTTTGTTTCTGTTGGTTTTCGACAGACCATTCTTATATTTCGCATATTTCAACTACCTTTACTGAAACTGCACACCCTTTTGCATTGTGAAAAATCTGAATTTAAGTTTGAAATTAATTCTGTTGAAAAGTGACACCAAGATCTCAGCAGCAAGAAAGTTTTACAACACAGAGCAAATACTATAGTAACCTAGTGTTATTAATGCTATTTTATTTCTATCTTCAAAACCTTGACATTCACTAACATCACTGTAACAGACACACTGTTGATCCCACGGATTTTTTTACATGTTATAATTTCCAGCTTGCTATTGTACACAACTGATCACACTCAAGTTATCAGAAAGATTTGCTGAGCCTGATCCTTCCAAGCATTAGTAGCCATACTGATTTTCAGAGGTAATTTCAAGTGAAGAATTTTTTGTATTCATAAAGCTGGATACAGACAAGTACTTTTGTTCTCAATTCTTACATAAACATGTCATCAAAAATGGCCAGATACAGCAAACACTTCCAGATATCAGCAATAACCATCCAGAAATAACCAACAAGAACAAACTAAGCAAGGGGAGAAGAATGAAAGGTCATCCCTTAAAGAAAAGCTCAAGAAGTTATCTAGAAGCTGTTTTTGGAGGAAGGTACTATAGTTCAGCAATACAAGAATTCCCATGAACGAAAACTACTCAAATTTCTGCTTTTCATTATCAGAGGAAATCACTCATCCACAGATACTTTTAAAATCACTTTTTTTTTCATGTTGCCAAATAAATTACTTCTCCCGTTCAGATAAAGAATCACAGAATATTCCAAGCTGGAAGGGATCCATAAGGATTATCAAGTCCAACTCCTGAAACCAATAAATAGACAATGAAGGAGGTTCTACATGAGTTGATCCCTGCATTAAGCATTAATAGATAAGAAAAAATAAAAGGGGACAAACTTCCAAATCACTATTACTGCTGGTGATAGGAAGAAAGCTTAGCCTTTCTCCTTTAATTCCCTTCCCATTAATGCAAGAGATGAGTGCAACTTTGTGCCAAGTTTGTTCAAAAGTTTTTCCTCAAGAACACCTTTTGCAGTCCCAAAATAGGGTCTATAAAGGCACAAAGTACACAAGCTGAAGGCATAGAGCACAAAGACACAGGAAAACGGATTTCAAAATGCCAAATAACAAAAAAAACAAATAAAAAAGATCTGGAATTAAGAACTCCCTGACAGAAGATAAATGGGACCAACTCTTACAAAGTGACAATTTTTAAAGTAATAAACAAATACTGTAAAATAACAAAACATTAGTCTTATAATTTAGGTAGAAGTTACAGAAAATAACTTGAAGCTTAAAAACTAATACATTGAAGTGTAACTAGTTTTAAGACTGTCCTTAATATTAAGAGTGCAGGAAGGACTACACCTTTCTAATGCTTTTGGAAGCTGCTGATTTCAGCTGCCCATTTCCACTTGGAAACAACTGTTTTTCAACAACTCCTCACAAACATCAAAGAACAGGAACTTGATGATAGGTTTGACCAAGGAATCATGTCTTTCAAAGTCATCCCAATTGTAGCAGCAACTGACATTACAGTACATAAAGAAAAAAAGTTGAAAACTCTTCTTTGAGGCATAGTTCATGTCAGAGCTTGAGCACCAGACGTCGCCAAAGGAGGCTCCAGATACCATCTGTGCTACTCCAGAGTGTGCTCTGGCTAGGAATAGATGGTGATGCTGTATATTCACTACCCATACCCCCTGGAGCTTCCACAAGGAACATCTGCTGAACACCCTTCTGATTTGGCTGAAACAGAAATTTCTAAATTTCTCATCAAGTTAGACTGCACATGAAATGAATGCCTGAACAGCAAAAAATAAAAATCACACAAGGAGGAGAAATATATGTGAACTGTCAAATATGTTACATATATCACCCTAGTTTAAAGACTTGGCACAAAAGTTGAACTTAGGGAATCTTGAGATGTGATCTTGGCACGACCAAATATATTTACTAAGTACATTTCAGAGTTTTGAAACTAGTTCAACTCAATGTTTACTTGGTAAAACAAGTATGTTAAAATACATTGCCTTTCTTGCTAAGTTTATTGAAAGGAGTAACTGAGACAAGCCACAGCCAGCCCCATTTGTTACGTTCACAGCTGCTTCCTATATGCAGAAACCAATTCCTGAGAATTTCTATACTATGGAACATATCATAACCTATCAAATTGTTTTTTATGGAATTTTGCCTGTGAAGATTCAGAGCCAAATGCAAACAAGTCTTACTGAACTAAAGGCTCAGCTGACAGAAGGTTTAAGTAGTACTTTGCATGAATTATGACCACTTATTCTTCCTTCTGACAAAAAACCAACAAATCTGCGCAATAAATTTTAATAACTGAGTATCAGGCATGAGTACTACGCAAAGAAAAAGAAAATAATGTTAGATAAATTCTCTATGGTAGATAGAGAAATATTGAAAAATAAGTATGTTTTATGCTTAAAAAATTGTGACTTGAGTGGGACTCACAGAGACTCAGTAGCTGTGCATGGAGCTTCTCTGGATGCTGACCTTTCGAAATGTTAATCCTCCAAATAATGAAATTCAATGAAAAAAAATCCCAACTGCAGAATTCCTAGTAACTCTCAATATAATGCTGTTATCTGCTATTGAAAAGTATATATTCTGTATTAAGAAAGAAGTAGTTGTAACTAAGAAAGACTACAAAGAAAAGCCTTGCTTCCTCAAATACAGGGAAAGATTTTTCTCCATATTTTTTTCTTGATTCGTGGTTACTTGTTTGGGGTTTTCTTAATATAAAGATGAGGTAGAACAATATATCTTTTAATACCAGGTAAACTAAGACAGCAAAGAACATTACTTAAAAAACATTTTCTTAAGTTAGTGTTTTCAGAGGCTTGTTTTACACTCCATTATTTCTATTCTAAATCAAGGTCACTGTGTTTTGCTAACCCAACTGAGCTAGATGCTGCTTGCTCCTATGTTCTATAGGTATCTTTAGACTCTCCTGCTCTCACTACAGTAACCAGTTTCTACTCCATGATTTGTGGAACTCAACCAGTTAATCACACAGAAGAATGCGATTTTGCTCAGCATTTGATCCACCAGTGCCAAATTAAGAAGGAAAAATACATTTAAAGGCGAGATAGCCAAATGAAAGTTGCATTATTCCTTCATCTATACCAATTTACCCCCTTTTCCTCTCTATCAGAGAATCAGGATTAGCTAAGACCTCCAGAAGAAACTCAGATTTCATGTTTTAAGTTGAGCTAATGAGCGTTTTTACAAATGTCTTGACAAGTCCCTATTTTACATCACCTCACTCTTCAGATTGCACCCATTAGAGAGAATGTCAACTGTTACAACATAGGCAACTTTTTTTTTAAACTCCTGGTAAGTCTGAATGGATGTCATTTTCTCAAAACCTTCAGCTTCTCTGCTCAGGAAACAAAGTTTTCATACCCTTTTTGGCTGAAATGCCATTTCAGAAGTGCAAAAGTCTCTCCTCTTAGGGCAGCTGTTTTTTTCTTACCATTGATTGTTTTTTTAACGATCATTTACTTTCAGCTCCTGGCATCCAACATTAGAGCAAGCTGCTCCAACATCTGGCTGCACCTGGAATGGGGAGTTCACGCTCCCTTCCCGTGCCCTTAGCAAGGGCTGGCTATTGTAGGGCTTGCCACTGAGCCACAGCTTGCTACTAAAGACACATAATATTTCTGAAAAACAAAGGAGCTTCTTGCTGGCTTCCTTTCCTGCACCAGAGCACAAAGGAATGGGAGGAACATAAATTGTTTACCTGTAACATGGAACTGCAATTTCTGAGCACAGAGCTCTGGTACTCTGATGACCAAGCCCTGTACATCATAATCCTCTCACTGTGGAACGTAGTGTCAGAAGACAAATTTCTGCAGGCTTTTACTTATTTAGCTGTGCTTTGTGGCCTGGCACTCTGGAAGATTCATTGTCACTTCAAACTTTTTTCCAGATGTCACAAGGCACAGCCATATTTTCTGCTTTCAGCAATACCAGAGGAGCGACAGCCACCTGGCACATTTGGACAACCAGAGGTGCAGGATGTGAAAATGCTGCTAAGATCTACAAGTTTCTGGAGAAAATATGCCCTTAAAGTAAACAAAATAATGAATACCAGCTGCCAAAGAAAATTAAGTCACTGCTTTGGGATTGCTTAAGTATATCCCTGCTCAGGAAAGCCTTTAAGCAGGTGCTTAATTTCCACATTAAGTTGAGCCCCATGTGTTAATTCTTTACACCCTTACATAAAGATTCCAAGCCCAAACTCCCACTTGTGTGTCAACAGAACATGAAAGGTTCTGCAAGACTCCTGTGTCTATTCCAGGCTCAGAGTAAATGTTTTTTAACTACCATCAACACTACCTGTTTCATCTGCCCTCTGCAAGTGCTGCACTTAGTGGCTGCATCTTTCAGAGTGGCTTGGCTCACTTCAATATTCTTTCAGACTACACAATGAAGAACTTCAAAAGATTGGATTTTAATGAGAAAAATAAGTTTCACAAGAGTCTGTAATCACAGGAACTAAAGGCCCACCAATAGCCAAAATGAATGAGCATTAAAATCCCACAAAAGGCATCCTTTCAAAAAGATAACATAAAAGGTTAGGTTATGGTTTTCCAATATTATTAGTGTTTTAATAAAACTCCTCCTAGCTTCAAAATCTGTCCTTGTAACTGCACACTTCTGCCCAGATAATTTTTCATAAATTGATATTTAGTAAAAATTATTTGGTAGTGTACAATACAAAGGGTCTAAGTAACAGGGAACCAATCTAAAATATAATTAATTTTCCCATCTAAGAGAATGACCTTCATAATTCACTTCAGGCTTCACCTCCAGAGTTGTCATGGCTCATTTCCTCATTACCAAAATTAGATTTTAAAACACTACTGTCCTCCATAAAGTACACTTTGTCTCTGTTTATATGGAGAGAGACAGAGAGAGAGGGGAGTACATTTAAAATTATTTGAAGCCCACAAATACCCAATTGCCTCAAACACAGACTGGTCTACTTACTAAGAATACAGTGACCAAAGAGCTAACAGGTTATAACAAAACCTGCTTGCAGATGAAACAAAATATTTTTGAGAAGAGAATTAAGAAGTGCAAGCAAGGTTCAAAGGGAAGAATTAAATTAAGAAATTAATTGAAATTAATTAACTCTATTGACTTTTAGACAAGCACTGAAATAGATAAATGCAGCAAATATGGATCTGTAATATAGATCCATGTTTGTACCTAAATTGTATGGTGAAACAAGGACCTGGTGACTTTCACTTAATTCATAGAATTTAGCCGAGAGAAACAAAAGCAAAATCTCCAAGTAACATTATGAGAGGACTCAGGAGGACTCCATACAGCAGAAAGCAGCTGAATGCAGCAGTTCATTGCTTGGTAGTAGCCACACCCTGCTGCAAGCTTGCAGGCTATGAGGTCTGTCTGGGAATATACATGTCTGGTTGGACAGAGATGATTGACTGCTCTAGTGATTTTAGTGGACATTGCTTCACAAAAAAGATGAGAAGGAAATCCAGATAGTGTGTCCATTACTTATTTAAGGAGATTACTCTAGGGGACTGATAGCTCAGGGTGCTAGTTAAATAATTGGCATCTAGGAAGATGAAGCATCTCTCATTTACTTTGTCTCTATGCTTCTGTTTGTTAAAATACCCCAAAAACCTCCAGGCACAGTGGCTTTAAACGTTTAAACATACAACTGATATTATTTAATCACATCACAATCTGCATAGCTCTCTTAAAAGTAAACCCCTAGCAGTGTGTCAGAGTACATTAACACAGCAGACTGAAGCTCCGTGCTTAATGTATGAAAACACATATTGGGCACTTGTGAACTGCAAGTGGAAGCATGTCTATTGCAAAATCAGAAATGATCCAATCTAGATTTAAAGTCTAAGTACTGCAGAATAGCAGCCTGTCCACCTTTCCCTATAGTAACGTGATAAAATTCACTCTGCACCTCACCATCAAAAGGCATCACACTTGTCCAGGGTGTATTTATTAATTTATTTGATCCACCTTTTTAAAAGGAGTTAGAGGTTAATAATCTCACAGTCACATGCTTTTCAAGCAACAGTCTGGGAAACAAATTCTTTCAAGCCTATTAAAATTCCAGCTTGTCACTTGAAAGTGAAAGATCTGATAAAAAATGTCAAAATCTGCCATAAAAATTAAGTTGAGCCAAACTTCAGCAACTGAAAATGGCAAATGGCATCAGCATTAGGAAAATCACTCCTGCTGTTTTCAAGTCATGAGAAAGCCGGGGAGGGGGGAAGACACCCCAGAGATGTGGTGGTGGGTAATGCAAACTCTGAAGCACCAAAGTCCTTGGTTTGATGAGTGGCCCTACGCAAACACCTTCAGTCACAGCGTTGCATTTGAATGCTGCAATGCAGCCAAGTGTAACGGGATGTTACCAGGTCTCCTGGCCACCTGAAGAAAAGTGGTTTCCATAGAAACACTAGTATTCCTTCCTTAAACCACAACAAACACATGCAGCATTCATAAAGCATACATTCAGCAGGGTTTAGGCACTCTGGGAGACCAAGTGGATAACAGCACCTAAAGGATGCCAGCATCTCACCCTAGTCTGTGCTGGAGTAATGCTCTTGCCTCTCCTCTTTGGCTCAGCAATTTGGAAAGTCTACTGCAGAGAAGGCTCTTCAATCACCATAATATCTTTAACTTAATTTCTCACTTTGTTTTTTTTCAGGATAGTTTAAACATTCTTGATAGACNAAGGCTCTTCAATCACCATAATATCTATAACTTAATTTCTCACTTTGTTTAAACTATCTTGAAAAAAACCATTCTTGATAGGCTGTTTTTTTTTTTTTTTAATGTGGATTGGGGGAGTTTTTTGGAGCTGAATAGAAACAATTCTAATCTTCAAGTATCTGAAAGTCTAGTGCAGTTTATTGCTGCCAGAGTTTGCTTTCAAACTGGAAACAAAGATAATGGAAGCTGTCTTACAATCGAAGAAAACATTACTACAGAAAGAATTAGGAGCTAGAAAACATTGGGGCTCAAAACCCAGAGGCTGGAGAGTGATGGAAATCTTGCAATTACTGCATCAGCTGTACCACTCTGAGGTTTTTCTGAGAATAAATCTGACCCTCTTTTACAACCTCCAGTATGTTCTGAGTAGATTACTTCCAGGCAAAGAAAGGACACAAGAGCTTTGCAATTGTTGCTGAAAATGTGTTGAATGTGCATCCTGCTCATCCTAAACTAAGCCTTGATTACATGTCCCCTTTCTAGTTCCATCAGTGCTCACTCCTCCCTTCTTCCCTGATCTTCTCCCATGCAACCACTGCCTTCCCAACTGTCAGGATGTTATCAGCAGTGTAGCAAGATTTTTTTTCTTAAGCTGTCAACACTTGGATTCCCATGGCACATTTATGCAGCTTGGACATCTGATTGATTTTGTGGGGTTAGCAAGACTTAAATGAGAACAAAGCCTATGTAAGGGAGCAGGCTCCTCACCCAGCACCTTGAGAAAAGAGCAAAGTGCTGCAACTGCTGGTACATTATGAGAAAGCACAGAGGACAGGTAATAAAAAAAATCTCCTAACATATTACCTGATATGCTCATGATAGAAGCAATTTGCAATTGCTAACACTTTTGATTTTACAAAGGAGTTTTATATCATTATTGAAATGCTTCTCCCCTTCTTCTTCCTTGACTTTTTATAGCTCAGAACCTACTTGATCTTTTTTTCCCTCCTCAGTATATCTTTTTGCATCAAATCCATTTTATCAGGAAATAAAAAAGCAAATCTGAAATGGAGGGGCAGTGAAGAAGTTCAACCCTGTAAAGTTTTAATCTCAAACCAAACATGTACTGGTTAATAAACAGCACAAGGAAGGCTGAGAAATACCAAGAAATAAGTGACACAAAGTGAAAGAAAGTTTAGCAGTCCATGGAATCTGTGGATTTAAACAGATTTCTACAGTGATCAGAGAAATGGGAAAGGACAATCTTATTACACTCATCTAGTCCCAAAGGCCAAAGTAGATGTATCCATCAGGTTGTAATTTCTGACCATAAAACTTTGCTTGAATAAAATCCTGCATGCGACCTTCACACATACTGCTGCCCTACAAACCTCTGTTGCTCTACAGCTGAATCCCATTTAGTTATGACTCACTGCCTTATTTACTTCACTGATCACAATAAGCTTTCAAAAGCCATTAAGAAGGCTTGAGTTGGTGTCTGTAAGCATACTCTGGTGACTACCCTGAATGACAAAAAGGTTGGGTTAAAAAAAAAAAAGAAAAAGAAGCCTCACATTTATGTGATTGCAGTAGGAAAATGTGTCCAACAAAGTTAATTTCAAACAGCTTCAGTCAAACCTATTTGTCATGTGTTACAGGTAACCAATAGAAGAAAACATTGGATTATTTTAGAATTATCATTCAAGCCAAGTAAAACGTGATATTTTCAAAAGAAGATTTAAAAAAGAGTTTGGACAAAGGAGTAAGATTAAACAAGCCCATCAGCACCACATGAAAATAAAGTGTTTGCCATGAGGTTAAAACATTGCCAATGGATCTCCAGTGATGACACATATCTTTGGCCAAGCTCTGACTACTTTCTAGATGCTGTGGAATCCTCAAGCACTGCAAACTCCTGCAGAGTTTTTGCTCCCTAACTCTTGGTGTGCAAGTGGAAACAGCAGCATGAGGGCTGAGCAAACTGTGCTGCTCAAGGACGTGTACGAGCACGAGCCAAAGTATTACATCTGATCCAAGCTACCAAAGCCACCCCTTGCCTCCACTTGCCACAAAAATGCAGAAGCCATCCCACATTTTCCATCAGTCATTCAGCTACTGTATGATTGGACTACTAATGAAAAATTAAGGACTGGAGGAAACAGCAGGCTCTGAACCATAAAATTAAAGCTTTAATTATTAGTGTATTGAAGTAAGCACCAGCACAATAAAATTAAGAGAAAGATAAGAGAACAGAGTGATTTCCTGACAAACAAGAAAATAGGTGTTCTATTTATTTCAATCAAATTTCCCAGTGAAAGAAAAAAGTTCATTGAAAAGAAATAAAGTATGTCTCTTATAAACAAAAATAACTACATTTTAAGTATATGTAGAACTCAAACCTTTTTGAAGGCCTGTTCCACCCCTATTCAAATACTGCTGTAAATTGGAGTCTCACAGGAAAGGAAATAAAGATTATACCAATACATATTATTAGCACCAGTATGGATCTGGATCATAATACCTTGTTTCATAGTGCTAAATCACTGCCTAGCTGCCATTAAATACCTTACTATCCCTACTTCTTTCAATGTCTACATACAAAGAAAACTTAAGTTTCTGCTTTTCCTTTGTGGCACAGCATAAAAAAGCCAAATCACAATATTCCTCCTCTCTCAATCACACAACCACATAAATATTTTGAGACACCACACAGAAGAGTGTTATAAATATTGTGAAGCGTTTTCTATTGAAAAAAGAAAGAGAGGGAGGAACCTGCCATGTTGGACATTTCCACAAACCGCAGAGACCGGGCTGCAGCTTCCACAAGGGCATGGCTTGAACCACACCTGCTCTCGGCCCTTTTTGTGGCCAACAGATGGGAAGACTAATTTTCCTAACTTAAAGAATTTCACCTCCTGTGTCTGTGCACTAGAACGTGCCTATAAATGGTCCCTGAGGGCACTTCCAGTGATATTATGGGGCATGTCATTCACAGGGCTTCTAGGGTAAAACCACTCTGCTTTGCTATAGTATCATCCCCCCAGTCAGAGCTGTTAAAGAGATGCCCTAAGGTACAAGTGGAAGACATTTAAGGGCACTGTAATAATTTATAAAAACAGATTCAGAGGGAAGAACACGGTACTGCACAGCTGGCAATCCTCTCTAATTATTTATCTTTACATCACAAAATCATTATGAAGTGCCTGAGTATTTCTGTTTACATTGTTTGGGTGTTACTTGCCAATTTCACTAATAAAGTGAAATAAAATAAATTATTCAGGCTGTCCATTACTGCATCATTACAAAAAATAACTCTGTACCTAATGTCTTGTTTCATGACATCTTTGCTCATGACTTCTTGTTTATTTGAAATTCAAAGTCCTAGGCAAATTATCTATCCTTCTCTATTGAGTGAAAAGGGCAGTTTAAAGATAAATTTAGACCAATTTTAGGCCATTATTATGGATTTAATGCCTTAAATAAGCATTTTACCAAGCATTAAAAGTTGGTGTTTTAAAGGCTCATCTGTAGTTTATACAATGAGAAGAAATTCAAAACCTTAAAAAACTCCAGATATTGTGGCTTAAAAGAAAGCAAACTTCAAGCAGTTTATATAAAAATAATAAAAACAAGCAAATAATAAATTAAATTAATAGTATTTTTTAACATTTAGGCTGTGCTTGATAGGAGAGGCCACTGACCTCAGACTCAGAGGTGTTATGATTCCAACTAAAGAGTCATGCTTGCATGAAAAAGGCAAGCTTGAGAATACTGAATGTCACACAATGAAAAATATGAGATTAAGTCTTGTTCTAGTATTTCTTTTACAAATAAAAGACCAGAATGTCTTGAATGTTTAGATGATTTTTTTTCCTGGTGTTTAGTACAGTGTGTTTTTGCTGAGTGTTTGTCCAAGTTAGAAACCATGCCAATATGACACTTTTTTCCAATATGTGGCAGCAGTTAGGGTGGTCCCCTTCCCTGATACTAACATTTATAAGAAATACAATTAGGAGCAGGGGATGAGTGATATCAAGCTACAGAGGAGAGGAGAAAGGTAAGAAACTGGTGCAAAGTAATCAAATCATTAAACTGGAGCTTCTGCCTGTGTTCAGTTAAAACACATTAACTGTGGTAAAATATTTTAACAAGCAAAATGCCACCAATGCATGCATGCAAAACATTAAAACCTTTGTTTTTCACTTGGATTATTCCAAACAAAATACAGGGCCCTTAAAAGATCAGAAATATGCTATTTGCTAGGCATGTAGCTGTATTTGACCATGTATTTACAAGAAAGTTTTTTCTGGAGAATATTGAACTCATTAATATCATAACAGACCTTTCACTCCTCAAACAGATGGTAATGAAATTTATGTCAAATCAGCTCCATCCACATTTCAAATGTTGACTATACTTTCAACAACAACAAGCATAACTTCTACATAAAATCATAATAGAATATTGAAATATTGGATCATTAAATACTTTGAATTGCTCTAATTTACTAGGCATTCCTAGTTTCTCTAAGTCATAAATAAGGTACTCAAAACAATTTCATGAAATAGTTTGCAACTACTCCACCACAATGATACAAGAAATTAATAGCTAAGTTTCAGAGTTAATTAATGCTAAGCACAAAGCATCAGCTAGCATTATCCATCCTGGATTAAAAAAAAAAAAAAAGTTTAAATACCAACAATGTAGAAGGCATCTTAAAAAGACTGAGTTCACTTACTCATTTTGCCCTGTGAATTCTAAAAGTATCGTGTAGTTCCAGTTTCTGTGTATTACCAGTTTTTAGCCTTTTCAGATTGAAAGAGATGGAATTTATTCTGATTGTAATACTCTCAAAATCATGTCTTTTACTGCTTCAGCCATATCAAGCAGAGACTGTAACGCTTCTCATTACACAGATCTATCTACTTGTAAAATGTAACAGAAAAAAAATTACTAAATCACTAAATTCTCAAAAATTAAGAATGTCATTGGTAAAAAAAATTACATTCTTTAGCATTAAAAAATTTTTCATTAGCCTTGCCTTGTCAATAATCCATTGAAGCCAAACCTCTGACTTCACAAATACTGGAGCAACTAATTGCATATTTCCCTTAAATCCCAAGTATCAATACACAGCTAGAAAATCATCAACATTTAGTTTTGTTGTTAAGAAAAGTTTAGTAATATAACTGAAGTAAATAACTTTGGCATCTCAGGCAGAAGTTACTGTTCCAGAACAACAAAGAAATAAATGCTTAAACCCCAAATTTGAATCCATATTTCTAAAGACTTCTCCCAGTGGTCTTTCCAGAGAACTGCTCAGTCATACCAGTGATTTACTAATCCAGCTCAGAGGGATTTCAAATATTATTTTCTCTTATCATCCTGCCACTATCACAGGAGCCCAAAGCAATGTCGTCATCCCTTGTCCAGTAATTGTGGAATGACACAAAGGATAGGCTGAGAACAATATCATATATTGGGCACAGGCAACTTTCTGAATCTTCAGGTTATCTCTAACCCCTTCTTTAAAACAGGTAACTTTTTCAGGTGGGTGGGCTGAAAAGGTTATCCATGCAACAACTTTTGTTTCCCAACAAATTGCCATTAGTTGCACAAAATTAAACCAAAAAGTAGTAAGAAGTAGTCATCATTTAGACAGTAACTTCAAAACAGCTTGGAAAAGAGGGAAGAAGTAGGCAAAGCGTGCCTGACTTCTTTATCACGTTTCAACAGCCTATACATAGAAAATGGATAAAAGCTGACTTTACAGCTATAAGTCACTAGGACCAACACAAACCAAAGCAGCTAAATCCAAAATTAAATACGCTATTTGATGTTTCATATAAAAAGAAGCCAACAAAAATGACAAATTCGCATAAAGATAGGAAACTATCAAGGTAGTATTTTGCATGTCACAGCAGAAACAACAACAGGAAATCTCTTTAGTTGTCCTACCTTCTTGAACTGCCTGGAAAGGATTGTTGCCATCCACAAATGTCACTGAACATGTGATTTTCTCTGTTTGTAAAATTTCATCATTCTGGTTGAGATCAGCTACTGCCATTCGAAAAACTTCCTCATCTTTTTTGGCAGATTCATCAAAAATCGCCCCTGTGGAGGAAAGAAAGAAAAAGAACAAAAATCACATTGCACTTTTCATCTGCAATATCCCAAAGCATTAATCATAAGCAGTTAAGACGTTTTTTGCTAGATCATCCCTTCCTCAATCCTTAAAAGAAGTTCTCTCTATACAGAGCGTAGAAGTTGCTTCACAATATAAAGAATTTTTACATTCTGACATAATTTAAGATATATACTGAAGGGAAGTATTGATGCCAGCTAGAAATATTGGGAAAAACTAGTTAGGCACAAAGCAAATGATCTGCATAAGAACATGGCCATGAAACAAGAATTGAGTTTCTTCCAAAGGTGCCATTTAATATATTATTGAATGACTACAGTGGGCTAGGATCTACATTTAACACCATGTCTACTGACAATAAAAAAAACAAAGTTCAAACAATGTGAGAATAAGCCTAAAAAAACAGCAGCTCTGGGAAAATGAAGTAAAACTGACACCCATGATCAATAGACAAGTCGGCAGCCAATATAAGTTATTTCAAGTGTAATACCTCCAGGATTTGCAAAACAACAACTCCAGCTAATTGTCTGACTCTTGAAGTCAATAAGTTAAATTTAAATGGTTAATTAAAATAATTTCTCCTTTTACAAATCTCACAGAAAGTGAATGTTCTGCCTATTTCTTCAAAACATTTAAGCAAAACTTTGTAAACAGGGAACCAATAAACTCAAGAGGAGCTGGCAGAGTGAGAGTGCCCAACTCTCATTTAGCCAGTTCTTCAGGTGTATTGAAAAATAATTCCAAGACTAATCCAGAGGTTTTAAGGGTTTTTTTCCTTTAAACTAAAGCATCACTGATTTCCTATCATTTTACACTTGCTTTTTGTATGAACTATTTATCCAGAGATGGCTCGAAAAGTCCTATGCAAATGCTAAATTGTTTGAACCCTTAAAATCAAGGCTATTAGATTTTCAACCACCTTTAAAGCCTTCAATGCCAGGCAGTAGATTAGAGAGACAGAAGGGCTGCTTTAAAATCAGACTTTTGAAAACTGTGTTTATTTATTCTTGAGTGTCTGTTGTCAGTACAGAACTCAGCTAAGGCAGTGCATGTGTCAAGGCAAACAAAGACAACAGAAGATGCTGATCACTGATGGCTGCAGATAAGCGCCTGCAATCAGAGCTGGAAAGAAATGAAATGATTGACTTAGAGGAAATGGCTACTTTAGGATAAATAAACTTCATACACAGTGCTTGCTGTGTTTTTCCCGGTGACCTCCGACACTCATCTCCCTGCCAGCACCACTCATCCTTCATGAGCATCATCTCTTCCTACAGTCTGACCGCTTTGACTCCAGCATTTTCCCTCCTGAAGCTCCTACCATCTGGAACAGCTGTTCTTTACCTCTCCACCTCATTCACCTGTCATCTCTGTGCAAATCTCAGTTGAAAACATTCATTTTTCCCCTTGCCCTCGTTCCATTTCCCCTTGTTTTATTTAGCTCCATAAAGCAAAGCTGCACATGGCCGACAACACGCTTGGTATGCAAGATGCTACAAACCCTGTATTCTCCACAAAACAGCAATTTGTGGATACATGCAGCATTTAACGGGACAAAAAACTGTATCCAAGACACATCTTAAAACACGTTTCTGACCTCATGGAACTCAACCCAAACCCACACAGGCTTCGCTTGGGGTTTACACATATACTGATAATAATGACATAGCCCAGCAAATATTTGAAGAATGATTCTATGTGGCTACCTAGTAATAAAGGTAAAATTAAGATGGAAAAAGAATTGGGAAATAATTCTAGCAATCAGTCAAATTCTATCCCTGTAGAGTAACTCTGCCACAAATGCTATACTGTAAAGTGAACATACACAGATTTCATGCGCACACACAGAGGGCAGCTGTCAACTGTGTTGCAGAACAGCATGACAAAACTAAGATCTTCCAGCCAACACTACGGAGTACAGCTTCTCATTCAACAGATGGGAAATACCATCTTAAGCCTGTTTTGGTCCCCAAAATAAACCAGGTCATTTATTGAGCAGAAGATACAGCAAAGACCCAGCTAACTAGGTTTCTTTTGTACGTGTCATCATAAAAAGCCCCTTCAGCACTTTTGTCCTTCCACTGGGCAACTGAGAGCTGCTGCCAAGATAGTCCTGGACTGGTGAATCCATCCAGGTTCTCAACAGATGAACCTTCTTCAAAATCTTGTCTTTCTTTCACACACAGATATTTCTCATCAACTCCTAAGCTTTTCTCCAGTTTCTCAGCCTGAAACAAACCCTACCTCCGGCAGCACCTGAATGTAAAAGGGACGGGGTTAGATCTAACTCCATGCTGTTGTCACAAATGCTGCTCTTCCTCACTTGAGTGCAACACCTCCACTTTTGCTCTGACCATTGCTCATGTTTTTATGGCTCCATATTTCAGATGCAAATTTCAAAACATCTCCTATAACCAACACTGTATCTGACATTTTAAAGAAACGACTTCACAGAAAGAACATCACACATGTTCTAGCACAGGAGTATCTCCAGAAGTAAAACACAGATATATTGGTAAATTGCAAAAAAAAAAAAAAAGTTCTAAACATAGTTTGTGTCTGAGCATCCAAGCAGGAATTATTTTCCTTTAGGAATTCGAGCCTTATTCATTAGAGTATCTAACTTCTCTACACAAAAAGCTTTTTAACATATAATAAAGATTACAGTGTTCCTTTCAGGAGATGGCAGTGCACAGCAGCACATGCATTACACTTTCTAACAGTGATTAGAGAAATATTATTATTTAATTGATTCTCAAAATCTAATTTCAGTTGTTACATAAAACTGAAAACCTAAAAACAAAAGAAAGCCAAGCCACAAAATCCCTGAATCATTTTTAAATTGTTACTATTCCCATATATATATAATTTTATGTCCCTGTTTCAGCTGTTTTTCATGTGTCTATATATCTCTCTATATTACAGAGGGGGATGGAAGAGATATTACTTTTTCTTGTTTTCTAGAAGAAAAGCCATTTCAATGAAAAGATGGAAGGGACTGTTTGGACAGTGCTAACACTGCTGGAATATTTTCCTTTCACTGTCATTTCAGAAATTATCCTCTAGTTTACAGGATTGATCTTTCAGATGTGAAAGAGGTATACCAAAATTTTTACCTCTAGCTCAATATGCAACCCTTATTTTAAGGTTAACTTTAAGGTTAACTTAAACCTTACATATGAGATATGATATTTTCTTGCCAAGGCCTCAAGTCTGAAGTTTTTATGTGTATTCTTCAAATATTGTCATTCAACCAAGTCAAGCAACACAAACGAACAAATAAAGGGTATCAGACTTTAAAATTACTTCCCTAGTGAGACCTACACACACTCTCATTTCTTCATGTAGAGCTGGAAATGAGAGAACTGGGATGACCGCAAACTTAATTGGAGTACATGTCTAGAATGAACCCTTTTGGCTATAAGAAAAATTGTCACAGAAAGTAATAAAAGCTGAGGAGGAAAAGAAAATTATTTCTATAGCTACTGTAAGGAGCTCACTCTCTAGAAAAATGATGCAACAACACTATTTACAAAGGAAGAAAGATTTCAAAATGATACAAAAGTAATGCTGTTCATTTCTCTTCCAGCCCCACTGCTTGTCTCAGCTGGAAGTGGCCTCACACTAAACATGTCATTTCTAACTGTGCTCAAGGAGCATTCCCATGATTGCATCGGGAGCCGACATGCTGACACAGCAACCACTCTGCACCAGTTTCCCCCTCCTGTTTTATTAGCATGTCATTACTTACAGCTTTATTTCAGAATCTGGATGAGGACAGCACAAACATTCTCTCCTGGCTTTTTAAAAACCCTCAGCACATCAATAATGTTGTGTGGTTTAGCAGGGAGTTCTTTGCATTTAACTATCTCATTTGCTCTCAACCATGCCACCAGAAATCTGTCATTTTAAGTTAATATAGACCAAATCAGAGAAATGCACAATAAGTTCACATACCGATAACATCATTAGAATGGCTTTTCAAAAATCCCTTTTCCTACTGACTCATACACATAAAACAATATAATCCAAATTAGATATTATCAGCTATTTCTAGAGTGATTTGAGCAGTCTTGTGGAATCAGTCCAGAAAACAAAAATGTGAGAGAAATGCATCATGATTTCAAGGATGAAATGCATCATGATTTCAAGGATGAAGAAAGAAGAGATTTAAACGACTGTTCATCTTGCTATCAACTAGGAAAGGACAAAGTCCACTACTTGAAGTGTTCTCAAGTGCTAAAATTTTATTACATATGAAAGTATGACATTTCTGGATTTCAATGCCACATATTAGTCTCAGAAAATTAAGTACCTTATTTCAAAGAGCACATGGATTAAATGCCATTGTGAATTGAGGTCACAGTTCAATTTCAGCACGCCTGATTTTCACCTAACACTGCACACACACCCCTCTCACCAATAAAAGCCATATATGCTTTGCCCAGTAATTTAGTAGTTCGTTCCAGGAATGTTTGGAGAGAAAAGGAAGAAAATGGGCAAGTCTACATAGACACTTTTTGAGCGACTATCTCATGTTCTCAGCAGCTCCTGATTCTACGACAATTCTTTGTGCCACTAATATCACCAACTTCTTCCAGTGTCTGAACCCAATTGCACTGTGTTTTCTCAACTGCTGCTATTGAATTATTATTCTGAATGAGAAACTTAACACTGCTGCTGGGAGAAGGATGGCTGTGCTGTTAATGCTCAGAACTGGAAGCTGAGAGTTTTTACTTTTCATGGCAGATCTCATCTGAAATGTCCCTCAGATCTATGAGCTCATTTCCACTGGTCCAGCTCCCCATTATCAAATAAGGTTAGGAAACAATTTCTAGAGGCCTAAAACTGGTATTTGAGATCCTCAGATACATTGTAGAACCAAATCTCACATTATTTCTAGGCCATGTCAATATCTGGTTGGCAAAATTTGTATCAAATCCATTCATTTTTAACTACAGTGGCAAATGCCAGGGTATATTGCCTACTATCAAGTCTGATTTACAGAATATGAGCATGCAATTTTAGCAGGCCAATTATAATGGTATAATTGTCAACAACAACAAGAGGGACTGCAGGAGTTGTAGAGAGGGGCTGCGGTAATGCAGGAATTTACTAAGTCACATACAGAGACCTTGCCTTGTGCATGCAGCTCCCATTATCATGGTATTCAGCATGCACTCATACAATTGGACCCTAAATTTCGTTGTGACACATTTAGAGCTGCTGTTAAGCTTCTCTATTGACCAGTAGGCAGCTGAGTACGTGCAATCACATCTTGATTTCGTCAATGAAGGGAAAACAGCATGCTTCGCCTTTGTCTTTTAAGTTGATTAAGTTTTAGAAACAGCACAGCAAGCTTCATTTTGTCATTGCAGCATAAAGGCAGTTGAACTCCTCCACCTCCTGTACCAGGAGGGAGCTCCCAGCAGATGTGTCCCGAGCCACCTCGCACGTCAGGCTGCGGATGCCGAGCCCAGCGCAGGGCTGGGTCACCGAGCCCCACGGTCCGTGGGGACCACGGCTGCCTCACCTGGGGCCAGCATGGGGCTTTAGCTCAGGGCACAGCCAATCCCGCGCATCTGGAACCATCAGCCTCATGTGTTTGCTCCCCAGAGCCTCCCTAGCCTGCACCACAGGGATCTTAGCACCACAGTACATCTAGGTCAAGCTGAAATTTTTGAAAACACTACTTGTTTGTTCATTTTAATTTTTCAAGACTTTCAAGCTCCCATGATGATGTTAAAAGAGACAGCAGGGTAGGCTGAGGAGCACCTGCACCATCTCCTTCTGCACAGAACCTAATGTCTCCATGCCCACCAAACTGTAAAGAAAGGCAAGATTTGTCTTTCTATTTTATATATCTCTTATTTTAACAAGCACAATAAAGACATGGAGCAACACATTGGCACATACCTTCCACTATTTATCATCAGACACAGAAAAGTAAAACAATCAGCTTAAGAGAATGTATTTGCCAACACTAAGTCTACACAGGCATGGAAGTTCTACTTATTACTTTTAGCAGCACAGATGAGACCAGAAAAAATTCCCTCCAGTTTCTTGATTACCACTGATGCAAGACTGATCAATTAGGAGAAGCATCAGGACTACTGTAATTTTTAATAGACTTTTATAAAGGTCTGCTTCTGATAGAGAAGAGTGAATAATTTCCCAGACCATGTGCAATGCCTGTTTCCCTGAGAGACCATACATTACATATGCCTGCATACAGATTCCTGCTACCTCCAGAAAGTCTTCCCTAAATAACAACTGTATCAATTTTTAATGTAAGGGGTGGGGGGAGGGGGAAACAGCAGCAAAATTATTAAATACAAGGTTCACACCTAATCAGAATATGTGGAAAAAAAAACACACTCCATTTCTGCTCCTTTTATAAGCACTTTAACCATTCTCATATCAGCGATATGACTGGACTATCACAGAACAGATAAAGTAATGCCTTCCCTTTATTGTTTTCATTTTCTAACTTGAAATATTTGAAACAGAGTCGAATGAGGAATTTTACAGGTGTCTCAAACTGGCAAATTGCTAGAGGCAAAGTCTGTTTGAAATACACAGAAAGTCAGAAAAGTGCAGCTATCATCTAAATACAGAAAAGTCTCTTCATTCTTCTGCCAAAACATGGTTGTTTTTTAATGTCCCAGTCTCAAGTAAAATAACTAAGACTGTTCTGCTTGGCTTTAAAAACTGCTATTTGTTTTAAATTATTTGACTTCAGGAGGGTATCCACTGTATTATACCTTCTCCTTTTTGTTATCTCTGGAGTATATCAACCAAACTTTGGAAGAATGGTGGCTTGACAGGTTGATAAACTAAAGACTCCACTTTTTAAACATTTCTGAACATATTTACATGCTAGGAGACCTAATGTTTCAATTATTATATATCAAAACCATAAATTATAAGGTGATACTGAATTTCTAGGTAAGGTGGGACACAAGCCTGAAGGTATAGAATCAATTGTCTTTGCAATGCCTTAATTTTAATATGATTGAATTGAAGGTGATTTGGGGTCAGTTCATCTGCACACAATAGCTGCTACAGTTCTGTGGAGCTCAGGAAATTTTGCAAATTACTGCCCTGACAGTTTGCAATACCAGAATGCACACTGGATATTTTTTTCTGCTTAATTCTACAACAACATTGTGGATACACATCAGTGTCATTGGGAATTATGTTCACATTTGGAAAGAACAGACTTCTGAGCTCTTATCCTCCTATTTACATTGTCTGTCAGACACATATGCACAAGCACGAACTCCTTCCAACCACCATTGAATTATTTTAAGCTCACCCTGACAGATATTTCTAATTGTTCTCAAGTTCTAAACCATCATTTTACACTTATATTTAATGTAGCAAATGTACAATTTGTCAAAATCATCTGCTGAATCTTGTTAATCTCATTTAAAAAACAGCTGTCATTTGCCAGTCTCTTTTTCTGATGCGTTATTGTTGGCTACCAAGTACCAGAAAGAGGAATACTGAGGGAGAGGAAGGCAAAACATTGAGGTCCTACCATGAAATGCACTTCATAGGATATAATGAATTTGAAGGGACCCACAAGGATCATCAAAGTTGGCATAGGCCAGCCCCAAAAATCACACCACGAGCCATCTATTTTGATGCATTTTTTCCTATGCAACATAAAATCAATGGCATCTTAAAAGGCAATTCTAGAAAATCTCCAGGTAAGTAATCAAGTCCCTTCTCAATTGCTCGACATTCCCATTAACTTAAGGCGTCCTCAAGTAGAAAAGGAGTGAAAAAACTACTATATCAAAGAAATAACAATTGACATACACCTTGTTTTCTTTTTAAGAGCTAACTAATTGATTGCACAAATTGCAGAACCACAAAGAATTTGTTCCTGCAGATTGTAAAGTGCTGCACAAGCACCTGTTGGAGCATTGGAGACTGCTAACTACTTTCGTAAATGCAGCAGGGCACAATATTATCATCATATAAACAATACGTTTTATACACAATGTACCTTCCACAGCGTAAGAATTAAGGTATCTTCTGTTCACTATTCCACTCTAAACTTGATGTGGTGATTAACTACAGTGATAATATCCTCACATTCATTATGCAACAAATGAGCTGATAATAATGAGAAGCTTTTCATGTTTTCTATCATATCCATAACTATCAAGTTAGGGTCTAGCTGTGAAAAGCATCTGGTTTGGTAGACAGACTTGCCATATTATTAATACTCCATACAGAAAGTTAATGTGATGATCATAAATTTACTGAATAGTACCCACATTCCTGAAAAAAGAATATTAGAAAACAACCTTCAAATGTATTTTCAGAGCTTGTTTAAATGCTGGTTTAGAACCAGAGCAAACACTGATTTGCTGAATTATTTCATAATTTTTCTTAGCCCCTACCTGTTAATGGAAGAACACATCACAGAGTCTCAACAAGGCTGACTGCATCATTAAAAAAAAAATCTCCTAAACAGTTGTTAAGCATTTGTCATTACCTACTGTCTTCCACTCTCCTTCTTGCTGCTCTGCCTGTGTGTGCAGTTCTGTGTTGCAGCACATGCCACAGTTGAGATGGCCATGACACACAGAGCATCACCATACAATTTCAGAAGGCTTCAACCCATACAGAATAACATCACATCGCCTCAGAAGGCTTCAAGAGTCTGCCCCTTTGGTTCTTTAGCCCTTTTATACCCCTCACATTCATGCACTGCACCTGTGTGCCCTCTGTTCCCTTTGGTGGTTGCTCAGTGCCCCGGGCACTCCATGGCTCATTGCTGTCAATGCTGCTCACCTGCTTCTCACAGCTGCACCCATTGGGGATGAGGCTCAGCCCCAGCCCCACTCCCAATGACCACAAACTGTGTGCCTACAATTCTGCTCTTTGATTTTTGAATTAAGCTACTGCTTTAATTAATCAAATGATGCAGACAGCTAAGTAGAGATGGAGACACAACTGCTGCCAAACCATTTCTTTATGACATGAGGCAGCTGCAGCACCTCACTCCTGTAGCAGCTGAACTTAGTGGAGAAGAATGAGATTCCCAATATGCTGGAGATGTTGTTAAAACACAAACATATGCCTGTACACACACACAGACGTGAAAGTGCAAAGATTGGAGCGTGAGGTTTTTCTGGAGGGCATTTTTCTGGTTTTCCCTTCCTATTTCACTTGGAAATTTCACAAGCCTTTTGCTGCAAACAGTTTAATCATTTCATGGAGTACAGCATGACACAACACTGAGATACAGGTGTTGACACTAAAGATTGACATTGGGAGGGTATTTACAGGAATAAAACTATTTCTTGAGTACCACACAATGTACAAATTCGGCCTCCTATTGCCTCTAAAAAAATAAGATAGAGGCACTGAGTCATCATGCCACAGACTCCCTGAATGGTCTGGGTTGGAAGGGACCCTTAAAGACCATGGGCAGGGACACTTTTAACCTGATCATGTTGTTAAAACCCCCATCCAAGCCAACCTTGAATATGTTCAATGATGGAGCAGGCACAACTTCTCTGGGTATCACAGAGAAGTACAGACAGATAACCTTTAAATATATTGCTTTTAAAAATCTATCCAATACAATATGCAGCAATATGAATGCCATGGTTAAGAACTAAATAACACAGGGAAAAAAAAGCAGTAACGAGAAACTCTTTTATGAGCCCTACTGAATATGCAAAGGCAGACTCTGAAAATAATCCTTTTCTTAAACAGCTTGTCTCTTCTGCTGGAGAAGAGACATTCAGCAAATTTACACACAAACATGGTATTTGAATGGAAATGGGATCAACCAAACAAATTAGTCCATTTTCTTGCAAGACAGGACAGGACTGCCTTGTAGAGGGCAATTTACATTCCAGTTGAAAATTAACATATGTAACTTCTTTCACTCTTATTTCAAAAAGAGTAACAAATCTGGAAGCAATCTGTTTCCAATTTCAACACAAAAACCACATCCAAAATTGCCCCAAGAAATAACCACTTTCCAAAAAATGGTACAAATACCCTGTTTATAGTTCTTACCTACTTCTCAGTACAGATTTTGCTGAACTAGTGTTACTCCCCTTATTAATATTTATCATTTCAGCAAAAGGACAACCCATGTGGCTCTGAAATTTTTTTATCTTTAAATATTCAGGACTATAGGCTCAAAGTGCCTTCATGACTGAGGATGTTGAATACTTATACTCTTTGTTGCTTTCTATAGAAGATGGTTCCATATCTTTGTACTTATTCAAGCTTGATAGAATATTTTCTACTTTCTCAACTCCTCATTTGCATGTGTGTATAAAAATAGATTCTCAGAGAATATCTCTCAGACAAGCTGACAAAATTTTTATTTCAAAAATTTCACCCAATAAATTATTGTAATGATGTTTCCATTTTAAAACAGTCAAAATAACAAGTGGAGAGTAAGAAAAGGTTCATGTCATTCCACATGAGACACATTAGAATATGACCAAAAAGTTCTGCTTTAAATTTCTTCAACTCTGTTGCAATTTAATTCACCAATTGTTTTAATAACCCTACAGTTCTTCAGAAATACAAGTTCTTTGAAAATTCAGTGTCTTATGAAAAGCATGTGAATTTGCATTTCCCAAAGCTTCACTTGCAAGTCAATTAAAAGCTCAAGTTCTGCTAAAGAGTAGTTTCCAGTGCTATAAAAGGGTGTACTTTTTTTTCTTTGAAACAAGACAAAATTTCTGATTTTAAGACACAGACTCAGAAAAATGAAGAGCAGGTGTTTTTTCCATTGCCTTCTGTAATGTCAGCCTCCAGGTCCACAGCTGGAATAAACTTTAATCTACCCAAGATCACAAATACTTTTGAGAAACTAGCCCTGGCATTAGATTTTTTTTTTTTAAATGTGTTTGGTTTAACTTATCACCTGTCAAGAACAACTTATAAAAAGCCATATGCAAGTGAATAATTACTTTCCCATTTTAGAGATTAAGTAATATTAAGCAGATGTGGAGTGACTTGTTCAGACACTCCATAATTAGTTGCCTGTCAAAATTAGAAGAATCTAATAAAAACCTGATTATTCAAAGTACCTATCTTTATTTCTGTCACTTAACACATATAATCTTGGAACACTGATATTAAAATAACACTAAGTATGCTATTATTATAGCTCCCACTTTATCTGAAAATTTCATTGGAAAAGAGATTTAGTTCGCTTATTTTTTTTTTGTTTGGATAGTTAGAGGTGGAGAGGTTGTAGGTTTTGGTTTGTGTTCTTGGTTTGGATTTTTATCAGGTTTTTTAAGTGAAATGGTTCTCAAGGTGACAAAAATGTGTTTAATGCCTTCAAAATCATTCTAACTTGAACAGACGAAGTCGAGTAGCTTAGGCAAAGGCTTTCTTTTAAATTTTAAGTCCTATTTTCAATCGGGAAAAAAATACAAACAAGAAAGTAGGAAAAGAAAATAAAGGATTAAATTCTACAGGAAAAAAAACCAAACAAACAAAAACAAAACAAAACAGAAACAAACCACAACCAAAAAAACCCCAAACAAACACAAAAAAAAACCAAACTTGTGTCATTAATCACATACAAATTTGAATGTGCAATTTAGAGACTTGAACGTGAATAAAAAAATTCCAGAAGTCATACTTGTGGAGGTATCCAACTTGTTCTTGTTGCTGCATGATCTCTACCGATCAATTTAAGTTTTTGAGGAACCAGCCAAAGAGAGAAAGCATTTTGACAGCAGCCAGTTGTAGGCAACAGATCATTTTGAGAAAATTTTCTTATTTATCATAGAATCACAAGGTTGGAAGAGACCTTCAAGATCATGGAGTCCAACCCATGCCCCAACACCTCACCTAAACCATGGCACCAAGTGCCACATCCAGTCTTTTCTAAACACATCCAGGGATGATGACTCCACCACCTCGCCGGGCAGGCCATTCCAGAACTTCATCATTCTTTCAATGAAAAACTTTTTTCTAATATCCAACCTATACTTCCCTTGGCACAGCTTAAGACTCTGTCCTCTGGTTCTGTCAGTTGCATTTACAAAAGTGGTAAAAAGAGAACAAGAAAACTTCCGCCATAATAAAAAAAAAGTTCTCTCTTTAATAAAACAATATAATCTGCAATAATTCCAGCTACTAACCTTTCGGGAACCAAGATCTAGGTTTTGTTTTCCTCTAGTCAGCAGAACAGTACCTGTAAACAATGTGCATTTTATTTTCTGTCACAAGTGATAAGCACCTAAGTAATAAACAGAGAGGGAAACCCAGGAAAGAAGAATAACCTTCCTACTATTCCTGTAATCACTTTTTGTATCAGCAATTTGCCCAGATCACTAATTTAAGAAAAAATATTTTTATGATCTACTTTACTACTTTGAGAAAACAACCCCAGTAGTCACTGTAATATGAACATTAAAGCAAATTATTTTACAAAGCAGAAGGACATGTTACATTCAAGCCTAGAATCTAAATTTTACTCTCCTCGGCATTTAAATACTTCAGTAGATATATTTAGTTAGATTTTCCAGTCACTTCTGCCTTAATCAAGTCCTTTTATGGTTTGGGAAAAGAGGCAGAAACTTAGCTCACACTGATTTTGCCTACAGGTCTGTCACATGACTAGACATAAAGCTTAAAAAATTTGTCTACAGGTTTTAAATCTCATTATTAACATATCACTTAATTATCAAAGGACCATTTAAATTAGTTACTACTGTATTATTACCAATTACTACAGAATACTTAGAGTATATTGTGGCACATTTTATCTAGGAGAATGTGTAATTAATTTGTCAAATTACTCCAAAAGACTACACCAGAATTCTACCTAATATAAACGCTTTTGCATCCATAATTCCTGGTACTCAAATTCCTAACCAGAGGTTAGTAAAAACCCTGTAAAATTAAGCACTGATACAGGGATTCCCCAGCAGACTGTGCCAAACACAACTTGTTTCTTAGAACTTCCGCCATAATATAATCTCTCTCGTTGGCCTCTTTCCAAGCAAGAAGAGGGTATCTAAATATTCTGTATTTAATAGTATTTCTGTATTTTAATAGTATTTAATAGCATTTCTAGGAATTAGATCTCAGCTGCAGGCATGACTCCTAATCCTTCATTTTTAAAAGCAAGTACAACTTTACTGAGGTCATGATTTTCCATGCTAGATCATCACTGTACAATAATTTACTCTTTATAACAAAGTAGAGCTAATGTAAGATAAAATTTCTGAGAAAGCAGAAAACTGCACTGCCCTGGATTTAAGAATTATGCACATGTTGCATAACAATAGAGCATGTATACTTAACTGGCCCTTAATAAAGGGTCAAAGTAGTTGAATAAATGGGACCACAGCAAGTATTCACATCCAGATCTCATCTTCCCTATCCTCTGTTCCAGACAAAACTGAATGCAAGTCTGTATTCACATATGCAGCTCTAAAATCAAATTGTAGGTAGCAATCCACATTCAACTTCTTTCCACTCGAGGGAAAAAAATTCAAACCTTAAAACCAGTTAATATTCTACAAAGAACAAGTATTATTCATCAGCTTGACAGGGCAACCAAGAGGTATTTCCCTGATTCTGGGATCTTAGAGGATTTTCTTCCAGTATTACCCTTTTTGCCTCTAGTCATTCCAGTGAAACATATCATGGTTCCTTTTACAGGTTGAAGAAAAATAAGCCTTGCAAAGCATCTTACCACTCATACATAAGCATTTCCACTTTTCTATTTTTTTCCTCTTTTTTTTCCCCCCCACATACAGATAACATAATTTTCCTCTTTGGTCTTAGAACTAGAACACCAAAAAAAAAAAGATTTCTTTAAGCCTAAGGTAAAATTTACATCAGACATTACCCTACTCATGTTTCTCTTCTCATCCCTCCTTCACTTTCATGGGATTTATATCAAACTTTGCAGCAGATGTATTTATAGCACTGGTAAAGCTGTTTTTACTGTCTAGAAAGTAACTCAAAGTACCAGGATGCTGCAGTCATGGCTGGAACATTTTCATGGAACATGGTTTAAACTCCTGAGAAGGAAAAACTCAGCAGACATCTTCAGCACTTTTTACAAGTTCTTTGACAATGTCCTAGAATACGAGAAGATATACCAGGAGCACT
The DNA here is from genome assembly GCA_013400575.1 of Peucedramus taeniatus. Classification (NCBI taxonomy): domain Eukaryota; kingdom Metazoa; phylum Chordata; class Aves; order Passeriformes; family Fringillidae; genus Peucedramus; species Peucedramus taeniatus. The sequence continues at coordinate 24,341 of WBNO01016076.1, read as the reverse complement.
CCTTATTGATCTATTGCTATTTCTTATGCCATTATGAACCTCATTCCACTCATAAGTAAGGGAGTTCACTCCTCTGCCTCCTGTAGAAGATTCAGGGCTGTTTATCCCATAGGACTTCCAGACTTCTCTGCCTCCCTCGACTCAGGAAAGAGAAGGCACATCAAACTCAGGTTTGAAACAACATCTTTGTCATCAGCTATGCTTACAGAAGGCTGATATATTCTGGCTGAAGTTTCAGCTTTCCTCTTTGTTTATCTCAGAACAAAGAAATAAAACACATATATGCAATCTCTTCTGTGTCTGGGATCTAAGCCCCAGTAGCAGATACAAGTCTGGTGCCTGAGTAACTTCTTGACCTGTTTGCTATATAAAGCTATTCCACCTTAAATAAACTGGCTTTGGAATAATTACCTGTCCTCAGAAGACTGTGGTTTCTATTTCTGCTTATCTTATCTCTCTCTTTTTGACTATATACAGAAAAGGTGGAAGATGACTGTTACTCAAGCTTGAAGATGCATGACTTACCATATTTCACTTCTGAGTTACTTTTTAAAAAATCCTTCAATATTATTTCATATAAGGTAGAAGGAAGTCCCCTTTCCTAGCTATGCAGGGAGTACAAATAAAAACATCACTCTAAAAGGTCACATTGTTATATTTGCAGTCTGCAATAACGCATCCTTCATTTTATGAACTTCATGGAACCTTTCATTAAAAAATGAAAATGCATATAACAAGCTCACAGAAGGGGAACACTGTATAGAATGATCATCTCATGCATACACACTCTCTAAAAGAAAGTGAAGAAGCAGAAGAATGTGGTTTCCCAAAGAGAAATGGCACATCACATAATTTAAGCCAAGGCAGAGCCTTCTAAAAGTGTCTTAAAAATTGGTCAGGTAGAAGTCATTTGGGCTTTATAAGCTCTGTCCTAGAATGTATAAGGATTACAAGGCTAAAAAAGACTAACTAACTGTTCTATTACAATTCTTCAGTGGTAGCATATATAGTCCATTATGTATGAATCTACATCTCAAGCTTCATTTTTCAGAGATGGTTACAGACCCAAAGGACAAAGACTCCAAAATAAAAAAAGCAACATATCTCAAAAAGCCTTGTGGAGTCAGTTCTACTTCTTAAAGTAAACACTTATGTTAGTGAGTCATTATAAAAGCTTAAGACTGACACCTAAGTTTCCACAAATAAAATCCTCCAACTTCCTCTTCCATATGACTGCAGAAGAGTTTACCATATAACAAATATAGATTTGCATATTACTTGCCTTTTTTTTTCCACATGTTCATTTTATATTAAGTTACTTTATTCTCAGAAACATGCAGAAGATTTAAAGACAATTCCAAAAAATAAATCCTTGAACTCACATTAGGAACTGGCGAAAATTATATACAGTAAGATCATCAAATAATGATTAAGCAGACATAAATCACTGCTTAAATGCAAAAAGGAAACTATTTTCTAATGAACTCCCAACAGGAGATTATTTTTTCCTAAGAAAGCAGGAATAAATTGCTATCCATGCATCTTTCATCAAGAGCACCAGCATTTTGTGGTTGTGTTTCCAAAATATTTGAAGAATCAATTGCAATTTGCAACTGTACTCTAATTTAAGTAATAAATAAATAAATACGCTTTTGAAGTATCTCCTTAGCTGCTTTGAAAGCCTTTTAACTACCAAATACTATGGTAAAATTTTAGCAAACATATCAAAAAAGTTGGTATCAACTTCTGAAAGTAAAAGGGAAGAAGGACCAAGTCTCAATGCATTGGTGTTGGCTCTACTGCAAACCACGTAAGCATCAGATTAATTTCAGATACTGAAAACAGTATCTGTGTTTAAAAAAAAGAAA
>WBNO01016076.1:0-22406 GCA_013400575.1 Peucedramus taeniatus | reverse complement strand
AGCAAGCTGAAAAGCAGTCACGATAATCACTGCAGAGTGGCTAACCTGCCTTTCACCTACTTACACTGTTTATGTACTGAAACAGTCTGGGCAGGAATATAATCAACTGCTTCTTTGAGAAAGTAGAACTAATTTTCAGAGAGATTATTTGTGACACATTTCCTGAGAAAACTGAAAAACTCTGTGGGTTTCAGGAAGAGTTTGACACTTGCCCTGCATTCTTCAACAGATTTTCAATGCACACAGAACTGCTCAATATTTCTGCACAGCTCAAGCACATATCATCTTTCAAAAAAAACATTCAAAAACAGATTCTCTGCAAGCACTGCAAACTCAGTGCTGGTAGGGCATGGAAATCAAGCAGACAGAAAGGTTTTAATCAGCCATGGTGAACCAAAGCTAAGAGCAGCTCTTACTCCAGGGAGCATCGACTCATCAGAAGATACCAACAGAAACCTATCACCCTTCAGGTATCCTCAAATGTCCTTCAGTTTTGGTTACATTATAAATGACCTGAATATATTGTTATGTATATATCTGAATATATAGTAAATATATTTTCTCGTAAATTCTACAAAAAAGGAATCAGTGTGGAAAGAGCAGCTCTAGAAAATACAGGTGAGGTTTTAGGCATGGATTTGCAGTGGGGTTGGATGCATTATCCAGACAATATGAAGTGGCCACAGCCATTTTGCAACAGAATGCTGCTGTGAAGTGCTGAAGTACTGCAAATATGGAGTAGTTGGGGGTTCACTTTTTATATGCCATTTTCAAGCCATCCCTCTTGCCATATTAAAGGGCTTGGAAGGTCATCAAATAGTGGCCTGAGGTCATACTTAAAGGAAAACATGGCACAAGGCTGCATGTCAGCGGCAAGGTAAACACGTTCTGGAATGGCAGCTGATCACATGCCACATTAGGACTCAATGTATCTGAGGTTATCTGAAGCAGAAAAACAGCATTTATGGGATGCAGACAGTGTTTTTCCTATGCATTTCAGCAGGCTCAAATACTGTGCTGGGTAGCACAAGAGAAAAGCTTGCCCAGTCATCAGAGACAAGGATTTATACAACTGGTCTCTCTCATGCATGCATATTACTCTTCAGCATCACAACTATTAGGTTAGCAGATTTTTAGAGCTACTCACTAATCAAAAACCTATCAAGAACCATGCATTTGCAGCTTAAGAATATAGTGTCAAGGAAATTTCTCTATATATTGTGTGAGGAAGTGACACTTCCTGCAGCTTTGCTGCTTTTGAGAGGCTGACATATCAAGCATTGACAGGAGAATGAATAGAGCCAGTCATGCTAAACATGCATCCTATTGTTTTGGGCTGTGTTGGTCAGATCCACTGTCAACACATTTTCTGTTTCTCCCTCTGCCTCCCCCCACCACCATCTTTTGTTGCTGTTGTTGGCAAGTTATACTCATCCTATTTGATTCAAGAAGAACATGCTGCGAACCATGCGGCATCTGCTGGAGCTGGTCTTTTAAAGAAACACATGCACATTTATTAAATCTTTATTTTTTTCTCTAAAAGGACTCCAAAAATAACCCCTTGGGAAGTAGGAATGGCTTTTTCAAAGAGTGGCAGTTTGACCAAGCATTTGATCCATAACTCAGCCTGAGCCATGTCTGTGCAGGCCAAAAGATCTCAGGTGAATTAGAAACTTTACCAGGGTAAACACAAGTTGGGACTCAAACATAGGCAAAGTCTGAGTGCTCTGCAGATATGTGAGGCAATTTCTACTCTACCTAATGAAAAAATGCAGTTTGTCTAATTTTTTTTTCCCAATAATCTCTTAAATCCGAAAAAATTATATGAAATGAAATTAAATTTATTAAATGCTAGTGAAAAGTGTTTTCTCTCTCTTTGCAAAGAGATTTACAAATTACGACAAGAAAGAATTTATTTTTAAAAGGTGTTATCCTCTAGGAACATATTTTACCTGCAGTGCCACAAACAGCTACATTTCTTAAAAAAAAAAACAAAAAACCACTGTCCAGGACTTCACTGTGGTCTGGAACCTTTCCAGATAGGGAAAAGGTTTATCAGTAGGGGAAAAAAATGGTTGAAAGAGCCTTCAAAAAGTCATGAAGCCTAATTTAGATTCTATCATAGAATTTAGGGAGCAAGGACAGTGACTTGCAAAACCTTAAAAGTCAATGACAAGCCAGAAGGAAGCCTTGGTTTTGTTTAATTTTCAAAAGACATTAACCTGGCAACCAGCCCTGAGTTTAAAGAACAATAATAAAATGTAGGCACACTATGAAGTGCTTCCTCTCAGGTTTCCCCTTAGGGAAAGCAACACATTTGTCAGTATGGGGAATGTCATCTCTTGCCTACCCTGTGGCCAAGAACAGAACCTGCCTAAAGAGATGTTTATACAGGCACTATGAATGAAATCAAATGATGATAAAAAGATAAGTTTCCAGGGTTCTGGCCTACACACATTCAAAGGAAGACTGAAACCACAACCTACAGAAAGAGGCTGTCAAAGCAAAGGATGGCAGAAAGTCACCCTGCTAGACAAAATAGGAAAGACTGTGATAGCTATTTTTGATCAATCACACAAGCTGCATCACATCACTCTTTTTAACCCTGAAGCTTCAGGAAAGAGAAGATCGGTGACTGCAATGACAGGGAATAAAACAGGAAATAAACCATGTTAGGAAGAGTGGGATCAAAAGAGAGAAAATGACACAAAAACAGAGGCCTATCAATCTGTTTCAGGAAAGCTTGGGCAGCTGCAAGAACATAAAACATTTTCTGAGTTGCAAGATCTCTTAAAAGTGACAGACAGAAATCGAATAAACATTGCTTCTCCAAGGAGGAGGGAGGGAAGGGGATGGTCTCTTAAGGCTACAGGACTTCACAGGCTATCCCTGATCAGCAGGGATATTACGAATTAGGAGATTTTTAAACTTTATTCCTGCTTCTCAATCTTATGCTTCTTCTGATGACACCACTGGAGTATGATAGATTTATTAGATTATTTAATCCCATTTTACTTCAAACTCCAGAAATTAATGAATAAGGGAAGAATGAAATGCTTTGCCAAGACCGGGTTCTTCGACAAGTACTGAGTAGTATTAAAAGACTGGACAATGTATTCTGCACTTATCATGGCCCAGGGAAAATTATTTACAAAAAACAAAACCAAAACAAATAACCCCCACATACACTTTTAAATGTTTATTGATCAAAAGACCCTCAAATTTCTGGGTTACACCATCTGCAGAGTTAGGAAACAAAAGAACAACTTCCCCTTGGCAAGTTTTCACACCCACATGCTTCAACATTAACTTGCTAACTGGGTAACAGGGCTGATTACAAAATGCCACAATTTTTATCCTGTGGGAAACATCTTTGAAAGAAACTTGTTGTGTGACATCAGAATACAACACAATCAAGTGTGGATCCTCTTAAAAGGTCTCCTTAATTTCTTCTTTAATCTTTTTTTCAGTGTTTTGTTCACTAATGCCTGGATCCTTTTTTGCATTCTCTCTTCTCTCCTCCTAGCTCTCCCTTTCAGCCTTAGCTCCCATTTTTTTCTCTGCTCCATTTACCACACTATCTCTCATATATTCCTAACTTAATAAGCTAAAATTTTGCATTCCCTTGCACTCTCTCTCAGAAACATGTTTTTCAATCACACCTATAAGGCATTTTGAATTTAAATACAATGCTTAAAAACAAAACAGAAAAAAGTAACAAAATAAGTCTAATAATTTCTATGTGTTTTCTACTTTCCATCCCAAAAATATTCACTCTCAGTTACACCTTTAAATTTACTTCTTAAAACAAAGACATTTAAAAGAAATTGGGACTTCAGTTTCCTGGTTTCCAGCTGTATAACTACCTAAAGAATTGCCTACCTATTTATTTTCCATGCCAAACCCTAATTGCTGGGCTCATCCTACATCCAATTTCTTGCAGCCTAAGAAAGTGGAGAAGTAAGTGGGTATCATAAGACAGGAGTGCAAACGTTAGGAGAAAACTTTATAAATCAACTCAATTAGAAAACCTACATCATATTTAAGTTAATATAATTAGGATTGGCTGCTTGAAAATGGAAATAAGAACAGAATAGGTCATCATTTATATTTTGGACCTATTTTTTGAAAGAAAAATAACTATATTTTTTCCCAAGGCTTCTGAAAACAGTCGATTTCAAGTCTTAATTAACTTGTATGAAGATAGGTACATGAAGCACTGTGCAATCTTTTGATACTACAGCAGCATGGGCCATCCATAACCACTGGAGCACAAAGGTAGAATTTTCTTTGACCTCAGACTTGTCCAGCCACTCAAAGAAAATCAGTCAACGTGTAAATGTCCATGTTCCAAGGGAATGCAAATGAATCTGTCAAAGTGTGAATTCAGGGAAACAGGAAACCCCACCTTGGATTCATTTCTGGTGCATTTGCTTACTCTTATCATTCAATACCTAAAGTCAGAAAAGCTTTAGCAGCACAGTTACCAGTTTTCTTCTTTAGAAATGCTAGACTTGCTCCATGTATGAACCTCTAGTGATTGCAAACTTGCCATTTTATCAGGAGAAGATTCTTACCTGTAATAATTACTGTTATGACATCCAGCAGCACTGCTAATCTGATGTTACGGGTTAGTTCAGTTATTTCAGTATTAGGTATTAATAATTAAATTAGTTGCAAAGTTTTCTATATAAAGACTTAATAATGTGCAATAGAAGTTTCTACTTATTCTAGAACGATTTAAATGAAGCATTTTGCATCATTAAACTCAGTCTGCTTTAATTTAAATAGAAGTACTGCAGTAAGACAGAAATCAAACAGTCCCAAGTGCAATAGCAAGAATTTCTATCATTTCACAGACACACCATTATGTCAGAGATGTCATTTTCCTGAGTACAATACAATATGCAATTACAATATGCGGTAAAGAGCATCTGGAAACTAAAAATCAACTTATGCCTGTGTAAAGACCCCTATGAGCTTCACTGGGCATTGAATCAGGCTGTTACTGCAGATCAATCAGTGTATTCCCCTCATCGTGTCAGACAATGACACTAACATGGCAAAGAACAGCCCATTGCAAACAGCTGATGACCAAATGCCCAAAGCCCTCACGTACCACTGAAGCCTGCCCACCAGGCACCATTTCATAACCTCCTGAAAGGCTTGCAGACTCCAGACACAATTCTCACGCTGCCGTTAGAACGGACTCACTGACTTTGCTCAATCCATTAAAGGTTAGTACTCACAGTTATTTCTGCCTACCAAGAGGCAGCATTCTGGCACTGCTTTACAAACATTGATTCCAAGTGGGAATTTTTTCAGCCCAAGTTTATGAAGATTCAATCTCTGCTTTCTACAAAATCGAAGTCACAACAGGATAGATCTTCACCATGTCCTTACTCCTCCAGCATACAGAAGAGATTAAAAATTGGCATCTTTCTATCCTCTTGGGAGTATGCTGCTCCAATAGAATTTTTGCCATCAGCTTGGACAACCCGGCTTGTGTAAATTCCACCTCCACTCATTTGTGAGCAAATGATTATGTTGCAAAACTCTAGATGTATCACTAAACTTGCATAAGTCACCTTGCTTTTGAAGCCAAGCCTTTAGACTCCTCTCTAACTCCACAGACGCTAGTTCTATTGAAAGCTGAGCACTATTAACCTTTGTAATCAAAAACCTAAGGTCCTATGGTTTTCTGATAGTGGGCTAACACAGGTGTGAATAAATAGCAGATCAGTCAGCCTGTAGCCTCAGTACAGGGAACCAAGTCAGAAAACACACCTTCCAAGCCAGATTAACCCATATGAAACCAGACATAAGGCTTGAAGCATCCAAATTAATATATTTGATATAAAATAACCTCTGAAGCATTGCACCACAGCATCTAGAAACTTCATGCATTTTTCCTTACCAAACATCTTCATCTGTAAATATGTTTACAGTTGTTTTCCAAAACCCCACATACTTGGAACCTGAAACTCTTCCCTTGCTCTGCCCCATGTGTGACAGGTGTGAAAAGATAATTACTTCCTAATAGGAAAGGATAACATGTACATGGTCTTACTAAAATCAGTATTGCTCTGATTCCTCAAGTGAAGCATACACTTGCACACTAGCAGTTTTTAGAAGCCATTTGAGATGTCTCCATTCACCTTTCCTGTGTGAGATCCTGGGTACTCAGCACCTCTAACCATCAGATCAATACTGCATGCTAAACAGTGTCTTTGCCAAAGGCTCCTCTGAGCTGGCACACTCAGGAGAGCTGAGATCAACCTAAGTAATTCTGGTGTGAAAGATTTCTTGCAGAGTATACTTATCAGAAACTTAGTTTTTCTACACAGCTATCTTCCAATAAGGACTAGATTACAAAATTTAATCTCTTTCATTTGATTTAGGCTTGTTTTTCCCTCTTTTCTTGCTTGGATTTACCTTATCTATGTTTCCAGACAACACTGAGTAGCTCCAAGAGATGCATTTTTGTTCCACGGAAGTGCAAGCTCACTGCTGCTTTGATTCCCCTAAGTCAGGTCTTCCACGACAGATTCTGGGGAATACCACCACAGTGTTAGATTCTTTTAGGCTTTCGGTTTTATCCTTTTCGCATTATTGTCCAGAGTAAGTGTGGCAATATTAAGACCACCTCATGCATGTCTTACTTAAAAACTTTGTCCGATAGAAAGAGGAAAGATGGAAGATCTGAAACAAATCAGCAGCTCTTCAGAGAGAGGATCCCAGGTTAAAAATGTTACTGAACATCAAGAGCAGAGCATGCTGGCATCTTTGGGGAACTTGTTTCTTGCCTGAGGAACACAGAGTCTCATGACTACACATTCAGTTCTCTGCATCAGTAGCTCACAGAATGGTTTAAAGGAACTGAGAGCAAGGCATCTGCTCAGAAGAATGAGAGGTCAAGGATACAGATGCAGACACCCACCAGTTCCAGAAAAGGACTCATAGATAGAGAAATAGATAAGCAAAAGAAATTGGCCAGGAGGTCAATTCGGATGTTGATAGATAATACACTCTGCAATCATTCAAACTGGTTGTCAAGTGTACAGAACAAGTAATAGCAACAAACTGGCAAGTTTCTGATGGTACCTCCTCTCAAGTCAGGGAAGGTTTCTGCTGGAACCCTTCCTGGCTTCTATGTGGTTCTCATCACTATCAGTTTCTTATCAAAACTGGACCATCTTGCAGTTGGCTGGATTCTGTAGAAAACACTAACTGACATTTTAGGGGGTTTTTCTTTACGTTGAATGAAATCCAATCCGATGCTGACTGTAGTTTACCAAGCCTCAAATGACTCAGATGGTGAATTGCTCTGTGTTAAAAATATATTGCTGCTCTTGCTCTAAAACTATTTCCCTTTGTATGGAAAAGAATGAGACTGAGACTTGCAAGGTGCATTAAGGCACACAAGTACAACTTCGACTGACACAGAACACCATTGTCTATTCAATAAATCCTGAAGATGTTTGGGGATTCTGAGACTGTAGAGTCTAAATTACTGGGCTTGCCTTCTAGCTCAAAAAATAAAGGTTCCTGTTTCCAGATTAAGGGCACAGCACTAAGGGACACTCTTTTCACATGTCCAGTTCAAGGAACATTTTTACAGTTTGAAGATGTATTAAAATTTAGTCACTGTCACTAACTTACAAACACACGGTGTTGAACAGATTTTCTTCAGTTTAAACAGGATGATGGTTCAACACACTATATCACCTCATTTTTTTCTCTATCATTATTTTTAGATACAGTCATGCTCTTTTATACCTTCCATTAACTTTCTGAATCGTGCATATAGATCTTTATGCAGAAATTGCTACACCTCTCTTTTGATTTAGGGAGACAGCTTTCATTTTCTTTGGTATATCACTATTTTAGACAACACAGCAAGAGATAAAACACATGAAATTGCATTTGTACGAACACAAGAAAATTGGCATGGTGACCCATAATCAGATGCAGTCTCTGAAACCACTGTGAAATTGATCTTTTTGAAAATGACAAGATTTTGTCAACATCCCTTTAAAGTACTACTTTCCACCAGTGCTTATAAACACCTTTTTTAAAGGCACAGAGAAAGAATAATGTATCATAAATTAATGTCATAGTAAACTCAAAAGGCGAGTCAGATTTAAAAGAAAAAGAAAAAACATAGAAAAGGAACTGAGCACAAGTAATCAGTCATTCAACCCCAAGAATGAAAAATGGTGAATGCTTAGATATTGCTACTTTCACCAGTCCAGCAGACTGCATAATTTATATCCAAGACAGGACAAGCTTTGCCAGATTGAAGAATGTATTTTTTTCCCCACAAACTTTATAGAAGGTAATTTTCTCAGACTATATAATCCTCCATTCCAGTTTTAGCACAAAAAAATAAATATAGTCAGAATTTGTCTACTATGCTAAGTACTCCAGAATCTTAAACTATAACTTTTGTAATCAGCTAGAGTATATTGTTTACTCTAATCCAAATAAAAATGAAAAGCACAGATTGATGTCAATTATTAAGATGCAAAAGATTTGTCCTTTGAATTCAGTTGCTTAAATTGGTTCTGTAAAATAAACTGAAAATAATATACAATCAGATTCTGCTGTTCTCCAATCACATAAAAATTATTATGGCCATCTTTTCCTACAAAACAATTCTAAAATATCAAGTTACTGTCATCCATTTACAATAAATTGAGTGCCTCATTTATGATCTCTAACTATACAGTACTTCAGCTTCCATTTGAAAGAATAAAATAAAAATAAATAAATAAATAAATAAATAATAATAAAAAAAAAACTAACCAAAACAAGCCAACCAAAAAAAACCAAAAAAAAACAACAAGTGTAGCCAGAAGACCTGTATTTCATATCCAGGCACTCACCAAACCACAGCATTTCAGGGCAGCTCACCCACTGACTAAGAGGTTTTTCCTACAGATCAGAGCATGGAAAAACTGAGCACTTCCCTTTTCTCTCATAAGCTTTATTAGAAAAGTAAAAAGGCCTTTATTTTGAAATCAACTGTGCTGTTGCATCATGGGTTTTGTCCATTAGAATATAATTCAGACAAGAGTAAAGCAGCCACCCGTTACTACCAAACACAAAATACCAGCCCAAAACTCTACTAATGTCTCTTTCTTCATTGCAGAATGCATGCCAACTCTTGGAGGGGAAATCTGCAGGATTCACTGAAATATAATAAGCACTTCAAAAGTATCTCTAAATCAATAAAAATAAGTTTATAGAAAAACCTTACAAGAAGAGGGTTTAGAGAATTCCATTCACAATGTAGTGAGGATGTGGTTTTGTTCACACTACAGCCCAGATGAACATGTAAATCCTCACCATAATGTATAAAATCAATTTATGAATGGCTGACTGGGTTATCCAGATTGTGGTGGTCTCCCTAGAAATACTCCTACATATACTTCTCTAGAAAGATACCAACATTCTGCCATTGGCTTATCACACTGAAAAAGAAAAACAAACAAAGAAACAGGCCTACAAAGGGATACTAGGTTTGGAATTAGTACACCAGACAAAATTCCACTTTGTGGAAAAAACGCAGACAGCAACAACAGGAAGATGCGAGGCCTGGTGAGGCAGATTTGGATAACCTCTCTGGACAGCAACTCTCACTATGGCAAACTGTGGAACTGGGAAAGGAAGCAAGTCCTTCCAGACATGCAATCCCAAGTTATGGGAAGGGCACATACACCTCGTGGACACCTGGGGCTTGGACTGGATCCAAGTGGTACCTCCAGAGGAACACACTGGGGACCCTCACCACTGAAACCAGAAAGGCCATCAGGACACTGCAGGCCCCCATGTGGTGGTGACCATCTTTCTACCTAACTTAGCTCTTTCTCTCTTCCCTCTCCACTCCCCTCCTCCCCAACATTTACATTTACTATTAAATAAAATCCATACTACTGACTTTAGCACGTGGTCTTGTTTATACCTTAATTGGGGCAGAGGCATCTTTTAATAATCAGACCTGAACATTATTTAGTGTCCTAAGTGGGATCATAACAAATAATCTGCATGTATTTAAGACCTATTAACTGTATGAACATAAACCAAAGAACTTCAGTTGTGAGGCATCATGAAGCAGAGGCCCATATCCTATCTAAACTTGTGTGGTTTTTCATTTAGCATGTCTAACTAGCAGTGAACATTATTACAATGAATTCTCACCTGCAAAGCTCAAAACTATAACTTAGTGTCTCAGGCAGCAAGACAAACATCTGTTCCCTGAAAAGTAAGAAAAATTTGGCCTTGATGTCTGAACGTTACCTCCTAACCAGAAATAAATGATCCAAAATGAAAAATAAAAATTTAGAACTTGGCTCTTCTTTGCATAAAAATTCTTCTATAGATCTGCATTAATTCTGCATGAATATGATAAAAATGTCACCCTGTGGCTGTCTTCTGTGATATTGTGCAAAATAACAACAGGGTAATAAAAGAATTGTTGGAACTCCTTGTAGCATTGCAGTGCTAAAAGACCAGAGCTGTCCATGGGGACTAGGAATAGAGAAATGCTTTTTTCTACAGTAGACAGATAAGTCATGGCCGTTATACTTGCTTCTCAATCCAAATTATAATGCTTGCCCCTGTCATAATTAGAATTGTACAGCTCAAAGTACATTTTCTAATTTAGCTGGCTGCTTGATGTCAACAATTTTCATGGATATAAGGAAGACCATTGTGGGGAAAAAAAACCCCTATTATATAGTACCCTGAACTTCACTGGTGAGGCAACTTGCTTATTTCTGAAGAATCATTAGCGTGGTTGGGCACAGTATATTATAACGACAACAACTAAAAAATTTACACTCCTCAAGCAGGAAAAAAGGTGCTGTTGGTGAGGGCCAAAAACCTTAAACACCAGGTGATGATACCCCTTGTACTATCACAGAAGGAAATAAAAGTCAGAGTTATTACTGAGATCTATTTTCTTGGCTCCTTCAGCAAAATGTCAGCAAACTGACTCAAATGACAGTGACAGTTGTTAAACCTTTCTTCAAGGAGTAGTTCAAAGAGTCAGTGTGAAACAAACAAGACTCTTGTGCTTTCTATACAGGTAACACCTTGCTTTTCTATTGCACAAAGTTTGGATTTTTTTCTCTTATGTATTGACTTGAGTTTTTGTCAAGTGTACAGTGGGGTTTTTTTTCCTGTTCCTATTCATTTTCAGTATGGCCACATCGACAGGCTAAATTTTCAGTTGAGAAAAACTGTGAGAATGTTTCTAATACTTTTCAAAAAATACTAACAGAAGAGATAAAATAACATCTTCATAGAGCTGTGTCTGGAAGCTCAGTTCTTTCTTATGGCAGCGCAGTTGGTAGATAATCTGGTATTCTCTTATAAAAACAGACAGAAAAACGTAAAATTTTTTGGCAGACCACAAGTAACATTTGAAAAAGCTAGAAAACCTGTAACCTTTCCAGGGCTCATGTGAAGCTCCTGCAGCTGGCAGCATTCATGAAACTTCCCTGTCTGACCTTCCTGGAGCCACTCTTGCAGCCACTCTCTCACCACCTGAGACGAGACCAAGGCCCCTTCACAACTACATGCCCCACACTCACACCAGGTTTCCTTACTGACTTAATCCCAGGTTTCCCAGAGCACAGTCTCAAACATCCAGACACTTAAAATAATTCAGTTATTGCACCATGACTAAACAACAAAATTGCAGTTCAAGCTGGTGCCTAAACAAAGGAGCCCCTGGGCTTTTATTCCCTCACAGTCTAAGGGCAGGAGAGTCTGGAATCATCGGCTCCTGATGTGTCCCTGAGTGTCCGGTCCCCTGGCTGGGCCACGGGTCCCAGGGCCCTCTGCTCTGCACTTCCTGGCCTCTTGCCTTGGCTCAGGCTCCTGCCCCCCAGAGCTGCAGCTGCACCCCGAGCTATCTGTGCTGAGTGCATCTCCCAACACGCAGAGTGCCACGCAAGAGGGACGGACAAGGACATCTGCAGCTCCCACACCTGGGACACAGGCTTCAGCTTGTCTGGATCCAAATCTGAACAGCATTAATACCGCCTCTAGCAGTCCCACAGACACTACTGAGGAGAGCCTGGCTCCTGCCAAAAGCTTTTATGGTAGCCATGTGCCCACCTCAATTCCCCAGGTGCTCTTTCATGACAAGGGGCCAGCAGGGAGCTGACATAACATCCAGAGTCTGACAGTAAAGCACTCTGCTACCCTGCAAGCCAAACATAAAAAAAAAAAATTCAATGATTTTTAATGACACCGGCTGCATTTCTGCCTGGAAATCCAACAAATGTTTTGAAATTGAAACCAGATTTAATCTGTTAAGAACACCTGACAGCAACAGTACCCTGGATTTAAATCTTGACATAAGAAGCAGTGACACAAATATCATCTGCTCTGATTAGCTTAGTTGTATCGAGAGCACTCTCCCACTGTGTCTCAAAGTATTTCAAAAAACATGTTTTCCCCAAACAGTGCCAGTTCTTCAGATTAAAGTTGTCTTTGTTTGAACAACCATCAGGCAAGAAAACTGAAGGCCAGGACGAAAATTCTGGTTAAGACAGAGCTAAAGACCTGATTATGGAGCTGGTTCCTTTACATCTCAAGAGAACACAATATTCTCTATTGGTGACCTCAAAATGCTTTTCCCTGTCATTTACTATTTTCTTCCAATTTGGACTGACAACAAATGCTAAAATAAGAAATCTTTCAATGAATAAAAGCAATAAAAATCTGACTCTTGTCTACCCTATCTTTAAGAACTCCCAGGGCCAAGTCTGCTTAGTGCATATCTAACCTCGATGGTACTTGCAAACTGAAAAAAATTCCTTGGAAAAGATCTGCCCACTTTATTTTTAGATGGATGTCTTAGTGATATACAGAAGTAGGAAATAGTAAATTATTTATATCTTTCTACATTTTAAAGGAAGTCAATAAGTAGTGTCTCAAAAAAAAAGGCTATAATATTTTTTGCCCATTGAAAACTGAAAATCATTGTAAGCATTGAAAAACTTGTGAGACCTATGTCTTTAGAACTATGAAATAGTAATATATCATTTATTAAGCAAGAACATTACTTTTGTTCAGCTTCTTTTTCTAAATTCTGTTTTGGTGAACACATTTAACTCAGACATCTGGCAGAGCAGTTGGAAGGAAATCTTTATGTTTAAGGGCCAAAGGAGATATGAGCACTGAGATCTCCAGCAAAAGAACTGATAAAAATGGTAAGAAAAAACTTTTAAATAATCTACACCAGCTAGCCTCACAATAAGAAGAATCAAAACTGAAAAAGAATATGGTATAGTAATGCTACATTCCTTTCCTTTTGTTTCAAGTTATTTTTAGATCTTTCAGTCTCACCCTTCTGATTTTCTTTTCCCCAAACCATTTTTATCACTGGTCTTTGGCTTGAGCTCAGGCTTAATGCCATCACAGGACAGTGCAGCCCCAAGGACACAGTGGTACAGGGTAACACACTTTTCCTTTCCCTTTGAAAGAGTGGCAGGAAACAAAACTGGCTCAGCCTTTAAGTGTTTTACTACATGCATCACTCTGGGGTTGTGTGCCTCCTAGGATGAGCTGTTAAAAGCAAGCAGTCTCTGCTCTTACGTCTGTATTCCATTAAAGCATTTAGTGCTGTCAAAAATTAAATTCAGAGTCAACAGTCAAACACACTGTATGTAAATGTGAACCTGAACTCTTCAACCCAGCTGTATTTCAGACCACAAAAAAGATACTGCAGCAACTTAGTTGAATTACGCTTAGCAAATCTCATGATTACCTCTTGTTCCATTTAATTCTTAGTTATTCCTATTAATAATACAAAAAAATAATAAAAAAGAAAAACCAAATAGCTGCAAGAAAGCAGCAGGGAACTGCTTTTAACTGCTCACTCCCACAGTTGTATTTCATCTTTCAGAGCTGTCTTTAAAACACTTTGACAGCTCAGTTCTAGACTTGATAAGCTGCTAGGAGCTAACAGTTCAACTCATCCCAAAGATTCCAAACTGCTCATTAAAACAAGATGGCTATAGGCAACGATGGAACTAAAAGAATGAGCTACAATCTGATTGCTTGAGGGAAACCAACATAACTTTGAGAAACTCAAATCCCCTCAGACTTGAGAAAGAAAATAGAACAAATTATCTTCAGGAAGGACTTTCTCAGGTTTTTCTTCCCCCATCCCATGCTTCTCACTGTATTTGCTTTTCGTATTTCCTTCCTCAATTTGAATTAGAAGGAAAGGTCTCAGAGCAGTAAGTACTTGCAGCTAGCAAAAACTGATCAGTCCATATTTCATGAGGGGCTTTGGAAATTTATCCCAGATGTCACATTGCATATATTTACCATGTTGGAAAGCTCATCTTTGACTTGGTCTGTTTTTCTGTTCTGAAAGTATAATGGCACAGGGTAGAGGTAGAAAGAAACTGTTTTAGTTATTTGTCTGGTTTGTTTTGTTTGTTCGAGTTACTAATGTCTCGAGTTTTATATGAGCCCTCTTCTCATTTTTGAATTTACAGACCTTCTTTCTATAAACTGTAATTAACATAACATATAGATATAAATATACACATACAAACACATTGATATAATGATAACCAAAATCTTTATCTGAGTGCAGAGACAGAGGCTGAATATGTGAGAAGGAAAATAAAGAGACAAGCTACATATCAGCCAACTATTCCAACAGACTTTCCCCCATGGAGCAGGCCTGACTGAGAGGTTTTGTCCACAAAGCAACAATCACAGGATCAAAAAGACACAGCACTTGCTTTGAGTTTTGAGGCCTTGCCCAGGATGTGCTTGAAGGCCCTGAAGCATGAGAGAGATTTTCCCCTACACTTAAATTAGCTCAGACATCTCTGTTTTTTCAACACTCCAGCCAAAGCAGCTCTGAATGGAAATTACATAAAATGAAGACGTTTTCAGCTAATTTTTACCAAATTATGTAATGGCAAGAATCTGAGAGGCTGGACAATCTTAGGGGTCACCCTATGAAAAACTGTAACACCACTGAAGCGACTGAAGCAACTCCAGAGAATGAGGCTGAAGGC
Organism: Peucedramus taeniatus; assembly: GCA_013400575.1. Lineage (NCBI taxonomy): Eukaryota > Metazoa > Chordata > Aves > Passeriformes > Fringillidae > Peucedramus > Peucedramus taeniatus. The sequence goes on along the minus strand of WBNO01016076.1, from coordinate 7,347 downwards.
AGGGAAGCAAAACAGGTAACACAAATTTTTCAAGCACTAACAAATCTTCAATGCTAAAATGAGAACCCAACTATTCCTAATGCTTGGTCAACAAGGAGCAAAAGGAGAGGACATGAGATTTTGATAGGTAGAAGAGAAAAAAAATTTTAAGGGAAGAAATGGATGTAACTGTGTCTGAAAAATAAGAAATATCTGTGACCCAACATCCCTCTCCTTAAGTTTCTGAATAGTTGATCAAATTTACACTAATATTTATATGCACTTATTTCCTTAAATGTGGATTAAAATCTTATGAACACTTTCATATGGAACTTCTTGGCAATTATCTGAGAAGACCATCGACAAAATTTAATTTTAATAAATCTAACATTAATAAACAATATAGCAATAATCATTGATCATTAGCTTAGCTATGATTTCCTTTAGATTTTAAATATGTACATTTTATTCCATATTTCAAAAGCGTCATAAATCATTTTATGTGAGCTGTACCAGATATAAATGGCACAAATACTGAGGGTTTGCTTCAGCATGGTTTGCCCAAACAGAACTCGCTCCTTACATTTAGTGTACGACTGCATCAAAAGGCCTTTTTTAACTTCTTGTTTCTCCCTCAACACGCTCTTATAAAACCCCAGATTTAGTTATTTATTTCACTTTATATTTTTAACTGCAGTTTCGGCATTCAGAAATGAGCAAATAATTTGGTAACAGTTAGGACTAGTTTTCAACTTGAGTACAAATACAAAGCAGTATTTTTCAAGCCTGTGGGGATTTGAGAACACCTGGAAAGCAATCAGAAACAATATCTAAAGAAAACTTATATAGACAATGAGAAAAACCAATGAGAATGCCTAATATATCTTATATATTATTATTACTTTAAAGAGCCTCATCCTATTTTATCATCATTGCATTTGCATTAAGAAACAACTTCTTCAGAGAATAGGCTTTTAAGAAACGCAACCCAAAGGGTAATACTAAAATACAAAATAAAATAAACTGATTTCCCTAGGGATTGAAAATAGCTCTCAAGTTTAAGCCAAAATTCTTCTCCTATAAAGCTGTATCTTAATTCTCACAGATTTCTCTATTCGATGGCTCACCTAAAAATTTTATTATGCCTATTCAAAGAAGGAGCCTGAAAAAGTATTTGTCTCCTTTCTCTACACAAGGCTCCCTTCCCTTTGCAACTGGCTGATTCCAGGGCCAGAATAGAATATACCAGAAAAAAATTAATTGAAACCTGTAAGACTCACTTGAAATGTATGAGCTCTGCAGGCCAGATACATCACTAGCTACTAAACTCACCTACAAAAAACCAGGAAACCCCAGCACTATTAAACGTGCAGGAAACCCCAGCATATTGAACGTGCTTCTAGCAATCAGAAGCTTTTCATTATTGTTAGTGAAGAAAAGACAACGCACAATATCAGCAAGCCGACCATCTTCTAAGCAATAAGTACTAAACTGAAATCACCCATATGCTAAACTATCTTTGCTCTGAAAGGATTGTAGTATGTAGGAGAACAGAGAAAACATGATGGTGACCTGTAAATTATTTGTAGTTTATTTATAGTCTCTAGATAGATTTCTTGTGTTGCCCTGAACTTGCAAGTAAATTTAATGACTCCGTTTGTTCACAACGCCTTGCATGACTCAACTAAACCAGATTTTGGGCCAAAATTTTGACTTGCTTACTCTTTGTAGAATGATCTGCACTGCAAAAGGAATATTATTCTGTGAACAATGTAATAAAGATATTTACATCTGATTATCGTTCTAATAAAATGAAGTCTGAAAATACTCAAGTCTTCCAGTGCTGAAAACCTGAAACTGAAAAATGAGCCGATAAACACACAGCTGAGTGTATGGGGTCCACCAGTGATACAGATGCTCTTAGTTAGCATTGCTAAAGCCCTCTCCCCTAAACATCCTCCAGGATGGCAAATATTAGGCTATCCATTCCTCAGAGCATGCTGCATTTCTCAACAAAACAGAAGCCTTGGCAATCAGAGATACTTAAGTAGCATTTTATTCTCTCAAGAGTTCAATAATACCGCATAGCAGGTCACATTCATCATCACCAGCTTTTCACTTCCTGCAATACACTGCTACTCATGCTGGTCCATAGCTACATTTGTAGCTTTGGATTGTACAAAACACAGACAAACCCCACACTTGTTTTGTCACAACACTAAGAAGGTCCACTATTTAGATTTTTAATTGCATACAAGTTCTAATATTTAAATGGACATAAAGTGTGAAGAGAATACCAACTAACAGCTGTATAAATGCACCCATCCCAGACAAGCTGAGATGGCCATAGCTGTTGCCTCTGTACAAATCTAGAAAACCTGGACATATTTACTCCATATACTTTACTTTTTAGTCATGACCTTGGCTAAGAAGAGAAACAAACAATGAACTGCACATGTGACACTTCAGTTAACCCTTCACAAAGGCTTGACAGAATTTAAATTATCAGACAGTGAATATCATGGCAACAAGTAAAATGGAGATTATGTAAACGTTAAAAACCTAATGATAACCAAAAACATCTCACAATATGTAAGGCTAATTAATATGATTCATTTTGCAGACACTGTGGTATTAGATTGATCAACTGCTCTTGAGAAAGTTACAGTGATTGTTAACCTGTCACTTTGCTGTTTCTAGAAGCTTCCACAATCCCAGCAATATCATAAATTTAACCATAGACATTAAGGGCTTGCATGATTCACAGATATTGGTTCATAACCTAAATGCTGATTCACATTAAAATCAAAACCTCTTTTCCCATCAATAGAGCTTCACAAGTTGAACTACAGGTCAGATTCCTTGATTTAAAAACACAGGGGTCTTTTTTTCCTTCTTTGTACTAAATGAGAACAGGAAAGTTCAGGGCAACACCAGGTTATCCTTTAATGATAAAGTCTCCTCCAATCCATAACCATTTCATCTGCAGAAAAAATCCAGAAGGTGCTTGACTAGAAACTCAGTATACATGACTGTGCTTCTACAGACGTCAACCAGAAATATCTGAATGCATAAGGGAGCACACAAATGCCAAGTTAACAGTTAATTGCATCCAAATTTCACTTTCTTTCATTAGTCCTGAAGGTTGATCTGAGTGCTGAATTGTGGATACTCAACCTAATAAGCTTATTGTATCTTGTAAAGGTCACATAAGTACTCAAAAGGGTATGAAAATTTAAAATACTGCATTAGTGCATTTCACTTTCTCAATTTATAATCTTCATGACTGATTTAGTACTATTTAAGAGTTACAAAGAATATATTCATGAGACTGAAAATATCTATTCAGTTTGGATGACAGACTATGGATCAGTAGTCATTATTTGAATTTTTTCCCCTTCTTTATGTTGGCCTTATCTTAGATATTTTTGTTTTCTATCTTGAAAATGCACTTAACCCTAAGCATAACAGCTTAGAATTTGGGCACACTGTACATGACACATTAAAATTACAAATCAGTGCATTTTATGTACATTTCATGCAGCTGTGTCGTAAAGAACCACCAGAAAGCAAATAGAAATAGATGACCTGCAACACTGGCTTGAAGAAAAAACCAGATGACCCTATCCTGAGGTTGAAATACGTCATACTTGCCTGGACAACCCTTCACAGTCCTTATGGTCCTCCTTTGGACTCTTGCTTAATGCTTTTTAATAGCTTAATGTCTTTTTTATATTGTAGTGCCCAAAACTGATCCCCAAAGGCAGACAATCAGAGAATCATGGAATGGTTTAGGTTGGAAGGAAACTTAAATATCATCTAGTTCCAACCTCTCTCCATAATCAATAACTGATCAGTGTGGGTATTGTCAATCTCTTAAAGCACTTCCATTATCTACAAACCAAGTTTTCTACTTCTTTTTTTGTGGCAATAATATCAGGATGTTGCAACCTTGACTGAGCTACTCAGAATGCAGAATTGTGCTGGCACAAAACGGCATGGAAAGGTGCCATGCAACTTTAAGCCGGAAACATTCTATTATCAAGGGAACTTAAAATGCAAAGAATACAAACTCTCTGAAGGAGAACCAAAGTAAATTAAGTAAAGCCTGGCAGCTTGTCTCTTAGTGAAGCATGATAAATTAATACAGTAGGAGGAGACATCTCTTCCACAGAGGCAGAACTCTAACAGCATCAAGCAGCCATCGTCAGTGTCACTTCATATTCAAGGGCCAGGTAACCAAAGGCTGTGAAGAAGGAAGTAATAGTTCTAATCCAGGCTGTCAGTTACATTACTTCAGTGTTAATTCTTGAAATATTTTACTGCTCTCAATATCTTCTTGTTCTGTCAGTGTCCACCTTTAAGTCCTTTCAGGTAACTCAGTAAGAGTCTAACGCCCGGGAAATAAATTATGCACCCCTTTATTTTGTTCTCTACTTTTTCACCACTCCTTTTGTTTTAAAATATTGAGGTGATTTAAAAAATACATATTGTAATTAATATCACAGAAGAGAGAATCACAATTCTCAAGGCAGAGCTGGAAAAATTCACCTTAGTCCCTGAAAAATGCAGCATATTGCAGTACTTTCCACAGGAAATGAGGGATAATTATAAATAGATTTTATTTACTTCTAACTGGTTGACTGGACAGTATCAGAGGCTACCCCAGATCATTATCTTCAATTAAAAAAATAAATCCATGTAGAAGTGTCAGTCCCAGATATTCAATGACTGTCCCAACCCCTCAAAAATGAAGCAGAAGTTACTTATCTGCATGATTGTGTCCTCATTTTGAAATGGAAAGATGGAAGAGTCATTAATTACAGGGCTTTTAAGGCTGAGCATACAAACCAAAAACCCAGTGAACAATGAAAAGTTGTAACTGTGGCACTAGAAATCGAAACAGCTCCTGAAGAAGCAATAAGGATTCTTCAGTATTGGAATCAAACAATGTTTGGGGTCATAAGACAAGCAGGAAAGAATACAGAGGGAAAACGAAGCGTTCTTGCCAGTTCCATGTTGGTAATACAAGACAGGATCATCCACAAGTGTGACTCCTCAGCCATCCAGAAGTCTGTGAAAATTCTTTAAGTGGTAAATATAGCAAGAGTATATGCAAGTTGCATATGGAAGCATCTAAAGCCTCAGCTGACTGCTGGAACATATGCAGACCTCATGTGACAACTATGATCACAATTTTCCCTGAGCAAAAGAGAGAGACTTTTATATGCAAATACAGAACTAAGAAATCATGCAAGACCTGGTCAAAAATATTTCAAATGCTACCAACACCTAAGAGTCATTCAGAGCCGAGAGAAGATTCCCTACTGCTTTTTATTTTCCCTGATCTAGCTCACACACAACTATTTGTTCAAACTTTCAGAAGACCAGCATTACTCTTTCTTGAAGGCAAACAATGATTTTTTTTCTTCTCTTGACAAACCATCCATGGCAAGACTTCCATTAATGCCAATGGAATCAGGATCTGAAATCCCACCTTTGCTGTTCATCTTCCAGTTGGTGCTGCAGTTACTAGCTATGGTTAATAGCAATAGGTATTAAAGTAAAAATGAAAATAAAATTTCAAAACCCAACTAATCACATAGGTGAAATACTGACTAGTGATCCAGATTCCCTACTCATTCACACAACAGTTCTGGGTACTCTCCAAGCTGAGTGCAAAAGGACATGAAGAAGAAATTCCCTGTGGTCACTTAAATTGCAAGAGCCTTATTTTGACTTATGAAATGAATGCTCCTAATCTTCAAAATGGGCTGTCCAACAAAAGCTATCTTGAATTCTGCCTCCCAAAGCAGAAAGCCCCCACTGTTATTAGAAAGCTTTAAAGGTTTATTCCTACTGCAAAATCCATTTAAACAAACATCCAGGAAGAATTTCCTTAGTGCAAAAGAGGCTTCTGAAAACTTTAAAAATAGCTATAGGGGTTTTAGCCTCCTGAGGTCAGTCTTTCTTGCACAGTGACTGCCAATCTCAGTACCAGTCTTCTTTGGAACTGTCAAACCTGTAAGACTGCTTGAGAAATGTTCTTCCAAGTGGATAATATTTCTCTTGCAACACTGATAAACTTTACAAAAAAAACCCAAAGAAACAAACAAACAACAAAAAAAAAAAAAACAGTTACCTTTACAGCAACAATCTGAATATAAATAACTTAGCAAAGAAAGAGACATCCACAATAGGAAGGACAGCCAGCACTGGTTAACTACTAACTACTAGTAGGCTAACTACTGCAAAAGGTTACCACAGCCTAAACACAGCCAAAACTTATTACAAGAAATTAAGTACCCAGAATGTGAAGTAGTTAACTGCAGGACAGAATACAAGAGCTTGAAAGAGAACAGGAGAAAAGGCCTGATTGAATGACCACATACATGAATGAAAGTTGTTGCAAAACAACATGTTTCACATAACCCTTTCAGGAGCTGATTACTAGGACGGGTGCCAAACTAAAACAAATTAATTTACCAAGAGATATGTTATTTCTGTAGTGGAAATGTGATCATATTAAAATACTACCAAAACCTTCTTGTTCTTCATAACTTTTCCAAAAAGTCTCTCTAATAGCTTGTCTCATTCTAGAGTCACAACCTTAAAAACCACAGAACTGATATTTCTTTTTAATATTATAAGGAGTTCATCTTGGATATTCTCCAAACATTTTTCTAAATCTAATTTTACAGTCTTTAGGACTGTGATTCCTGTTTCTTAACAGAATCACAGAGAACTATTGATGAATACTCTAGATAGTTACCAATAATGCAGAAGTATCATATAATCATCTGGCATCTGCATTATTTACTATTTACTTCTCCGACAGTCATTTTCAAGGCTACCAAAGAATTCACCATACCACATGTCCTAGAAAATTTCCCTACACACAAGGAAGTCACATTGGTTTGACATTTTTTTCTTTGGGAACTCATATTGGCTTATTCTTGTTCTTTCGGTTCTTCAAAACTGGTTGTTTGCAACTTTTCTCTACCCTCTTTTCAACTCTTGGAGTAAGGAGAGAGAAACTGTACTATCAGTCATGCTTGCTTTTCCTCTTTTGAAAGATTAATTACTATGTTTGCCCTTCTTCAGCTCTCTGGGGCCAACCCATTCTCTATGAGCTCTCAAAGATAAACACTGCCAGTTTCTGAGCCATTGATCCCGTTAGTTCCTGAGGGATTGTAGGTAAACCTCATCAGACACAAATGACTTAAATACACCAAGATGGGGTAAATATTCTCTGATTCATGCTTTTCCTGTTCTGGTCTATGTACTCATTCTACTCTTGACTTTATTATGTTAGATTGTTATAAATAACTTTCTTTTTAAAAGGCCTGGAACACAGCAGAAAATAGA
>WBNO01016075.1:0-26490 GCA_013400575.1 Peucedramus taeniatus | reverse complement strand
AGAAAAAAAAAAAAAAAAGGTTGCTTATAGTCTTTCTGTCTTATATTTTCCTGTTCAGTAGAAATTTCAGGATCACTGCAGCTTGAATTTTCTTTGCATTACTAGTCGGAACACCAGGAAAAATATAGTTAAAAGGGGTTGGGCAATAACTGTTCCTGTGTTAAAATCAATGGCATTGCCGCTTAGCTTTAAGTGACTAACAGGACCTGCAATGGTTTTGCCACAAGTTTATCACCCCCCTGAGAACAAACTATTTGACCAGTAAATTTTCTTCTCTTTAGAAGGTTTAAAATAAAAATTCTCTGAGTTACAAGCCTTAGTGTTCTGTACTGTGAACAGAGAAAGGCTCCTGCAGAGGAAAGTTCAAGTAAATTATGTTAGTTACAACCCAGTGAGACAGAAGTAAAACAAGCTAATAATGCTTATTATTTACTTTGATAGTGTGGCTCTCATGTTACCAACATCTGGTACTCAGACAGACAGGAGTGGGACTGATATGAATGGAATTATATCAACAGATAATAGGTTTCCAGTGTAAATTACAATTTTTTTTCAGTGTCCCATTGTGAATTCTACAGCAGAACACAGACAGTCATTTTTGTAAATCTTAAAAAAAAACCCAAATCCAAATAAACAAAAAATATCCCCAGCAAATTTTATTTCTAATAAAGTTGCCATAATTTTGAAGTGCCTGCTTCAATATCAGGATGCTCACACTTGCAGATATCTTATTTAGTTCCATCATTTGTATTAAAAACATACCCAAAGGTGGTATGGTATTAATATATTTATCTGAGACGGATGAAAAAAAGAGAAACTTATGCAGTAGGTTTTGTTCTTGCTGGGAATTTAGCAAGGATAATATTAGTGTATTTACTCATTTAGTGTAAGTTTTATTCTGAAAATACATTTTCTCTTGTTCACTGATGCTTGTAGCATTCTTTAAAAAGTATTTCAAGTTCACGCCATAGAACATGACCTTATATGCAAGTAACTATATAGCTCTTGACATTAGTTTACTTGTGGTACAAGAAAAAAGTGAGAAGAATGGGTGGTAAATGAATGTTAATTTCTGTTTTGAAAGTAAGATATGTAGGAATAGAAAAGAACTCGAAAACAGCTTTATGGAAAAATAGGTTGAATAGGAACAAGTAGATTAATGGTCTGTTATAAATCGTTGTGAAAGTGCACAAGTTGTTTTTAAGGGTAAGAAAATTTTGGAAAGATTCTGATGATATAGTTACTGACCTCTAAAAAAGATGTTGAGCTTCAGACTAGCAAAGAAGAAAAATCTGTAGATGTCACCAGAAGTAAAAATTAGCCTGGTGCTTTCCATTAGGGTATATCTGAACTTCAGTTGCAAAAGTAGTTGGATTCCAACAATTGTCTCCAAGGAAAATGAGCCAGTCAAGCACCAAAAGAAAGTCAAGAGCAAGATAGCTGTGTGATGCTGAACTATGATTGGTTTCTCTTCCACTACAAACTATTTCACCAAGGATTTTCTTGGAAACTGAGATTACTTGTGGAGGGAAAGGAAAGAAGATTCATTATGTTACATACAAATCTATTCTAGCTTTGCTATCTAAAGCTTGGTAGATTGTGATCTAAAAGTACCTTAATCTGCATAAAGTTTTATAACATTACATGTATAATAGATGTAAATTTCTATGCTATATTTTACAATGTTTTAGCCTGAGTGGGAAATAATTTAATTAGTTTCATAAGAAATGTACATTTGATTTAGATTTGCAGAATGGCATCTAATCTTGAAGAAAAATTAAAACAGGAAGGAAGAAGTCTTACCCACCAGTATAGGGGACATCTGCAGGCTTTTGCAGAAAGAAAGGCTCTCTGTTCTGTTTTTCCCTCCATCATGAATTTATTCATTTGTTTTGATAAAAATTTTGCAGCATAAACAACTAAATGAGCTATTTTCCAGAAGCAAAAGGCTAAAAATTTATTACACACAAGTAATGGCAATTCCAGTTTACATGATATAGAAGAGATCAGTCAGGAGCAAATCTCTAGAGGGTTAGTTTCAAAATAATCATTGAGCTTTAGCCTACTTTAGCTATGGCAAATACATTATAAAATGCACTGTATGAATAAGCAGTGTTCATGTATACCACATCAACCAGCCCAGAGGCTAAGAAGCCAAAATTGGTGTTTGATGTTTACACATAGACGCGAATAAGAAATGTACTTACTGCACTAATGGGTTTAAACTAAGATTACCTATTAATAAGTCATAATCTCTCATATAGCCTGGGGAGACACTAAACTGCAATAAAAATAATATTTGCTTTACAAATGTAATCACTGATGAATAACGGAAGCGTAGAAGATTAAATATGATAAAACAATATACTGTGTATCTTAAAACCAAGATCTCTGACTTTAAAGCACCCAAAATTTAAATTGATTTAATGAGTTTTGGACACTGAAACAAATTTTATTGAATAGTTTCAAGATCTCATAGACTCTGTACGTTATGTATGTGTAAAAAACCAACAATCATTAGACTTTGCAAAACTGTTGTGGGTCTGTCTTGATTTAATCCCTATAGGAGGCTAAGCGCCACAGAGCTGCTCATTTGCCCTCCAACAGTGGAATGAGGAAGAGAATGAGAAGTGGAAAAATGCAAAAAAACATGTGGGTTTACACTAAGGTAGTTTAATAGCTAAAAAAAGCTGTGCATGCATGTAAAGCAAAATAAGGAATGAATTCACTCCTCCCCATTGACAGTGTTAAACATTGTCCAAGAAAGCAGAGCTCCATCTTGCATAACAATTACTTGGGAGGACAAATGGCATCTGGAAATCCCCACCCTTTTCTCCTTTCCTGTAGCTCTTACCGATGAGCCTGACTTCACGTAATATGGAATATCTCTTTGTTCTGTTGGGGTCACCCATCCCAACTCTGTCCCCTCCCAACTCCATCCCTTCCCAGATTCCTCACTGGTGGGGTAGTTTGAGGAGCAGGATAGGCCTTGATGCTGTGTAAGCACTGCTCAGAAGTAGCTAAACCATTGATTGTTTTGGTAGCAGACCCAAAACACAGCACCATATGACCTACCATGAAGAAATTTAACTCTATCCCAGCTAAAATAAGTACAGGTTGGAAAGATGAAATTGACCAGAAAAAATATTATTATTTCATGTTATTACATAGATTCAGAATTCACATAAACATACCTACTTCACAGTAACTCTCAAGTTGTTGATCTATCTGAAGTCCAGTCTGGCTTGTGTTTCTTTTTCTCAACCTGGAAATGAAACTCGAGATAATTTTAGTAATGAGGTGGTATAAAAGGGGATTTTTATTTGAAGGCCTTCAGGGGCAGTTAAGGAAAGATGTCCACAAAAGCCCACCCCTACAAGGATGAGTAAGCATTTATAGGTTTTAGGAAATTAGTGTAATTGATAAAAAGAACCAATTAGGAGGACAAGCGGTGATGCAATTCCTCCCACCCTGCCCCCAGGTCAAGCCCCTTCTCTGGAGTGTTCCCTAAGCACTACCTGTACTTTGTCCATGAGAATGTATCTCCAAGAGTTGTTCTCAGCCTCGGTTCCCAGGAAAAAACAAGATAACACTGGAGCTTTGTACCCCCTGGGGCTTGAAGCTCTGGAATTTTGTCTTTCTGCCATGAGATAGGCCATGGAAAAGTACTGGGAAAACTAGTCACTAATACACTAGGTGACAGTGTTACAAATATATGTGTGAAAAATACAGAAAACACATAAAAGAAAAAAAGGCAAAACCTAAACTAGCATCCCTTAAAGTGAGACCGTTCCAAGAGACATGTTGGTCTTCTGAGTTACTGGATTACTAAAACTAACCCAGACCATCTTCTGCTGGAGGCTACACAGCCTGTGCTCAGTATCTCATGGCACAAGTCTCTGCCATGCTGGAATGGTCCATATTTTCACTGAGAGTTTAGTTTAATTTATTTCAAATCCCCTGTTGTGTCTGATCAGTTTTCCTATTTTGCTTTTCATGTACATGTTCACCTCTCATCTCTATAGTGTTCCTTTGAGTCTAGTGTTTAGTTTCCTCCTGTCAGCAAGTATAGTCTGTTATGCTACAGTCTTGAGCAGTATTCTATTTCATTTTAAAAGAGAGATGAGATGTCACCTAAATTAAACATAGTAATTGTCACTAATTTTCTCAGTTCTGTTTGGTACATCTAATTGGCAGAACTTTTTTTTTGAAAACTTATACAGAAGTATACTACTTTCATCTATTTGGAGATTGCCTATTTTACTATAATTAATTTTGATGGAAGTATAAAAACAAACTACAGCACAAACTTTCTCCCTTCACTACTTTTTATTCCAAGTTCAGCATTGGTTTAATACTGCAGATTTGAAATACATTAGATTAAAGATTAATCAGGTTTATTATTCTGAGCAGCTGTTTGAGACTGGAAAAAATACCGCATGACTTTCAAAACCAGATTTAGATGGTTTGGATTGCTAAACAAGCAACTTCCATGCATACATGCAGTGAAGACAGAAATCCAAAGAGCTCTGTTCAGCTAGCCCTAAGAGTAACCATTAAATCTGCTGATTTAGGCTCTAAGGTACAATATTATATCTGCTGTTAAGTTCTAAAAAGTTTTGTCTGCTTTCTTAAATTTCTCATGCAAACTGGTTTAATCCAATTGACAGTTTTCAAACCGCAGTCTTCGAAAAGGTCAAGGAGGACCCAAGGAACTACCTGCCTGTCAGGCTCACCTCAATCCCCAGAGAGGTAATGGAGCACCTCATCCTGAAGGACATCATCAAGCACATGGAAGAGAAAAAGGCGATCAGGAAGAAATCAGCAGGGATCCACCAAAGGGAAATCATGCCTGACCAACCTGATTGCCTTCTATGATAAGACAACTGGGTGAATAGATGATGTGAGAGACATGGAGCTCCTGGAGCAGCTCCAGCTGATGCTTATAAAGATATAACCTCTGAGGAAAGACTGAAGGAGTTTGTGTTTCTTAGCCCAGAGGAGATGACTGATAGGGGATATTATCTATGTATACAAGTATCTGAAGGCAGGGTGGTGAGAGGAAGGACTCAAGCAATAGAGTGGTGCCAAGCAATAGGACAAAGGGCAACAGGCAGAAACTGGAACACAGGAAGTTCCACTTGACCATGAGGACCACCTCTTTACTGTGAATGTGACCATGCACTGGAACAGATTGCCCAGAAAGGTTTTGAGGTTTTATATCTCCTCAGTGGAGCTATTAAAAAACCATCTGGACACAATCCTGTGCAAATGTGCTCTGGATGACTCTTCTTGAGCAGAGGTGTTGAATCAGATGACCCACTTTACTGCCTTCCAACCTGACCTTCCTGTGATTTTGTGAGTCTGTGAATTCTGTGAATCTGTGATTCAGTGATGTATTTTCTCCCATTTATTATAAACTCATTTCAGTTCTGCATATATCATAAATATAACTGTTTTCAATAGGTAGATATCTTTTTGGACCTATCTACACTACTGAGTAAAGTCTCTGGAAAAACTAGAAGGTGTTTGTTACCAGGCCTATGAGAACATGCAAAAAAATTCTTATTTTTGTTGTTTAAACACATATGCAGTGTTAACATTCAAAAAAACAAAACAAAAACCAACAGCCAAGGGTCTATGTCACTGTGATCGTATAAAGGTATCTAGCAGTAGTATAGAATTTACGATAATTACCTAGTAAATAAATTAGTCAGACAAAAGGAATTAACTATGTGGGAAATTTTAATTTAATTAAATTTTTAATTATGATACCTATTATATTTTTGAAAGTTGAATTCCTAGTATTTTGTCTGAGATATGTAGATACAAATAGAGTATTTGGAAAAGGCAGAGGAATTAACAGGTCAAATCAAATAGATTTCTAGAACCATGCCAGCCTTAGTTTTAGATGCAGTGTTTAGACATGAGAGATTGACAGTGTCAATAAAACCAGAATGAAAAGTGAATCAATAAAGCTTATGCTTAACCTCAAGCATTTGTTTAAAATATTCTAAGGGGACAGAAAATCTGGATAGATTTAATCTATACTGAATTTACAAATAAATTTTATAAGGAAACTGTAGGTTTCCTTAAATACCTACATATATCTCAACTGCCTAAGGATATGTACTAGAACATAATTGTCATCGTCCCGGGTAAATTTTTTTCCCATTCTGTTTGTGAATGATAAATAAACATCTTTAGATAAATCAGGTATTTACTGCTTAAAGGGTATTCCTCCTGAGGGAAAGGAGATACCACACTTGTAGTTTCAACTACGAATTTATATGTATTTCCTCATAGAGAAATGAAGACAAATTAAATAAGAGAAACTTTGATAAATTAACCAATTTGATGTTGAAGAGATCGCAGTGTTAGCGACAGCTAATTTGCCTGACTTTCTAAATATAGTTCTACTATATCTCTGGGAAGATGAACTGAAAAAATAAGAATTTTATGTCTGAGTTACTCCAGGTTTTGTTCAAAGGACAAAAAAGAGCATGAAAAGTCTTCAATTTTAAATGAAAATATTAGATATTTTCCACAGCTAGAACATTAACCTTGCATGTCTGTTGACTCACCTCTTTTATTAACTGTACTTTATGCTTTTTAAGGCATAAATAAGTAGATAATACCGTTTTTTGTTTCCATGGGGAACCTTGCAAGAACAATCTAATAAGGTTAGCTGGAATTACAGATGCCTGTTATAATAAGTTAACATATGTGTATAGAAGTGTTAATAACTGTTGGATTTTTCTTTTAATTTGCTGCATGGACTTAGGTGTTGTCCTGGTTTGAAAGACAGGTATCTCGTAGCAAAAGCTGGAATCTCCCTTTGAATAGAGAATGTAAACCCCCTCCTTCAGATTATTATAATTTTGCAATTGGAGGCTCTCAGGCAGAGATTTGGGAACAGGAATAACAGTTCTTTATTAGGAATATTAAACAAAAACAAAAGAAGAGAAAATACAAATGTAATAGCACAGAGATACAAGCAAAACAAAACAAACAAAACCCTAGAAAAAACCTGGCATAGTCAGGGACATGACCTGACACCCAGGGTGTCAGGGTGTTAGAAGCAGTCCGGATGAAATCCTCCTGGAGTAATAGATGCAGTTCTGTGGAGTGGAGATGGTCCTGTAGAAAGTCCAGTGGTGACGAGATGAGTCCGCATCTTCCTCCGGGAAGAAATCCAGTGGAAAACAAAACAGGGTCGTCCGCTGGTGCTCTGATGTCCTTTCAGAACTTCGCCCTTCGGACCGAACTGTTCAGCTGCTGTTCTTCAGGAAAAACCTGCTGACCCCTTTTGTTTCAGTCAAGTACCCATAAGTACCCAGTAATTAGTTACCTAGCAAAATCACCAGGAAAAAATTCCACAAACAAAAAAGAAACAGATCCAACCCCCAACAGGTGTGCGTATTAAGACCTTCCTGTGTGCCAGAAAGCCTTTGATGTCACCAGCAGTTATTGGAAGACTTTTCTGTTACCCTGGTTTGTACAATACAAACTTTTCAAGGAAATGCAGTGTTTTAGCTTTAGAACATTGAGAATGTGCTACAGCTAAGGTACTTACTGCTTAAGGTGACCCAGAGACTGCTTTACAATTTTGGTATACTCTTAGAAAGAACAGAATGTCATTTTACTGTCAGGGTTGCTGAACCACCAAAAAGGAAAAAAAAATTTAAAAATCAAACTAAATTAAACCAGTTTTTAGATAATAACGTTTAAAATAGTAAACACCTATAGGAATATTTGTAAGAAAGAAGTGGTGCAGATGTGAAAGAAAATCTGCTTACTCTATTTACAGGAAGTCCTTAGCAGATATCTCCCAGTCTTTCTTATTTTAATGACCTGTTGTCTGTTCTTTCTAAAGAAGTTACAATTGGGGTTTCTACTTACATCTTCCAGCTTGAACTGTTTTTAATATTCATCAATAGAATCACTCATTGAATGCAGACATTCTTGAAGAGCTGATGTCACAGAATACACTCAGGATTGCTACACAGAGTGCACATTCAAGTAGAATTGAATCTTAAATCATATCCTTTCACTCATTATTTTTGGAAGAGCTTGTAAATTTCTTGCAGCCTATATCCCCTTTGAGTTCTTGTGGGCCATGAAAATGTAGTCTTTCATCTAAAGTTTTCTCCATTCTTATTGTGTTATTTTCTTAGACAAAGCACATGTTGGTTAAAATTTTTTTGTTAGAACAGAAAGTGCAGCCACTGGCACTTAAGTAAGTAACAAGTAAATCTGCATTTCAATGCAGTATAAATTAAATTTTTTTCCTTTTGGTGAGTGCTTGTTGTGTTTCAGTATTAAATGTGTCTAGCACCAAACTGTACATTACATTATAGAAACACTAAAAAACATAAATGTAACTAGTTCATAACTAGTTTCTGAATAAGGATGTTTATATTACTCAGTCAAATCAGTACAGAAACTACTCTTTGGTCATAAATTAAATGGCACATTCTCGCCAGATTTACATTATAAAAACTTGGCCATGGGTCTTTCCTGTGGCTCTTCTATGGCTCTCCACTCTTAATATGTATCAACAGAAACATTAACAGCACTCAAAAAAATTGTGGTATTTTGAGAGGGAAACAGAAAATTGTAAATTTTCCCTTACAGTAGCATCAGTCCAGCATCTCATAGGCAGGTCTTGGGCAATACACGCAGCACAATCGCAATCCCTACATTAACTAAAAGGGAAAAAGGTGCGCTAGACCCTTTCTTCACAGTTTCAGTGCAAAGGATTAGGAAACATCCTTGCTGAAAAGCTACTCTTCTCTACTTAAAACTTAGTGAAGAAACCTCCCTTAATACCCTTCTCTCTCCTTTTTCCCAAGCTTCTTTTTCCTTGATCTGCCTCAGTTTCTGCCTTTCAGTGTCTTTATGTTTTGCCCTAAACATCCCATAAGACTTCAATATCCCCACAATGTCCTTAAGCGTTCTTCTCTAAATTTCCACACAATTCTCAAATGTTGTTCCTCCGGTATACCATAAATCTCAAGTCCTCATAGTCAATAAACCTCTAGTCTGCAAAGAGTTCTGTGAAGAGAATATTTTTGGTTGACTACTGCTCTGTGGACTCACATCAGGGACAATAATCTTGTTGTTCACCTTTGTTAGTCTTAGATCAGCTGGTTCCACATGGTCCATTTGCCTTGATTAGATTACTATATTTTCTCCACCTGCCATTGTTTATCTGACCTTTACTGGATCTTTGGGTTTTTTTTCCCCCTTAGCAATGTAACCTAATACTATTTTTCTAAGGATTAAACCTAATCTATAATAATTCGGCTGTTTAACTAAAGAAAATTAAAACAGACAGCCAAAAAGCAAATGAAAGAAAATCTTTTGAAAGAAAGTCCTCAACACAGAAAGAAAACCCTGGGGAATAAATATATCCACAAACCCTATAAGCTGTCTTTTCAGGTTCCTCTTAGGTTTGGCAGACTTGGTTTAATGTGCTGATCCAACCCCTAAATCACCCAGTCTTTAGATGCTGATATTTAAAACCTTGACATGGGTCCAAAGGGGAAGTTAATAACACAGAATTGTCTGATCTGTATTCTGCAAATTTTGGGAACTATCCCTCTGAGACACAAGACTTTATTAACTAAACACAGATATTTAATTTAGGATGTGATGAACTGTGCTGTGAAAGACAATATAATGCATATCATCCTAAAGCAAATGTTCACATTTTTTTGGAAGATTTTTTTCCCGGAAGGGTCACTTCCTCTTTACTGATTAAAAACAGAGCCAAATGCAATTCAGCAGCTGAAATTTAGATTTCTAGTACTGGTTCAGATGCTGTGCAGCATCTGAGAAAATTGTAAGCCCTATAAAAAATATCAATAAGGAGTACAGCAAGGTATCAATTACTAACAAGACATTCAACAAGCTATCAAAGGGTAGTTTCTACACAATTTTGCACACTGGTTTTTCTTTTGGATAAGGTCCAAGTGCAGCATAATAGCAGTTTTGACAAAGTTCTGTGGAGAGAGAGTCTAACTAAGTTGCAGCTCTGCTGAGACAGATCTTGGTGGACAGTAGGTTAAACAGAAGGAAATTATGTGCCCTGGTGGTGATGAAGGAGCAGCAGATCAGGATGTATCTGCGTGATGAGGGAACTGAGTACCCTTACCTGGTATTCAGTAGCTGCATCAAGAATACCAAATCTAGCTTTGAGCTTACCAGTACAAGAAGGAAGCTGATTGCCTGGAGGGAGTTGGTTGGAGAGCCACTCATACAGTCAGGATCTGGAGCATTTGCACTGTGAGGAAATGCTAACGTACAAAACCTTGTTTAAATTGGAGAAGAGAAGATTGTGAGGGAGCTGAAGAGTGGTTTCCCAGTGTGTTACTCCCAGTGTAAAGGGAGATTATCGACAATGTTAGGCTCTTTACTGAAATGAATAGTGAGGCAACAAGAGGCAGTGGCCACAAATTGAAAGAGGAGGTTGTGACTTGGTGTAATGAAAAAGAAATCTGTGTGACAATAATTAAGAACTTGAAAAAGGAGGAGTCTAATTGAGCATGGGGGTGAGGCAGAGAAAGTGTGGTTTTAAATATTGATTTTTATTAATTGATATAATTTGGATTAATTTTTTCTTACTTAAACCTGTTTTGCCTATGACAGTAATTGGTAAGTATTCTCCCTGTCTTTATCTTAACTTAAAAACTTTTCATCTTGTTTTCTCCCCCTGTCCTTTTGAGGAGAGGGAGTAATATAAATGGCTGGGTGGGGTTCTGGCAACTGTAAAAGGCTAAGCTCCCACATTAAATTACATAAATAGAATAGAGAAACCTATTTCCTTATTCCTGCTCATCAATATATTAGGTGCTTTGATATAGAGTAATTAACAAAACCCAGAATAATAGTGAAGAAACAAACCACTTTAATCACCAAAGAGTTTAGATGAGCTTTTCTGTATCTTAGGCACATGCTTTCATTCTTGTTTATGTTTCATGGGCTCTAAGGTTATTTTAAACATATTTTAAAAAAAACTTCAATACATTACTCCCAAAATATTTGTATTTAATTTTATCCTCTTTATATTTCACTTGGGAAAATTTAGGACAAATTTTGTCTTTTCTTCAGGACAAACTATCTGTGTTTCCTGAAAATACATCAGTCCCTGAAAATGAAAAATAAGTGCTTTATTGGGAGAATGTTATTCTGAATGACTGCCAGTATTTAAACTATATATATTGGAGGAAAATAGACTTTACCCTTAGCGGATGGCCAGACTATAACATTTTCAGTAGTAACTGCATTACGTATTAGGAGCATAATCACTTCCATCACTATTGGTATGTGAACAATTTGAAAGTGTTAATACTGGCAGCAATAAGCACTGTGAATAGTTTGAGTACAGGGAATCCTCGCTTGTGTAGAAAGATAGATTCCCTGGGATTTTTCAAATTTTCAACTAGGAGCAGTTGATACTACCTCATTATTTCAGGCGATGTGACTTAATCTCTGTATGTCAATGGCTCTATTTTGTGTAGTCATTTGTGCTAACTCATCACAAAATAGGACCTCTGCCAGACTGTCCAAAACTATAAAAATAGAGAATTCTGGGTATGTTCAGTGAAATAATTTTTTCCCTGAGAGAATTGCACAGGGCAAAATAACAAGAATAAGTAAAAAAATTGAGGTTAATACTACTGGAAATTTTACTAGTCGAAAGAACTTAATGAGTGTTTTAGTCTCAGCATAAAAATCTTCAAATAGTGGATAGTAAGAATTAGATTCAAATCAGCAAAATTTTACTGTATAGAATATATTTCATAAACATAATGAGATTTAGGTTGATTTTATGGTCACTTGGGATAGGCAGTCATGGGAGGAAGTTCAGTTCAGCTGTATTTGTAGGGAATGACAGATCTCGAGCATTTAACAGGCAGCTGGGAAGAGTTCTGAGTTTGCCCACACAAGTGTGACACTTAACAATGTTCCCCAGCATTAAGACACTATCCTTGTGCCCTGGTGCCAGTGGAAAGGAATCTCTGAAGTGGAATGAATGCACTGTTATTTTTAATTTTTTTTTTTTTTTTTATGCTTATCAGAAAAACTAAGTGCTGAATAAAACTGGATGCAGCTATCTCCTCTCACTGATCACAAAGAAACACGAGAAGGGTGTTTTAAATTAGACACACTATATTATGCTGTGGAAATGAGATGGCATGCTGGAAAAAATGAAGAGATTAAGTAAAGGAGAGGATAAAGATGACTGTAATTTTCCGTACTTTAATTTGCTATTATTGAAAGCACTTTGAAGACTATTTTCTATTAAGAAATGAAAAAAGTTAGATAAAAGGAGCACTGTGTAGCTGAAGTTTGATGGTGAAGTCTTACTTTCTTTCACAACTCAGTGACGGAAGAACTGTGCTTAGGTGATAAGAAGATTTTACAAAATATAAACTTGGGAGTGGCATGGCATCACAGTTAAGGTGAAATTGCAGTGTGCAGAATAAATGGACTTGGATATTAAAACATTTTAGTCACAAGTATCTGCAATTTTATTAAGTAAATTAAATGACACTCTTGTTCAACAGGAGATACAATGTGGTCCAGAAGTTGGATGGTTTGTGGTAGAGACTTTATCTGTACTTTGTGTGGTGCTGGGCTAGGATCTGACTTCTGTGAATGACCTTGGGAAACCATGGTTACAGGACTGGGATCCCAGTTTTGTGAATGTCGTGCTCACAGTCACTCAGTGCCTAACAAACAGATGTCAGTAATAGTTTCCTCCGGAAGATTCTGGACATGTTCAAAACTTCCACAATGATTGATGTGTTTGCATCTTTCATAACAACCAGTGCTTAGAAGTGTGTTTGTGTGCAAAGTACTCCCCTATCATTATGACTAAGTTATGCCCTTGTCCTGTAGGTCTTACTAAAATTATGCTCACACCATTGTCAACCAGACCTATTTTATGCTATCTGCACACAGTGTATGAGTGAGGAATACTAAACAGAAAAAATACGTGTAAATACATATCACATGAAAATAAAACTACAGATTTTCTTGTTTCATTTGATCTCAGTATAATACAAAATTTTGGAACAAATGATTAAAGAGGGACTACCTGCAAACTAACAATTTAATAGAAAATGTAACAACATTTAAGATCTATTTATAGAGTGAAAAAAGAAGAAAATAAGAAATCCTGATATCTGATGGAAAAATTTAGCAAAAAGATGACAAATAATTCTAATAAATATGAATCTCAGACTCTCAAAATATTATATAACTATGTTTTACTATTTCTTTCAACATAAAAGTTCTGGATGTAGAATATTAACTAATGGCAGATCATGGAAAAGTATTTATGGTTGTTTTTCTTTTACCATGATAATAGGAAATATAAGGATACTTTAATTTGAGACAGAGAAGCATGAATATTTGAAAAAGCATGTAGGGATTTTATTTTTTTTAAATAACCCCACATATATTTCTTAATCACACTTTTCAATAAAAGAGAAATTTAAATTGGAGAAGAGATAGAATACTTTAAAGTCATATGTAGGAATAAATACCTCATTTTATTGGAAAAGGCTAAATCACTCAAATACTTATCTCAGAAAAATGAAGAAGGCTTTTGATTACTACACACAGATTTTTGGGGTTACCCAGGGCAGGGCCATGAGTTGTGAACCTTGTGCATCTCTCTGAACTCAGGATATTCTATGAGTCTCTTTTTCCATGACTCCAGTCTAATTAGGGCTGATGACATTCAGCTGCAGCATTGTGTCTGGGTCTGGGCTTCGCAGTGCAAGTACGATATGGACTTACTGGAGTAAGTGCATCATGGGGCCATGGGGACACAGAGATAGTTAGGGGACTGGAACATCTTTCATATCAAACAGGATTGAGGGAACAGTTCTTGTTAAGCTTGCAGAAAAAAATGTTTAGGGATGAGTTTAACAAAATGTTTAAAAACCTGATGGAACTGAGTAGAAAAGAGTGAGCCAGGCTCCTCTTGCTCAGTAGTGCCCTCTGACAGGACTAGAGGCAATAATCATTAAGTAGAAAACACATTAAATTAAATCTGTGGAATAGAGGTTTTTTGGGTTTGTTTTTTCTTTTATATGTGAGAGTGACTGAGCACTGGAACTGGTTATCCAGTGAGGCTGTGGGAGTTGTTTTTGTTTTTTTTTTTATTGTGAGAGGGACTGAGCACTGGAACTGGTTATCCAGTGAGGCTGTGGGAGTCTGTCCTTGGAGAATCTTAAAACTCAACCAGATATTGTCTTGAATGCTGCTGTAGCTGCCCCTGCTTGATCAAGAACAATTGAACTAGAGAGTCTCAAGAAGTCACTTCCAGACTCAATGATTCTGTGAATATAATTTTTTGTTACCCATGTACATTTTTTGGTGGAAGGAAAGGAAACAAACCCTATAAGTCATTTAAGTTGTTAGATAGGATCTTCAAATCAAAATTGTAACTTCATATTGAGGGAAATAAAGACATATAAGTTAAACTCTAAATCTCGATTTTTATACTTTACTGAAATGAAAATAGATCTCTTTCAAAAAATTGGTATAAAATAGTTACAGAAAACTTCTTCATGATATGTATTGTTGTGTTGTGTTTTATATGCTTTTTTATAATTGTTCTGTACCTTGGTTTATCCCAGTTCTCCCCTATTTCAGTGGTTTTGTCCATGCTGCCTCCTCCCTCCTCCTTCATGTCAATCCCCTGCCTCCTCCCTCAACCCCTCCCTGGTGTCCTGTCCGTCACTCAGCAGCCCATCCCTTCCCCTAGAAACTTCTGTTAAGGGCATCGAGTGATTGGTTCAGGAACTGGGGTTCCTCCCACAGGTTACCCCCGTTGGTCTCCCCAGAAGTCCATCTTCCCAATGTCCATACCTCCATGTTTCCCTATTGGCTCTCTAGTTTTGTTTCTGCCTCCCTTTATAAGATACTGGGTGGCCCAGAGCTTGGTCTTTGGAGCGAGGTCGTGCTGGGCTCAAGGTTCCTGCCTGAATAAACCTGGACTGATACCTCCATTCAGAGTCCACTCCTTTCTTCCACCAGTTGTATTCCTGCCTCACCCGCGAAGGCGAGAGTCTCAGCTGCCCCTCCTGCCCCTCAGAGAACGGGAGAGGTTCCCCGCAGCTGAGTGTGCACAGCCAGCCGGGACCCCTCGAAGGGACTTGCGGCATTTACATCAATGTATAACACTTTGTCTGGGAAAGACCTTTTAAGGATTCACTGCTAGTGAAGTTTTGAAAAGTTACAATGATAGAAGCTAGTAGCTATTCAAATATGTCACTAATAAGCATTTGAGTGTGCCATGTAAAAACTTTTTGGCAGTAATATGTCTGTTAAATCGAACTGTACTCAAGTTCATACCTCTTGCATATCCTTTTAAAATAGGAAATCAGTTTACAACAAAAGCAATGCCCTGCACATTAAGGCAAGACTGATAGAAAATATTGCAGGATGGTGGAAAAATGTTATAGTTTTGAAATGGTGTCAATGCATGAATGTTGTCACAGGTACAAAATTGACTACTTTTTATCAGTAACAGAGAGAGATAGTAAAAGAAAAGATAATTTGAAAACTTAATGGAGCAAGTAATGCTAAAGAATGTGGTTTGTTACTATCTTAGTCACAATAATAGATGAAAGCAGTATGAATTTGGCCTCAGTAGATTAACCTCCCAGTTGTTTCAACTAGATAGCAAGGCTGGATTTTATTTACAGGACCTGCACTTTTCTTCTAATCAATGTATTTTTACAGTACTGTAGGAAATGAAAATTTGATGTAATTTTAAAAAAGTGAATCGTTGCACAGAATCACACTACTTGTAACTACAGTATCTGTGATTCAGTTGTATGGGAAAGTCAGCATAAGTGCTGTGAGATGAATCTTTTAATTGATGTTACTCTGACACATACTGCAAAATTTGTCACCTGTAGTTCAAATTGTCTTTTATCCCTCACTTTAGGTACTATTGCTATCTGATGTCTACTTGCATGCTGTCAAAAATCAATATATATATTTTCTTATGTATGTCAATATAAATAAAAGATCACAAATAATGATACAATTAAAAGATTAATGCTATTGTAGGAAAAAGGCTGTCCTACAATGCTGTGAAAATTGTCACCCTAGGAGCTTGTCTTTGGTCTGAAGATAAGGTATCAAATTGTTACTTCAAGAGAAACTCATTAATTATCTGTATGGTTTTGAAGTCTGTTTATTTTTATGTAGCAATAATCAGTCATAATCCTGTTTTTTCTGAAAGAATTTTGGAGGTTTTAATTGTTAAGGAACATCCAATTGACTTGAACAGAAGGTCCAGTCACTAGAAAGAGTTAAATGGCTGTTTGTTAAGACTGAAGAGTAATTTCTTGCAGGAGCAGCAAAACACAGTGCAAAAATCTATTTCTTCTTGAGTAGTTCTGTGACGCTGTGAAGGGAATATCTGCAGATTTATTTGCTGTAATGCTTCTTGCCACCAGGAATTTAACTCACAGTGTTTTATGAACATGCAGAGTTTCTAGTGTTGATGTGTTCACTTGAAGCTATAGAGTTTTTTTGAGAAGTAGATGACTGCTGACTTATATATGCTCTCATATTTGCATATATTAATAAAATTAGGCTTAGAAGAGTGACAATTTAGTTTTGAGCTTAGCAGTTTTGTAAAGTTAATATTATTTAATAAAGTCCTCAGAGGTTTTGATTCCCACAATCAATCATTGAGGTCAATATTGTTTTGTGTTTATTGTTTGTAAATTATTTTTTGTGGAGGAGTGATTTGGACAAGAGACTCATGTAACTACTTCTTTTTTTTTTCTGTTAATAAATTATTTTTTGGAATACTATGAAAACATTTTGGGCAAAATTAAAAAAAAATAATAAATTCATAATTATATTACTAATGATGGGAGTATTTTTCTCAATAACAGCAATGTAACATAATTAAACCCTGTATTATTCATAGAACAAATATTTTTAAGCAGAAAAAATGAATAGTACTTTAAAATCCATTTTTGTATCATTCCAGCTGGGAGGTTTTTACAGTTACCCTAGTTTGAGCCAAGGACAATATTAATTTTTTGTAGTAGCTGAGAGGGAAAGTGGCTGAAGAGGCATGGCCAGGATCCGGATGTTACTTGATATCACTTCACATCATTGCTGTGGGCAAGAGGAAGGGACGCTGACTTCTGATAAAAAGGGCATGGTTTCTGGTTAGGAATAAACTTGGCAGAGGAGCAGCCAAGGTAGTGTGGTGGCAGTCCCGAGCCAGAGAGAGTGGTGGGGTGGCACCAGCTGTGGTCGAGCTGGATCAGGCTCTGTGAGCATTTTGTTCTTTAATCACTCTCTGTCTTGTACACTTTTGGTTTTAATTTCATTACTGTTGCTGTTTGTTTTCTTATCTCATTGCTTTTTACAGTAAATTGTTCTTATCTCAGCATGTGATCTTTACCTTTTGAGCCTCCAGTTCTCAGCTCCATCCCACCACCATGGCAAGGGTGAGGGGAAGGGGGAGTGAGAGATAAGCGTGTGGTTTTGGAGAGTCCCAGCTGGGGACACTGAATTCATTCATAAACAGTGACAACAATTAATGCTAGTGTATATTCAAAATTTTATTGGCACATTGAGCATCTCAGAATCTGGAAATGTTAGGATTTTAAATTGTAGTATTTTGCTTCAGACCATTATGAAGGCAGAGATCAGATCAAAAATGTAATTAGGCGTTGTGACTCTTCAATAGATTTTCCAAGGCCTATTTCTTTCATTATCTGCCTTTGCATGAGTAAAATACAATGAAAACAATACACACTATTTTGATGTAACACTTAGAAAATTATTTTGTGAGGGGAATATAATTTTTCAAAAAGATACTGTAATCTGAAAGAGATATTTGTTATGTGATGTAACTAGTATCAAGTTCAAAGAAGGCTGGAAATGCTGCAGGAGAAATATTGCATTTCTTAAATGCTGTGCCTGCATGGAATTGTTATACATAATGCAACACCCTGAACATTAAAATGTCTTGAACAATTCTAAAAATTTTTAGCCTATTCTGTGTATGTGTGTGTTTTTAGTACACAGATTCAGTACCAATATATTTTTTTTAATTCATATTGATTAAAAAAAGCATAATCTAAAGCAGTTGATAAGAAATCATATACTACATAAATTAAATCTGTAAAGCACCATCAGCCAAGAAAATTTCTAGAGAAGATGACAGAGATTCCTTTAGTTTATAATGTGAAACTAAGAACTGCATCTGCCGCAAATATTTTCACTGATTTGTGATAACATCAAAGCTGGAAGTAATTTTCTCATGTAGTTCTAGATTTTAGGAGAGAAGTGTGGAGGTTTGGGGTTTTTTTAGTGACAGAATAGTTAGAAAGAAGTGTCATGCAAGTAAAGAACTATTTCCTGTAGGAATTCAGTCACAAAATGGGTTCAATCACTGTAACAGTAGAAAATTGTCAGATTCATAGGGTTATGATACCCATATTGTAAATGTATTAGTTTCAAGTTCTGTTACAGGAGGTTAAAAGAAGAGATTTAAAAGTTTTTCTGTGAGATGAACTTTGACAAAGGCAAAGACTGATGTTTTTTTACTGTACATGCTAGCACCTTAAAACTTCCATATAAATTACAAACTATAATGCTGATGCAAATCTACCTGATAGCAATGCTAACAGAAACTGAAGAATTGTGCTTAATCTGAACAAACCCAGTAATTTAGTAATCAACTATATTTTAGCTAAACTTTGAGCTAGAATTAACAGTTTTAATACAGCTTTTAAAGGTCTATTTTCTATATGAGGCTGAACATCATGTCTTTCTTCACATTGATGTGGTTAAGTAGATTAGTTAAGGAGATTCCTATAATATTGCCAAAGTTAGAAGATTTGGTGGAGATAGCTGGTCAAGAGGAGCAATTATCTCTCACCTTGAATATGCTGTGCAGTTCTGGGCCCCAAAATTTAAGAGGGATGTCAAGGTAATTGAGTGTGTTCAGAGGAGGGCAACAAAGGTTGTGAAAGGGCTGGAAAGAACGTCCCATAAGGAGTGGGTCAGGACTTTGTACTCATCTAGTTTGGGGAAAAGGAGGCAGAGCAGTGACCTGATTGCTCTCTACAGCTTCCTGACAAGGCAGAGGAGAGGGAGGTGTTAATCTCTTCTCCTTGTAACCCAGTGATGAGACACATGGGAATGGTTCCAAGCTGCACCAAGAGAGATCCAGACTGGACATTAGGAAACATTTCTTCGCTAAGGAGGTGGTCAGATCCTAGAACAGGCTTTGTAGAGAGGTGGTTGGTGTTAAAAACCTATCAATATTTAAGAGTCATTTAGAATGTGCTTTTTAATAACTTGATCAGCTTTAAATAACTTTTACTTGATCAGCTCTGAAATGTTCAGGCAGCTGGATCACTGTAGGTCACTTTCAATGGAAAAAAGTCTATTTTATTCCAAGAAAAGAAATAAATTGCTGTCAGGACATATCAAGAGCTGCTTAGTGTGGAAGTTGTCGTAATAGCCAATGTAGACAATTAAGTTCTGGAAAAGTACTCATTGCAGTAAAAGTTTATATTTGGTCACCTGAATCATTCCCTAGGGTCCATTTACTGTGTTGACCAGATACTCGGTTCAGCTGCCTGTGCACTTACATCCTGTGCTCTCCAATATTTTCTAAGATATCAAAGACATCCGCAGAGCATAATTTCATCTTACTAAGGTCATTTGAGAAGTTTTAGTCAAGAAGATTGTATGCTAGGAAGAAAATACATATATATATACATATCTTTATGTGCAACAAGTTGATAAACATTATTTTTATGATAATAGATATATATAGATGAGAAATAGAAATTTCATAATATTTACGTAGTAATACATATGAACAAAAATGTTTATTTCTGCAGCCGAACAATTTTTCAAATTAAGTCAATGAGGTTTTTTAATCAGATTTCACTTTTTACTGCAAAGACATAACTATCATAATAAAATTAAAGGGTGGTGTTACAACTACTGAATTACTGAAATTCTTTCAAGGAGATATATTGATTCAGTTTATAAACATCCCTGAACAATATGGATGAATGTTAAATTTCAGTGATAAATTGATCTAGTGAAATATGTGTACAATTTTATTTTCTTTAAACATAAGAATTTTCTTTAGCTTCATTCGTTCTTGTTTTCAGTAGATTTTAGTAGATTTCAATGCATTTTATATTAAGTATCAGTAGTATTTTGCAGAGATAATAGTATGTAGAAAATAGTCTTTAACTGTAAAAATAAAATCCGTAACAATCATTGGACATGTAAGTTTCCTTCAAAATTGCTGATTTAAAGTATTGGTGTTATAAACACTGAGTGCTGTTGATGTTTGGTTTCGAGTGTCGTTAAAGGAGGGATATAAAGCACTACAAAGAAGCAAAAAAATAATTACAGCATTTGGAGAATCTTTGGTAAAATGAGCATATATATCCATCTCTCCAGACATGGAAATTTATCTACAACATATAGGACAGGGTTCTGGAGTCACCCCACTCTATATATAGTTATCTATCACATGGACATGTTTTTAAGAAAACTGAATTCCTTATTAAGCAGATGTCTATTTCTGGTTGGATGAATCATGTATCGAAAGTTCAGAACAATGAACAATATCCACAGTATAGACCTCTGAAGTTACTTACAATTAATTACATTCAGAGAGTCATCAAAATGATTAATTAGAGCATTAGTATGCATCAGCCTATAAGAAAATTGGTAAATTTCAAGTAATATATTTATTCTTGCAATAACTTCCTCAGTATCTTGTAGCATAAGTGAGACGATTTCTCAGCAGTCCAACTGATATTCATTCTTTTCTATACTTGATAATTTTCTCTTTTATAGCTTGCCAGTTGACTCCTTTTTAAGGTCATAGAACCCTTTTTCTTTTCTTTCTGAATTCAAATCTCTGAAGTGAACATATTTTTAATTGCCAAAATTATTATAAATGCTACAGTGCCTAGAGATATTTCTGGCTATTCCATTCATTAGTTCATTATCAAAACCAAAGACATTTATTGTTTTCCTCTCATTGCTTACATTGCACAGTGTGCAGTGGTTTAGAGACAGAAAGAACAAATATCTAATATATATACTTTCATTTGATATTCTTATCTGATAGTATGTTTCCTTGTAGTGAGGGAAAGTTTTTTGCTTTGGGGGAAAAAACCTTTATGAGTTAGAAAAGGACACCTTCTGCAACTAATAGAGCATTAACAAAGAAGAGTACAAAATCATTTTGGCAAAGAAACAGCACTGATGTATATCACAATTTTCTCAGGGAAACATCTTTGTAGTCTGAGAGGTAATTAGGACAACTAACTCTCTCTTCAAGGAAAGAAAGGGCATTATTTCTAAATAATTGAAGATAATGAAAATCAGCAGTAGGCAACACTCCAGTGAGCTAGAATTTGGTCAGACTCCTTTTTCACCTAAACTACAGATGGACCTGAATTTCAAATAAGTTTTTTTTTTTTTTTTTGTTTTGTTTTGTTTTGTTTTTGTTTTTGTTTTTGTTTTTTTTAATGCAGGGTGTGGTGGTGTTGTTGCCTTGGTTTTTTGTGCATATGCAATGTTTACATAATGGGTTACATGAAAAATAGGAATGCACAGAATTGTTAGATACATTCAATAGTTACATTTTAAAAAATTCATACTAAGTTCTCCTGCAAATTTTAATGCTCTCTTCATAAGAAGTGTGCAGGTTTATAAAAAAGAAGGAAGGCTTAGAAAAGAAGAATAGAAGGCTGACAGAACAAGTCTGCCTTTAGTAAATTGTCTTTACATTTTGTCCTCTCCCTGGTTAGCTGTTTTATCTCTGTGATATTCCTAGGTTCAATGGTTCAGAGCCCAATTTTTATCTATCTATCTCATCTTTCTGAATGCAGTTGGACTCTGAACTAGAGAAAAAAAATCAAAGAATTGTTTAGGAATAGTAAATCTCATAATTTCACCCAAAATGCTGTCACTTGATCAGTTAATTTTTTTCCAATTGAAAAACCAAACAAACCCAAATCTCAAGAAATGCCAGAAATAGATTATTTTAAAATAAATATCTGCAAATAAAGAGGATCAAACCTCAAAGACCCTAAAAAGTTTGTAATGTTTCCAAGAACATTTTTGAGGGAAAAATCCAAACAACCCTCACAAAATTGCATTGTAGCTCAATGTAAATTTACATTTACATTATATTTACATTTACATTATATTACAGTATAGCAAATAATATGCTGTGTTTAAGTGACTAAACTGTGCTTGCTTTTCCTATATGTCCTAAATGTTTGTGATTGAATTATTTTTTTCTCAGATAAAATATACTAAATTATCAATCAGATGTTTTCTATTAAAACACAGAATAAGTCCATGAAATGTCTCTGTGTGTGTGTTCATTTAAATCCCCTGGTATCTGTGAGCAGTGTCTGTCGCATGAAACAAAATTAATGTGGAAAAGTGATCTGATTTCTTTTTTTTTTCCTACTGCTTTTTTTCACTTTTAAAAACCTTTAACACAAACTTATTTTTTGAAGAAAAGTAAAGACTGTCATTGTTTCTCATATAGTCAGGCTTCAGAGAACAGTAAGTACAATTTTTTGTGATAAGGCAGATCACTTGGAACTCTGATTTTGCCTTCTCATGGCTTCTTGAATTTTTTTCCAAACTACTACAATCACAAGATAGAATCAAAAGACAGATAAATACTAGAAAAAACAGCTCTGTCTCATAGTCTGATCTGTCATAATTTAGCCTGCATTCGGTGTTATTTGGCCTGAATAAACAGCATTGCAAAGACCCAAGACAAGACAAACGACCTTTAATGTAGCATAGACTGCTGAAAAAGGGTAAGCTAAAATTACCAGATGAATGAATAAAAGATACTATTATTGTAAATATGCGGTTAAAACTACTTGA
The DNA here is from genome assembly GCA_013400575.1 of Peucedramus taeniatus. Taxonomy (NCBI): domain Eukaryota; kingdom Metazoa; phylum Chordata; class Aves; order Passeriformes; family Fringillidae; genus Peucedramus; species Peucedramus taeniatus. Next base: position 3,528 of record WBNO01016075.1, on the reverse strand, counting down.
TTTGCTGTTGCCTTGATAATTTCCAATTAAGCATCTGAAGTCTAACATATTAGCATATCAGTAGGAACATAATTACATGTTCATTCTTTATGTAAAATTGTGTTTGTTACATGGTGTCTTAATTTCACATTCATTACCATCACTTTAGTTTTAGGTCTTTCGTGTACTTTCAAGTGTGTTTCTTTACATGGACTCTTTAATGATAAAGCTACAGCAAGTATTACCAATAAAGCAAATATCATTGCCTATCAATACATAAACACCATGTATAAATGCATTCATAGACTGAGTGATTGAACAAGGGANCAATGAAATGATGCTATAGCTCCCTGAAATGTAAAATGTCTGTCTAGTTAATTTTTATCCTAGCAGCAACTTGCAAAGCTTATATTAATAAGCTTCTAAAGAGAAGTTATGCTTTATTCCAAACAGTGCTTTAGGACCAGTTATTTTAAAAAGGTTTTTGATTAAAATCCTTAAGGCATTGATAAGAACAGAAATATATTTTGGTGAAAATCATAGTTGTAGGAGATGGTTGTGGTTAAATCATGGCAGTAATTCCTGTATCTAATCCCAGCCTGCAATAGTCTGTGTTTTGGAGCTAATTTAATGTTTTTTTTTTTTTTTACCATGAAATTAAAGTTTTAAATAAAAAATTAAAGTCCAGTACAAATTTAAGTACCTTAACTAGGGAAAATAACCTTGATTTTTATACTCTCTAGTATTCTGACACCACCTGAAGGAAGTCTGACACCACTCAAGAAGTAACATTCTGCAGTTACTGTTAAACTGTTAAAGGATTTTGAAAACTGTAATTATTTTCTTGCTAGCATTAAAAATTTTGTGCTCAAGAGAAATGTTACAGATTGGTAGGTGAACAAATTTGTTTTCATTTAAGGGCAATATATAGGGTCTGAGTCTTCTCTTAATTGGTATGAAACTGAAAGGAAGACGATGAAATTAAAGAAGTGATGACACTGTACAATATATATCCTGAATATATGTATATCCTTTCAAACACCTGAATCCAGGTCTTTGAAACTGTAAATCTAAAAAGCTAAGTTATTTTAAGTAGTTGAACTATTTAAATTCTAATTCTAAAGACATGCCCAAATTCTTTGAATCCACAGGCTGCAATGTTTTCCCAGCAACATAAAAAAATTTAAATCTCGTTTAAATTCCTTCAGATTGTTAAAAAAACGGCAAGCTTTGTCTCCTTTTTTCTCAAAACATTGCTTTTGCCAAGAATAGAAAAGGAATATAAACTATTCATAACTTATTCATAGAAAAGGAATGTAAACTATTCATAACTTATTCATAATATATCCTAATTTTTTATTTTAGAATTTTATGTTAACAGTTGAATTTTGATTTATACCTCTTTCTGTTAATATAATTGTCAACTGTAACACAAAGTGGGCAAGTCAGATAAATGTGAAAATTTCCATTCTCTTCTTTCAGTTTTGATGGATTGTAGCAAATTATATAATTGATTCCTTGAATTAAATATATGCAATGAATAATATTTATAAATAATTCCTAATTAACAGGATTAGAGTCTAGCTGCATTATATAAGTGTTCTTAGTATATGATAATCTGAGAAAGAAAGGCCATTTTACTTTCCCTAATAGGAAAACATTAATATCTCAAATTAAGGACATATTAACAAGAATATAATAACCAAAAGTGGTTGTAACTGCCAAAATTGGGCAGTCTGTTCTTGGCAGTCTGCTACCCTTGCAGAAAAGCTTTTCCTCATATTCCCATGAAATGTCTAGTGTTTCTGTTGATAGAATACACCCCAGGATACCACTGACCTTCTGGACAACAAGGACACATTGAGAGCTCATGGTTAACTTGTCCACCAGGACTCCCAGACCCTTCTCTACAGAGCTTATTTACGGTATGTTGGTTCCTAACCTGTAATAGTGAGTGGGGTTATTCCTCTCATGGTGCTGGACATTACACTGACCTTTGATGGACTTCATTAAGTTTCTCTCTGCCCAACAATCTAACTTATCAAGACTTCACTGAATGACAGCACATCCTTCTGGTGTATCAGCCACTCCTGACAGTGTTGGATGAACAGCAAACCTGCTGAGGGAGCAGTCTGCCCCTTTCCCCGAATCACTGATGTACAAATGAACTAGACTGGACCCTGTACCAACCCCTGGGAGCACTGCTTGTAATGCATGCTCTTTGAAGAGTCAGAAACTAGTGCTTTCTTGAATATGCTAACATTTATATTTCCATATTTTCTAATATTTCTAACACACAATAGACTTTTATATAATACCTTGCAATCTTGTCCCCATTATCTGGCTTTTTATGTGATGGTTGGGATTACTTACGTGAAATCACTGACTATAGCCTAAGTATACATTTCATTCTTCTTCCCATTTTTCTTCTGGGATCATTAAAAACTGAAACATTGTAGCACAGCAATGTAACTTAAAACCAGAAAAAATTAGAATAGAGCACCCTTCATCTGTGATATGTCTAATTCAGAGTCTTCCATCATGTGACTTTATGTATTTTTGCCTTTTCTTCCAGAAAAATCTGCTATAGTCAGGGTACAGAATAACTGCATTCACTCATAATTCAGTGTTTTTTTCTTTTTCATATCTTGCAGAACTTCCCTTCTTCTCTCCATGTGTGAAGCTTCCAGCAACTTCAGCCCCTTCCTAGAAAGATAAGCATTTCTGTATAATTTTTCCCAGTAATTAAGTCATAAGTATGTCAGACATACAAAGTATAAGATGGGTTATAAATTGCCAGCTTTGAAATGAGAGGATTAAATAATTTGCCTACTGTGATGCAGAAGCTTTCCTATGGTGGAAAGGATTGAATTTATTTCTATATTTATTCATGAAGATATAATCTAAATTATTTCCTAATAGTATATGCTTCTTTTTACATAATCGATAATTTCATCTTGACATGTTTACATTTGCTTGAGTTCTCATTTTATTTCACAGATTAAGAGGAAAAAATAGCTGACTAGCAGATGAAAACATTCCAGTTGAGCTTCTGAAGACTAAATAACTTTTCTTTCTCGGTAAAAGGACTGAATGTCTCTTGCCAGTATCCTCCTTTGAACCCTTTGTCTTTCATTTCCACAAACTAGAGAAGATGCAGTGATTCTGACTCAAAGACTGTACTTTCTACTTTGGGGATTTAATGATCCACACAACACCTGACCTAAGAAAGCATGATTGCACATATCAGTTGACCTCCTGGATTGTGCTGTGCTGCCCAGATTCCTTCACGCGATATGAACACAGATAACTGATGGTAATAGAAGAGCCTGGAGGCTGCACCCACTTGGCAACAGCAATATAGACACTGGCCTCTCTTTGCCTTTGTCATGAAGTGAGGCAACATCTCATAAAGACATCCTTTTCCATCACAGTCCTTATTAAAAAATCTTATAAAACCTGTGAAGACCACATTACCCAAAACTGTCCCCTTGGACAGGACCTGTGCAGCAAGCCATGGCTACACTAAGACGTTCCTGTAATGCTGCA
>WBNO01016073.1:111820-218402 GCA_013400575.1 Peucedramus taeniatus | reverse complement strand
GGGATGTGACCTGACACCCTGGGGTGTCAGTATCAGGGCGGTGAAAGCAGTCCAGATGAAATCCTCCTTGAGCAGTGAATACAGTTCTATGAAGTGAAATAGTCCTGTATGAAAGTCCGATGGTGGAGAAAAATGTGTTCAGTCTTCCTCTGGAGAGAAATCCAGTGGAGAGAGAAAACAAGCAGGGTCCCCTGGTACTCCAGTCCTTTCGGAGCGGTGTCCTCAGACCAAACTGCTGTTCACTGCTGTTCCACCCGGAGAAACCTGCTGCCTCCTTTGTTTAAGTCAAGTATTTATCAAGTACCCAGCAATCAGTTACCTAGCAAACCATCAGGAAAAAATTCCCCAAACACAAAACAAACACATCTAACCCCCAACATACTCTTAGTTCATCTATTACTTTCATGAGATAGTGACCTCCCCCCCCCCCAACAACTGCTGTGCTTTTATTTAGCTCAGGTTTTCAGTGTTTAGCTTTTATTTTTCCAGACTGAATCTCACCTAAACTCCTCTTTGTATTCCTAAACTCCTGAAATCCTGATAGAATACTTAATAATGTTGCTCTTATATATTTATTATTATGGCCATCTAACCTCCCAGTTCAGACTCCTTGACATATGTGAATAAGGTATTTTCTACCTATACTGCCAGGCAGTTGAAGATGTTTAAGTTAACTAAACAGAACACCCACTATTCTTGGGGCACTCTGGGCACTCTGATCCTTTACGGTTTACTCTTTTCTTTTTGGTTTCTTTGTTGGTTTTCATGTACTGTGACAAAGACAAACCTCAATTCCTCAGTGTGCAAACTTGAGTGATCCCACTTCAAGATGGTTGGGGAGATATTTGAGAGGGTCCATAAAGGGGCTACCAAGATAGTGAAGAACCTAGAGTGTAACAACCCCAAGGAGAGGTTGTGGTATTTAGTCTGTATTACTGAACATGCTGCAGTGCCCAGTTTGATGCTCAGGCCTCCCATACCCCATGTAGCCACAGAATCACAGAGTAATTCTGATTGCAAGGTATCTCAGGACTTCCCTGGTCTGACCTCTTGTTCACAGCAGGGCCAGCTTGAGGTTGGACTAAGCTGCCCAGGACTTCAAAAGGTGGGTCTTGAAAAGTTCTAGGGATGGAGAGCTCTGGAGCATTGTCAGGGTTCAGGCCTGTTTGTGTGAGCCTTGTCCAAATCTTTGCTGCCTATGGGTTTAGAGGAGTGGTGATTGTGAAAATTCTGGTGATATGCAAAGGAGACTTGGAGCACATGAAAAGATATTTGAGGATGTGGGCTTTGAAGTCCTGTCTGTCTCCTATTCATAGCAGTGTCCCTTCAGCTCTTGTCCTACACATGTACATTCTGAGCTATTCTTGGATTAACACCGAGGTTTTTTGGGGTTCCTTGAATCCTGTAAAACTAGATTGGGGCATCCAGGTCCTTATTGCTGTCTACAGATTAGATTAGATCCATCTATCCCCACCCTGAAAAGCATTGCCCAAGCTAAAAACAAATTTTCTGTAGTTGTCACTGTGTGTTTCAGAGATTGCAGGGAACTTACTTATTTTTCTCCTTAACATTCAGTAACTAAAGCACACACTCATGATTGGTATCTTCTTAAAACAAAAATTACTAAAAGGAATGTGCACCAAGTCTTAATAACAGTGATTCAAACCTTCACTTTTTATATACTGCAATAGCAAATTTTATTTACTTGCTTTGCTAGCATTATATGGCACACAAATGTCTATATTTTTATGTTTATAGACACATTTTTCCTCCATTGCCAGTTGTCTCTGCAATGATGAAGGTTGCAAAATGTCATCCATTTTGGTTTTAATGCCTTTCTTTGCACAGCATACAAGGACATGCAGGCTCAAAAGCTTCATGCTTGTCATTTGTCATTATCAGTATCAGAGCAGGTACTGAAATCTAGGAATGCCCTGCTTCTCCCTAATCATCTTTAAGTGGATGGCCTGGAACTGGACATGGGTATAGCCTCACCAGTGCTAAACAAATACCTCTGGAAATGGTACTCCTTTCAAACTCAGTTGTTACCAGAATGATCTGCTTCCACTTGGAGAAAGCAGTACCTCTCAGACTATTTCTGAGTTGCTGGAGTGTGTCCAAAGCAGAGAAACAAAGATGGCAAAGGGTCTAGGGAATGATGAGTGGGTGAGGGAATTGGGAGTGTTTAGCCAGGAGGAAAGGAAGCTCAGAGGAATGTTATTGCTCTCTACAACTGCCTGAAAGGAGGGGGTAGCCAGGTGGGTGTTGGCCTTTTCTCCAGGTAAGCAATAGGATAAGAGGAAATGGCCTCAGGCTGTGCCAGGGGAGGTTTAGATTGGATATCAGGGAAAATTTCATACCTGAAGGGATTATGAAGCACTGAAACAGGCTGCCAGAGGACTGATTGAGTCACCATCCCTGAAGATATTTAAAGAGTGCGTAGATGTTGCATTTAGGGACATGGTTTAGTGATAAACATGGTCATGCAAGGTTAGTGGTTGGACTCAATGATCTTAGAGGTCCTTTCCAACTTAAAATTATGCTATGATTCCATGATTCTATTTCTCACTGACACTTAATTTATCAGGGGAGATGATGGTGTAGGTGAGAAAATAAAGGGACAAAACTTCTTCCGTTTCAAACACAGTTCTGCCATGAGATGCTCTGGAAAGGAGGATCCATCACCATCCCTGCTAGCTCATATGTGGAGTGACAGGATAGAAGCAGAAAGTACCTTTTCCTCTCTTGACCACCCAAATTATTTTCAAATTTCTTGATTATAATGCTGCAGACATCCTGGGCCCAGTCCTAAAGTGTTTACTGACAAAAAGAACAGTTTAGGTTTTTGCCAAGATGTTTGGCAAAGTACCTTTTTCATGCTGAGTTCTCTGAAGCTAGATGGGAGTTCTGGCTCCCATTTCCACATTTTTGCCATTAATAAAGCTTTCCAAAGGACTTAGGCAGTTGAATTGTCGCTGTCAAAACTTCACCTTCACACAGATTTAACTCAGAAGCAAAGCCCAAGCAAACCAGCCAGGCTAATGGATGCAAAGCCTGTCCCCTGAGTAATTTTCCCATGTGCAAACAGATTTGTAGAGCCCCATTGTGCCAGTGTTGAGCAGAACTCTGCCCCTCTCCTGCACCCTCACAGGCAGAATGGGGGGCTGGTAAAGGGCAATTCATTTCTCTGTTGGTTTTTGGTGAGGGTAAAGTCTAAGTCTGCAAAGTAGAAATTGTTCACTTGCAGCATTCCACTTCGCTTGGAATGACTGAATGGAAATGAAATTATTTATGTACTCATCAGCATTCCTCACGTCTACACTTGTTGCAAATACTGTCAGCTGCATTTAAATGTATTTACTTACTTGTGCATTTAGGAGTCCTCAGGCAGTAAATAAAGTAAATAATTTTCTCCTGTCATTTAAGGTACTCCTTTAATTTTAGCTTAATTGACTTAATTTAGATTATTACCATAAAATGATTATCACAGTATTTTGGAAAGCAAAATCAAAATCAGAACACAGTAGGATTGTCTGGAGACATGTATGTCAGTGCCCTGACTGCACTAGGAGGTTCTGGTGGCCCTGATCCCCTCTGCAGGGTCCCCCCAACCCTGCCCAGGGCTCAGGACACCATGGCAGCTCCCCAAGACCCAGTGCCTGCCCCAGTGATCCTGCAGCAGGGCCAGTCTGCAGATTACACAGTCCTGCCCTGCCTGGCCATGGGCTCCACTGAGTCTTTCCCATCCACGTGCCCATGTCCTGGTCTGGCCTCAGCCCATCCTTGTCCCCAGGGAGGTGCACGGTGACACCTGGACCGGCAGATTGACTTTCCAGCTTGATCTTGGCTGACCCTGATCATCACAAACCAGCAACATGATTTAGAGCAGTTTTCCGGTTTAGGGTCAGGTTAGAATAGTGGGCAGCACAATCTTAGATTCCAGCTCCTGCTCTGGTAGAAATAATGACAGATGACAGACATGAAACAATTGAGTGTGCATATCCTTGTATGGTCTGTAAAGAAAGGCATAAGTATAAATAAACTGGATGGCATTTTGTAGGCAGTTTAGAAGAGAAAAAACAGGGGGGTTCCAGGGTGTCAGCAGATGTGCAGCTGAGCCCCAGAGTGTCAGCTCTGGGTGAGCAGAGTGACCAGCTTAGGTGCTTTCATCTGTGCTCCTCTGAGCATTTGGAGAGTGATGCCAATGGAAAATCCTGGTGAAATGACTAAGCCTGTGAAACCTAAAAAGTCAAGGAACCTTTCAGACATTTGAGGATATGCAACATTAAGAGTAGCAGTATCTTCTGATTGAACGTCAGAACACTAAAATCTGAGTCTAATTTGCAGTTGTATAACCCTTCCAATTTTGAAAGAGATGCACAAATATTAATCAATGCACACATTTATATGCTGAAGCAAAGGCATGCTGCCATCATCTTCTGGTACCATCTAGGGAATTAATCTTGCAACCAAGGTCAATACACTCCAAGAAAAGACTTCATAACATTTAATAACATTTCAAATAGCAGCTCAGACTGGAGGCCTGCTGCTTGTGCAAAGCTGTTGCCAGTGATGTCAGAGTAAAGCCCATCCCGCAGAGCTCACATCTCCTGGGTCTGAATTCTTCTACTGGCACTGACCTTTGAATGCAGCTCACAGTTCATGTGTGTTGTCTCCTTTAGATGGGACAGCTAGAATATGCTGTTCTGCGTGCAGACATTCTTTATGTTTATCTAGATTCACTGGCTGGCTCATTTTTTTTACTCATGCTAATTCCCTGTTAACTGGTTTGATTTGTTGTTGGGTTTTGGTTTTTTAAATACATATAAGGGTAAGCAAATTTTGTTAAAGAATTTTCTGCAATGATGCCTAAGGCCTAGGAACTTTTGGGCTATTTGAACCATATATATGTGTGGAATAATTTGAATTGTTATGTTTAATATATATGTGAATATTTATATATGTGTATATGTGTGTGCATGCGTGTGTTTGTAAATTTTTATATATATATAAAGGACAATAAGGTGATTATGAGTAGATAGCATGGATTTGCAAAGGGGAAATCAGGCATGACTGACCTGATATCCCTTTACAGGGAGAGGACTTGCTCGACAGATGATGAGAGAGCACTAGATGTTGTTTATTTTTGCTTTACTAAAACTTTTGAGACTCTCTCCCATAACATCCTCATTGACAAGCTGATGAAGCGTGGACTAGATAAATTAGCAGTGAAGGGCACTGAAAACTGGCTGAATTGCTGGGCTCAGAGATTTGCAATCAGCAGCGTGAAGTCCAGTTGGAGACCAGCCCTGTACCCCAGGGACTGATACTGTGGCCAACATGGATAGGGTCAAATATCTTCATTAATGATCTGTACAATGGGACAGAGCACAACTGTAGCAAATTTGCTGATAACATAAACCTGGGAGAACTGTTTGATAAACTATATGGCTGGATTGCACCTGAAGGAACATCACTGCCGAGTCAAGGAAAGCGATCCTTCTTCACTACCCAGCTCTGGTGAGGCACATCTGCAGTGTTGGGCTTTGTGCTGGGCTTTCCACTGGGAGACACCTGGACATACTGGGGTGAGTTCAGGAAAGCACCACAAAAATGAGTAAGGGATTGATGCAAGTAGGGTCTGAGAGAGTTTGGGGCGTTCATCCTGGAAATGAGAAAGCTCAAGAATACCTTTATGTGTAAAATGTCTCATGGGAGACAGTAAAGATGACACAGACAGATTTCCCAGTGCCCAGAGACAGGTGAAAAGGCAATGGGCACAAATGGAATACAAGAAAATTCATTTAAAGTTTTGGGGTTTTTTATTGTGAGGGTAGTTGAACACATGAACAGGTTTACCAGAGATGGTGGAGCCTCCATCTTTGGAGATATTGAAAACCTGGATGGACAATGTCCTAAGCAACCTTCCATAGGTACCTTATTGTGAGCAGTGGGGTTGGAACAGATGAACTCCAAGTGTGCCTTCCAGCCTCAACAATTCTGTGATTTTATATATGTGTCTATATGTGTGTCCAAACATGTATGTGTATGTACACATTTGGAGCATTTTATTACTCCCATTTTATTTTACAGCAATTCAAATTATTCTTTTCAATTCACATTACTGTGTTGGTATAAACACTATAATTTTGCTGTTGGTTCTTTCTTTCTTTGGTTCCACCAAGTCTTAGACAGAACCTGGTAAGGAAGAGTCTCCTGGAGGAAGAAAGGGCTTCTCATAAAGGGATGTAGAAACAGCTGTACAATTCTTGTGAACGCTGTAGTAAGTATCTGCCGTTGAGGGCTGTGGATAGGATGGATACAGCATGGAGAAGAGGAATACTGGCCACAATTCAGTTAACATCTGCTGACCTTCAGGCAGAGCAGTGACTGATAGGCTCAAAACTTTTTTGTAAGGTAGCATTTCCAGCTTGCTGAGTTATAATGTCACACTAAGGCTGGTAAGGAGTGAATTAATTGCAAGGTCTGATGTTGGGGTTAGGTGGTTAGGTGTGACTCATCCCTGCTCGTGGACCTCAATGAATCTTGTTGGGCAGCTTTTGAACAGCCATAGAGCTCCCATTGGCACATCCTGGCACACTTGCTTCTCAAAGAGGGGACAAAGGCCTTCCTCCTCCTCAAGTCTTGAGCAGCTGCAGCTGAGTAGGGAAACAAATTGTACAATAAAAGAATCTGAAAACTCTGCCCCTGTCACACAAGCATTTGTGGTGGGCAGGAGCCAACATGAATGGTAGGGCAGACAGCAGGCTCCCCAGTGCTGCACAACTGTAGGAGGGATATTATGAAGCTATGGAAAAAGCAGGTAGTTGGAAAGCATGGAAATCCCCAAACTTAAAGTATGCAGCTTTATTTCACTCATGTTCTGTACAGGCATTGTGATGCTGCAGGGACCTGGCCTCGCTCAGTAGATACAAATTATGTATGTAACTTATTACATTTTGTTTTCTCAAGCTCCTCAAAAATTAAAATCACATTTTGCCACACTGCCTTGACCTCAATAAGCACCTTCATCGTTGTCACTCCAAAAAGTTTAGTAGGACCAAACACATCAAAGTTTCNCATTTTGTTTTCTCAAGCTCCTCAAAAATTAAAATCACATTTTGCCACACTGCCTTGACCTCAATAAGCACCTTCATCGTTGTCACTCCAAAAAGTTTAGTAGGACCAAACACATCAAAGTTTCCCAAAGGTTTTAGACCCTATCCAATCTAGGCCTGCTTTTGTGGGGTTGGCAGAAGATGAAAATCTGGCAGTGTCTCTGGTGGCAGTGTCTCTGCTATCTCCAAGCCTTCATGGCCTGGAGATCAAGGTCCAGAGACAATCTTGTCTCAGCCACACCCGTCACTGAAGCACAGAGGTAAATCTGGTGGGGCCCAACACAGTCAATCACTATGGTGCCAGCTGTTCAATGTGAACATTCTTCTCCTTCTCTTCAGGTTCTTTCCTGGTCTCTGTTGAGGCTCAGCCCCAAAACCATTAGTATTTTCTCAGCTGGCACTGACTGCTCAGCCATGTTCACACTCTCATCTGGGCCAGACTGGTTTCCATTGCAGCATTCCTGAAGTTTACTGTGCTAGTAGGAAATCTGACATTCTGTGTTAAATAACAAAACTTCACAAACAGAAAATGACAGCAAGGAGAACGAATAATGCTTTGGGTGTGAGGCAAAAGTGGATGGAGGATGTTCGAAACTTATTTCCTTAGCAGATCCCATTGGCCTCCTTATGTCAGGATGTAAACTGTTATTTGCTGAAATGAATACAGAGTATTGCTCTTCCACATGGAAGATTCAGGCTTTGACTCAGCCACACACTGCAGATGGAGGTTTATTCCCACAAACTGCAGATGGAAACCTCTGTCTACAACCCTGGCAGCCACCCCCTCACACCATCCCAGGCTCAGCCCCCTGCATCCAAGGCCCCAGAGCCCAGCTGAGCCTGCAGTGGATGCTGCACAATCATCAGGAGGAGCCACAGGGCAGCTACAGAACAGAGGCAAGAAAGGACACAAAGGTGACACTCCTTGAAGAATGTCTTTTACACAGATAGATGTCCAAAAAAGAGTGATGGAAAGAGGATGAGAGGTGGTATGATTGCTGTTTGTCATTTTTTCTTTCAAATATGGGTTCTTACAAGTATTTTGAAGACCAGGAAAATTATTTATCCTAATTTGTAATCTCCTATGAATGAGATCGAGTGTTAAGAACTTCAGCTTAGCTGACAAAGGTGTATAACATTGCATGCCCACTCCTGTCTTTGTCCAGCAGTTGAGGATCAGAACAGCAAAGTCCAGGCTGCCCCTCAGTTAATGTGGTGATGTGCTCTTATTGATGTCACTGCCCTGCCATGAGGTCACTCCTTCTGAAAAGAGCACTTCCAATGGGATGTCACAGGACTGTGGCAAGAACACTGCTAGCTGTGGCTCTGTCTGTTGGAGGAGGAACTCATGCAGAAAAGAAAGACAAAAGAGAAAAGGATCTATCTGGACAGTTTTCAGTGTTTCTTGTTTGGCTTGATGCCTTGAAATGGACAAAAAAAATAATTCAGAACATTTTAATTTATGGGCCAACAAGAGGTTCCTTTAATTAAAATTTAGGAGCCAATTTCAAAAGGAGATATTCAAAAGACAGCCCAGAAGACATTTTGCTATGACATTGCTATGACATTTTGCTATGACAAAATAAACTTCAAACAGTCAAAATCCATTGGTAAACTGAATCAAAAATAGAGTGAGGAGCAAACCAGGGAGCAACACAGGAGACACTAAGAAGCTATGCTGAATGCAAAAGATTGACTCCTAAGAGAATTGTATGAAATCACAAAAGAGAACAAGTCAGATTTTCAGCTGCTCTGGGCCAGCCTTGGGAGATAGAGGCAAGCCCTGTCGTTGGAAACCCTCTCATCCATTGCAAAAATTAACCCAGCACTTTTGCTCACAAATATGCTGATGTGATTCACCTCTCTGAGAAGGGACAGGGTACATCTCCTCAGGAGAGGGATCCTGAACAAGCAGCCACAATTTCTCCCTCTCAAAAAATTTACAAGTTAGGGTAACAGGTGGGGGTTCAGACTGTGTCTGTGATACAAGGCTGTTCAAGATGAATTATGTGTCTGTTTTGTGCTGCTAGCATAACTATAAATAGAAGAAACAGGACTGCCAGGATTTATGAACAGATCAATGGAAAATAATAAATTTTTGGATGCAGCAATATTTTGGTAGTTGCTTGAAGGTTTCCAGGTAACAGAAACTCCTTTGGATAATTCCCATCTTCTTTTCTCCACAATCAACCTTCCTTTTTCAGTACTCTGCTAAATGGTATATTGGCCTGTCAGCACCCAGTCACCATGGAGTTAAAAAGGAGATGATATTCCTATTACTGACTATGTAATTCTCTTTTTAAAATCCTTGACAGGTGCCTTTCTGATGCTACAGCAACCCAACTTGCTTATTTTTTTCTGACTTCTTTAATGAACTGCTTTCACCCTTGTGTTGAAAGGTCATTTCTGAGACCCATCTCAGTTACTATCAGACTCTCATCTGTTGCAAGCATTCCTTCCTAACCTGGATACCTTTCAAGTATGTGTTTTCATACACTTGTGCCTGCTGTCCTTTGCATTTGGGACAGTGGTGGTGCATTAGTGTGCTTCCAGCATCCCTCTCTTAGGCTTTCATAACCTTTTCTTTCCCATTAGATCCACAATAACTCCATACAGACTGCTGGTGTGCTCAAACCACCTGGGCACAGACACAACCAGTTCTTCTTCCTATTTATCAGCACTTTTTTGCATCCTCTGTTGGCTCTTGTTGCTGGTTCTGAATGCCTTGGAGACACCTTTACACTCTATGCTTGTACAATACCTGGCACTACGAGCTCTTGATTCATTGCTAAGCTCTTATGGAATACTACAAGACTGACAGGAATAACCATGACGAGGAGGATTGGGTTATGTGGAAACTAGTTTGGCATATTGACATCATTTCAAAGACTGACTCTTTTGAATACAATGTTTTTTGCACCACTAAAGCTTTTTTAGGAAAGATAAAACATGAACACTTGGGGAAAGGAGCATCTTACCAGAGAGGGAGTTTTCTTTCAGTTGAAGTTGATGTGTGAGCTGATGTGAGGTGGCATTTCACTCAGGAGCTGAGTAAAGTGTTGCCTCTGGGCAGATGGTATTGGACTCCAGTGCTCCCAGTAATGAAACAAGGACCAAGAAAGAAGGAAATAGTTCTTCCATCTGCTGCAATATATTTACTAACAGACCTGGCACAAACACACAAATAAACAAAAAAACCCCAAACAACCAGTTTCTGTTCTAGAGGGAGGCAATTTATGGCTTTTCTACTGGTTTAATCTTGTACCACACAAATCTTTTAGTCTTGTACTATGATGAATTTTGCCGTAACCCTGATGCATGGCTCACACAGAGCTGAAGGTCAGAGATTAAGTTCCACTCGCAGCCATCTGTGTATCTTAACCTGCTTCTTACCCATGAGCTTCTCACAGACTTTGGAGACTAATAAGGTCAGGGGAAGCCATTATGATTTTCTAGTCTGGCCTCCTTCATGACACACTGAATATCACTTCATGATTCCTGCTACCCCCAAGGGGATTTCATTTTTTTTAAATCGTTATTTTACATAAAGAAATGCAGTTAGGCTCTCCCTAGGTGTTCATATTGTCCTACAGACTTAAACCAGTATTATTTACTTTTGGCTAGTTAGTTTGAAGCACCCTAAAACCACCTCATTTTAAGAAACTCACAAGTGTCTGCTAAGGAGACCCTTTAATCCTTATAGGCATTAAAAAAAAAAACCTTTCCATTTTTATTTAAGATCAGAGCTGCAATCATTTGGCTTCAGATTCTAACACTGAATTCTAAATCCCTTTGGAAATTCAGAGGGATCATCCTGATGAACTTGGGCAAGCAGGGCCACTGTGTTGCAGTACTTTTTATCAAAAAGGGTGTTGCTCACATTATCTTAAGTTCCTCTTCTCATTCATTCTGAATACCTGCCATTTCTTCATTTTTAGTGTCCCATGTAAACAACAGAGCACAGATTTAGGAGGTGACCTTGATACAGGGGAGATTTGCTCATGGCTGGTCATTGTGCTGGCCATATGTACCACAGCATGCTGCAGTATGCATTTTTCAACCCTAACACCACTATCATTTAGTTATACTAAATTAAACTTTCCATAATTTCATTTGATTCTGTGCAAAACTTAATGTATTAATCATCCAGTAGTCCAATAATTTATGGTATTTTCTCATTTCTTGTAATTCATAAAGGCCCTCATACTTTTTGCCCTTGCATGATGACAAACAGTAGAACTGCATATCTGTCATACTTAATCAATGAGAAATATTAGGGCTAATCTGTGTTAAAGAAGATCTGCTTGTGTAGCTTTTACTCAGTTTTACTGATATATATTTCTAAATGACTGCTGAAATCAATTCCTAAGAATGAAGCCTAAAATAGCATAAAGAAATAAATATGAATCCACAGTCCCAGAATTTTCATGTAATTAGAAGATATAACATGATCATTGCATACAAATTGATTTTTACAGCTGCCAGGCCATAGTATCAGTATCTAACTGGTGGAGGCACATGCTCATATACTCTCTCACATACACACACTTGCATATTGTGTTTTACAGAACTAAAGATATAATTGTTTAATGGATTAATTCATGCTATATATTAGTATCTACCTCAATAAAGTTGAAATGCACAAATTCTGTAGTCAATATGTTTTTGGAACTAGGGAAAAAAAAGCAAAATTCAGAACTGGTGCAGTTGAACACAACTTCTCTGATTTCTATCTTACCCATGTGTCCTGTTTCTGTTTATAGCAGGGCTGAGTTCCACCTTTGTAAATCACAAGTGTTTGAAAATTAGATGGTGTGGAATTCTGGATGGACCCGGGTCAATTATAAATCCTGCCCTTCAACCTGCCAGTGATTTCAGTGGGGCCAGGATTTATGCCTGCCTGGCTTCCTAGCTGCATGGTGAGAGTAGATCATTCACACTGGCTCTGCAGCACCTTGCTGAGGACTGGGGACTGTGGCCTTTTTCTCCAGAGAGCAGACCTCTGCTCCCATCAGGGAGAGTTTGCTCCAGTGCTGGAGAAGCAAAACTACTGCAGGTGCCATTGCTAAAACCTGCATCCAGTATTTTATTGTGTCACATACACCTGGATATTTACCCATATACCAGGTTGTGAGTCCTGGCCCCCAGAAGATGTTTTCCCAGCCATATTTAAATCTCTGTCTCATTCATTGTGCTATGCTGTCATAACACAGCAGCAAAAAAAAAACAGAAAAAATTTCCAGTCATGAAGTTGCATGGTTCTGGTTTCCTACATAAACTGTCATTGAACACCTGAGCATGGAAAACAGCCCTTTTCCTTCTGAGCATGGTGTTCCAAAACTGTGGCTCTGCTGGTCACAATTCAGCCCATACAAAGTTAAAGTAGACAGGGATGCTGGATGACAAATTAATTGACCTGAGACTCAGTACAGTTTTTCACCAGAGGGACAGAATGGCAGCATTAGAAGGATTACTCTACTCTCCTTATTTTAGTAGAAACAAGCTGCAAATGACCTTTTGGAAACTTGTTTCTGTTTCCGCTTGTAGTTGGAGTCTCAAGTTATTTACGTTATGAATTCATCTCTCAAGCTATAATATTCTGCAGTGGTTTGTGCCCTGTGTTCAAAAGTCCTTATTTTTTCTGCTCAGTGAGACATTGTAGCCTTTTACATGTTCGCACAGTACACAGTGAGTGCCCACAGGTATCCACTCATATTTCCCAAAAGCATGGCACAAGTAAGGTCGTGGGGACCAGTGAGAGTTGTGGAAGGGAAGGCTGCTCACCTTCTTCTTCAACGTGTGTCTGCCAGGCTGCTGCACAAAGTTGCATTCACTGGAATGGGGCTATAGACTCTAGAGAGTAACAGTGAATAAATTTCTGAGCATCCTATTTGTTTAGCCTGAGTGAATTAGTAAAATTGTGGGACATAAAGCCAAGCAGAGGAAGAAACAGGAAAGAGTGGTGTAAACGTTTGTGCTTAGTCCTTCCCTTCTAGTGTGATTTCACCCCACTCTCCATTCTTAACCCTGCCTTTGCTGTTTTGGCTTGTTTGGACTCATTTTGGCTTAATTTTTCTCTTTTATAAAGACATGAGCAGAAATCTTCTGAGCTCCTGCGCTTCCAAAATTACCATGACCTCGGAGAAAGAATAATTTTAAATGATGTACACTAAAGCTATCCTCATGAGTAGAAATGAAATATTTAGCATCTGAGGAAGCTTCCATTTTAGCTGTTCATCTTCTTTCCAGTGTGACATTTCTATCCAGCTTCTACACACATACCTCATTTCAATTACTGACTTAGAAGAAGTCAGGTTTTGCATAACTGCTCATAATAGCCAAGTGAAAGGTTTCAGAGTTTTATATTTATCTAAGCATCTGTAACAAAGCCTAAAATCCTTGCAAATATATTTCCAGTGTTTGAAGACATTTTATTTCTGAATCCTGATCAGTGGAAAAAAGGAATCTGGTTTTCACAATTCTCTGGTGGTAGCTCTAACGCATTTTGACTAGTGGCAATCTCCACATAAATTTTTGCAGTAGGCTTTTATGTGTGCATGCATGTGTATAACACAAGGGGGTTTTAAGAAAACATTAATACGTAACTAGAATGGAGCAGGTTATACATAACAAGAAGGGTGCAGGTTATTCATTACCAAGTCAATAGTAACAAGATTAAAATATTTAGTTATTATATTTCGGGAAGCAGAGGAATTTCCATTACCTTGTAAATGAGCTTTTAAGCTTTCTCCTATACATTACTTATCACTCTCAACTGAAGATGACACAATCCTCTCTCTGTAAGCTTGGGGACAGATGGCAAAATCCCTAGAGATCTACAACACAAGTGAGTGAATAAATAAGAACTACTTCTCACCTCTTAGTGTCAGCTAAAAAAAAAAAAAAAACACAGCAACCCACAAATTTTAAAAAAAAATTTAAAAAGGAAAATATTTACATGTTTTAACAAGTTTCCGTAGGTCAGTTCCAGCTGACCAAAAAAGGGTTCCCAGTGCATTATGCTGCCTCTGCATACTAGAATAAAAAAATAAACAAAAATGCCAGTCATGATTATAAAGTTCTGGTGGGGATGGGTCAAAGTGTCCCTATGGTAAGAACCACCCCTGAATTTCTGGTTATTGCAAGAAAAAATCCTGAATTTCAATTTCTTGTTGAATAACTGTTTCATTTCTTCACATCAGCCTTTCATCATTGGTAGGTTAAAAGAAGAATATTCCCCTGGGTGCCAGGGGATTTGAAAATGCAAATCATCATGTGTGCTCATCAAGAATGAGAAAAGACCCGGAGATGGGTAGTGTAAGCATTTCCAAAAAATTGCAAACACCACCAAATTCAGACTTCAGTTCAGTTTTCAGAATTCAGTTTCTCAGACTTACAAAGGGTGGGATTTTGTCAGCTAAAGACATGTTGGTGACATGACCTGGCGATCTCTAAGCCAACCTTCCAGCAATGTGGGGCTAACTTGTCACCAGGGCAGATCAGCCAGGGCTCTGCCTAACTGAGTCTTGAGCACCTCCCGAAATGGAGAAGTTTATCACACTTCTGGACACCTTGTTCCTCTGCTAAACAATCCTTCCACTGAGAACTGCTTTGCTAAAATCCAGTCTGAACCTTCCCCACTTCAGTTTGTGTCTGTTGTCCCTTCTTACCTCATCAGCCACTAGAGAGATGGGATTTGTACTGCCATCTTTACAACTGCATTTTGAGTAGTGGTCAGGTGTCATGGTATCTTTCCTTAGTCTTCTCCACACTAAATATAATCATCTCCACAGTATCTCCTTGCAGTTTGCTCACTTTAGGTCCTTGACCACTGACCATTTTGGTAGCACCTTTCTGGACCCTTCTTATCTCCCCATCCTTCTTGAACAGGATTCAGTGTTCCATTGCGAAGTAGTTGGAAATAATAATAGTAATTTCCCAGGATCTGCTGCTTGTATTTCTCCTGATGTTGTATCTTTAATCTAGACATGTACACCTGAGCTGCTTCTCCTGATTTTGTTGATAGAGAACTGGAGAGAAAGAAGCATCTCTAAACATGATTCACCTCATATTTATGTAGCTGTCTAACACAGGTCAAATAAATCATGTACTGGTAGTGCTTTTTACTTTCCATCAGAATAGGGAATAACTGTGCTGATGAAACATACAACGGAAATGTCTAACACTGAGAAAAATGAATGCTGCCTCTTCAGTTCCTAGGAGCACTGCTTCATTAACTAGTAAATAAGGATGACAGAGGACAGGTAATTATCAAAAGCTGCTAGGGAGAAAATAAATATTTTATCATTCCAATGTGCTGTAGTCTTGATGATGTTTTCTGTGTGCAGGGACAGATTTTCAAAGATATCCAAGCATCTAAATATGCAGGTAGTCACCTACTGCAGATCAGCTAAAAGGACAATAGGGCAAGGTATTGAAAAGCAATAGTGACCTGGGTTCCTAACTCGTCTCCAAGCTTTGTAAACCTCCATAGCTATTTCAGTTCCTTTGCAAATCTGTTTTTTAATGCTCTTTTGATCATAGACTTCTAAGTTGCTTGGTTACTTTTGGAAATCAGACCCAGCAAGCCTACATTTCTTGAGTGTTGGACAGAAAAGCATATGATTATACTAGGTACATCAATTTCTAAATTCTGCCTGGGCAATATCAGCTCATGGTGCATCCCCATAAAACCCACAAACACTGTGTTCTCTACTCACCTATAAAAGATGCAATCAGAATATGTATCTAAATGCAAATAAGTCTTAATGCTAATGCATTTGCACTGCAATTCCTTTCAAGTTTGAATGTCTTTAATTTCCCAGATGCAATTCCTGCAAAGAATTGACAAAAGATTTACAATGAAAAATACATTCTCCAAGCAATTAGAGGGGAAAATCAATTGTCTCTGACTGTCATCTCCAATTCTGAACAACTTGCAGGTGTGCCACTATGGGATTATGTATCCATACTATACACACACACACACACACACACACACACACACATTCCTACTTTGTCTATATCAGGATTATTAGCTATGATGTTGAAAACACCTTTTTCAGTATTATATGAAACTCAGCATTGTTTCCCAATAAACTCATAAACATGCCCTGTGATGCTTTAAAATATATATTTGCCAGAGGAGGCCTGTCTATGTTTGAAAACAATTACAAGAGTGAACTCCAGATGGTCCCACTGTCAAGGTACAATAGGTTTTTTTTTTTGGCTTAACTAACATGAATTGTGGCAGAGAGAAATCAGATACTCACAAAGCTGAACAAAGCACATATTCAGTGACATGTCTCTTTTCTGGGCTATTCAAGTTGCATACTTTGAACTTGAGAGAGAGAAAGAAAATAAATAAACCTCTGTGAACAGGAAAACAAGCAGCAGAACACATAAATGCTGTGTTGGGTGTCATATCTTCCAATCATTCATCTATATAGTGTGGTGTAGCATTGGATGTTTATGTACATGAGTCATAAGTATATCCATTAATATATATATTTATGAAATACACAACACAGAAAAAAAATAAAACTACAATAGACAAGTTGAGGGTAAGAATCAGGACATTCTTTGTAAATTCTTTGCAAACAGTGCTATCTGCTGCTGCCAGAATCATAATTGTCTGCCTGTAACTGCTGCCTCTGCTGCCTCGTCACAAAGCTCAGTTGAAGGAGCTCTGTGGCCAGCTCCAGTGTGGGATCTCTGAGAAATAGGATGCAGCTCTCCTCCTTCGATGTCCTAATGAAAAAAGTTCAGTTTAGTCTGGCATGTATTCCTCTTTTTTTTTTTCATCCACCCTGTCTTTCTGTCATATATTTGGAAAAGTCTTTGTGAATTTGCATAGTTCCATGGATTTTGACACATCATTTTTGGCAACGTAAACTGTTTTGGGAAGCCACCAACCATGTTGGTTTTTAGCCATCAGAAGCTGCAACCACCCCATCATTTATCACATGACTGAAGGTCACCAAAACAATCCATGCAATTTTCAGCAGCCCATCTGTGTCATCTGTCATCTCTTCCTAGCTACCAACCTGCAGTGATGGTGGTTTGTGCAGTACCAGATCAAAGCTGCTGGGCTCCTTTGATCTGTTTAGCTGAAGCTTTTTTATGCCTCCACAAAAGGTTTACAGCATGGTCCTTTTGAACTCTTTTGGACACCAGTCGTTCAGGCGACAGGATCTGCAGCCAGTCTCTGCTGAGATGTTTCGCCCAGGTTGGCCATCACAAAATTTAATTAATTCTGATCAGCTGAGATACCTACAGGTTTTTTAGCTGTCCATCCCAGAAGTCTTTGAGGGAGCACAGGGGAGGGAGAGTGCTGATCTAGTATGGGGATTTAAGAGAACAATCCCAACTGTCTCAGCCCTTCTTCGCAGGAGAAGTGCTCCACCCTTCTGATCATTTTTGTGATCCTCCTCTGGACTCGCTCCAACAGGTCCCTGTCCTCCCTGTGCTGGGACCCCAGAGCTGATGCAGCCCTGCAGGTGGGGTCTGAGCAGAGCAGAGGGGCAGAATCCCCTCCCTGGCCCTGCTGCCCACCATTGGATGCAGCCCAGGACAGGTTTGGCTCTCTGGGCTGTGAGAGCACACTGACAGCTCATGGCCAGCCTCTCATCCTCCAGCACCCCCAAGTCCTTCTCAGCAGGGCTGCTCTTCATCCATTCATCCTCTAATCTGCATTGATAGTGGGGACTGCCCTGACCCATGGGCAGGACCTTGCACTTGGCTTTGTGGAATTTCATAAGATCTGCATGGGCCCTCTCCTCAAGCCTATCAAGATCTCTCTGGATGACATCTCTTCCCTCTAGCATATTAACTGCACCATGCAACTTGGTGTCATCTGCAGACTTCTTTAGAGTTCAATCAATCCCACTGTCTAACCCAGAGAGGAAGATATTTAGGAGTACTGGTGCCAGAATGGATCCCTGAGGAACACCACTTGTTACTGGTGTCCTCTTGGACATTAATCCATGGACTGTAACTCTTTGGGCATGGCCATCCAGCCAATTCCTTATCCACCTAACAGTCCATCCATCAAACCCACAGCTTTAAAGGTAAGAATATTGAAAGGCCTTATGGAAGACCAGGTCAACAGCACTTGTAGCTCTTCTCTTGCTCACTGATGCAGTTTCTCCATCATAGAAGGCCACTAGAACAGGGACACTTTAGACAGATGTGACATTAATGACACCTAAGAACTAGTGCAAACTAAGCATTTTCCAGTAAACCTTAAAGACAAAGAAAGGTGAGAATCTCTGTGTAGAGGTTAACATTTCCCAGATAGTCAATAGCCTGAAAACAAGCAATCTGAACTATTTATACGGACAATATTAAAGTCCTTATAACGAGGTGAAGAAGAGGTCAAAAAGAAAAGAAAAGGATAATGGGACCATTATATATATATATATGACCATTGCCATAGAAAGAATAAGTTGGAAAAAATGGAACTTTCAATAAAAACAAAAAGTGGGAGTCTCAAGATCACTTAAAGGAAATAATTCATAGAACCAATAGGTCAGCTGTGGAACTTCTCATCAAAGGATGTTTTTGAGATCAAGAGATAACCAGGATGTTTTTGTGGATGACAGAATTACCAAAATTAATTATGCACATTTTCGGAGGGTTTCAGAGCTGATTATTAACCCTTGTGCCTCAAACAAGAAGAGGATGGGGAGGAAAAACAGTTGACTTGATACATGACTTGCTGCAGTATCCTAATGTCTTACTGTAAAACTTCTTGTCTTGCAGAGATGGAGTACAACCCACAGACCTCAGGTTCAGCCTTACACAACAACGTTTGTTTCGCACAATTCCACAGTCTGGCCACCACTTTCTGAGACACTCATTAGTCAAGTGTTATTTGTACTGCTTGTTGAGGACATGAGAGGATTAGGACTGTCTAGCAGCACTGGAGCATGAGTCACCAGAATAGTGTCTTTTCCTGGATGTACATGAGGAGCTTGTTTTGTTTAGCATCAGCTGTGATGATGACTGGGTCATCTAAAAATGTCCTGAGACAGCCCAATCTAAAGTTTTAAGCCTTTGATGATCCACAAATTTCCCTGCTCTCCAGTATCCCTTTTTCTGACACAAACAGTATAAATATCCTGACATTCCAATTATGAGACCTGCCTTTTCACTTCACTCCAAAGCTCTATAGTGGGATGCCCCACGTATTGAAGACTTTGTTTATGAACATTACCAAGCATAAGCTTGAAAAGGGTACTGGTGCCCTTAAATCCATGGAATGTGCCTTTGAAATCAATGCGTGACTGAGGCAGGAGGAGCAAGGATACATTCTAGTTTTGTAAGGTTTTGCTTGTAGCAAAATTAACTTCTGAGGATGATAACACACTGGAGCAGGTTGCCCAGAGAAGTTGTGGATGTCCCATCCCTGGAAGTGTTCAAGGCTGGGTTGGATGGGGCTCTGAGCAACCTGGTCTAGTAAAAGGTGTCCCTGCCCATGGCAGGGGAGTTGGAACAAGGTGGTCTTTGAGGTCCCTTCAAACCTAAATCATTTTTGGATATGATTCTATGATATGGTAATAATCAAAGAAATATTGTGAGTCTTCTTCAATTTAATTTTGTGATTATTCATATAATTACACACCCTGGACTCATATTCATTTATAATTTGCAAATGGGATAGACAGCAGTTGAAGGATAATTGGGTAGTTTACATAAATTAGATCCCTTAGGTATATCCAGGACCAAGTCAGGATATTCAAGCAGAAGAAGAGATGTGAAAAAATACAGAAAAAGTTGGAATTAATTAAAAGACAACCCACTTAGTCACATTCAGAGCATGTATCTTACTAAAACATACAACAGACCTAAAGGGCAGTAATCTATTTTTGGTTCTTGATCTGACTGCAGTCAAATGACTACAGAGCATGTATTCTGTGCTTTATCTCTATTATCTTTTTAATAATAAGGTGGTGAATGATTGTAGGTGGGTTGTCATATTTTAGAAGAATAATTCTTCCTGATTTCCACCTCCACCATACAATTTTCTTCTCAAGCTGGTTCCGCACTGAGCTATTTGAGTTTCACATGTAATCTTCTGTATTTTACTTATTATCTGTTTTCCCTAACCTTTTGGCATGCTTATTTCTAATAAGTTTTTCGAGATATGTATTGCCCTTCCACAGAAAAAGCATCTGCAAGGTTATGTCAGGTTATAATGCTAGATATTGCCAGAGACTAGACAAGATATCTTTTCCTTGTCAAAGCTGATTATACAGGTTTGAGACGCAACATCTAGGAGTAGGAGACATATAAAATGTTATTTGAGGTGGCTGCAAATAAAGAACATACTTGGACAGACAAACAGCATGTTCTTTTATTTTACTGACTTCAGCCAGGGACAAATAGAAAATAAGATGTAAGAGGTCCAATCTACTAGCAAAAAAGAGGGAGGTGCTTTGCTGCTATTTAGCATTTCAATTTAGGAAAGCAACTTCTTTTTAAATAAGACATATTTTTATTAGCAATGTTTGTCTTGCACAGCTAGTAGTTAAGAAGCCTGGATAGTGTAATTTTCTTCTCCATAGCAATGACAAAAAAAAAGTTTGCTTTGCTTTCAGTACCTTGGAGACAGGAGGGGAATGAAAAAGAATAGCTCCCTCTCCAGTCAGCAAGTATGAGTCTGTGGTGGAGAACAGCTTTTCAGACTGCTTAAGTGACTGTGTAAATTTTGTGATACCACAATGATGGATGTTTTATAAATGCCTAGGTAGGTAGATAGATATGACAATGAGAATAGTTTTAGGTTTAACCTGAAATGAGACACTCCATCACCATGTCATCTCTGGAAAGTCACTTGACCTTCTTGTTCCTGAATCAGACCAGCTGTAAGAGCTGATAAAAAGCTGCTTTTCTAGGAAACCAAGAGCTTAATCAAAACTTATGGGATTCCAGAGAAGCCTTTTAGTTGATTCAGTGGACCTGGACTCAGGTCTTAAATATTTCACATCAACAGAACAAGTCTTCTTTGCTGTGCCTCATTTTGCTCTTCTGCCCTCCTCCTCACTGCCTACCGGGCTAGCACAGAACATTAGCTCCCAGAGATGGCTGAAAGGCTGGAGAGCTTGCTGGTCTGGGTCTTGCCTTTCCTCTCTTACTCCTCGCTTTCATCTTCTTGCACACATGACTTTGTTTATCAGGAGTTTAATATTTCAGTGGTTTATAAGTGTGTTGATGGACAAAGCAATTTACCCTACAGGGACGAAGCTGACAGCATGGTAATTAAGAATAAAATAAATGCTAAAAGTGAGAGCAGATTGCAGTGAGTGACTGATTACTTCTGATAAGGAAATGGCTCTGCTGGTAACAGAATCCACAATATTTAAGAGCTGAATGGAGAGGCCAGAAACAAATACAAATTAATCATGTCTTCATCAGTGTAAATATATTACCTGTGCTGTTCATCTGCCACATATAGTCTAGCTCTGACAGCATCTTCCAACAAATGTGTGACCATCAAGAGAAGCTTATTATTTGCACATAGATAAATTGGTTGGCAAATTCAGAACCTCCATATTATTATGTGTCTGGAAAGTGAATTTCACTCTCATTGCACTGCAGCAAGACAAAGCAGGAAATTCCTTTAGAATTAGATATCTGGCTCACAACAGTTTGTGTGAATAATGATGCCTGACATTGCTCTTTGGTAAGGATCCTGAAAGGCTTTAGAGGCAGGAATGCATGAATGCCTCTGACTTCCTTGTCAAGTAAGTAATTGTTACACTCATTTCACAAATGAGTGAACCACAGCAAAAAGCCAAGGAGATGGCATCTTTGTGACAGGGTTGGGAACAGCTTCCAGAGAAGCAAGTTCTCACACAGGGAAGGGTGTGGACAAAGCAGGTGACAGAACCAGCATGTGGAACTGTTGTTCCAGCTAACTGCTATTGAATGAATCCCATCTGAGGTCAAACTCCACAAATTCATCCATACATCTCTATTAGCCATGCAGACCTGTGAGAACAGGGACTCAGTCACCAGCATGTGTTCCTGAGCTGCATCTGGGCATTATGCCACGCAGCTCTAAAAACAACAGGATGCCAAGAGATGTTGTAGATGCCCCATCCCTTGATGGATGGTCAGGCTGGACAGGTCTCTGAGCAATTTGACCTAGCTGAAGATGTTCCTGCTCATTGTGGGGGGGTTGGACTAGATGACCTTTAAAGGTGCCTTCCAACCCAACTATTATATGACTCTGTGCAGATCCCTGGATTTTGGAATATGCCAGGAGGTGTAAGTTATCAGAGAATCCTGAGTCCAATGACACTGAGTCCCCCTGCAACCCATCAGCACACATCCATCAACACAGAAAAACTTCTTCTCCTTCTAAAGTACACACTGCCAGCTCTCACATGTGAACCGTTCCTCCTATCCCAGATCTTCAAAGTGTTTAATATGTCTTGTGGCTCTCAGCCAGGGAAGCTTTTAGGATGCAACTTGTAGGATCAGGAAGGGTGGTCAGTCTGCCTCTGGCAGAGCATTAACACCTGCTATCATCACTAAAGATTTTGTCTCCTATTTGATTAGGAGAACAACAACTGTAAAGTAGATTCCCACCATCACTGGTAATTCTATTATATTATGCTATCTTATCTATCTGTTCTATTTCTCTCCCTCTTAAGGGATGAGAAGAAAGAAAAATCAATCTGCTGAAAATACAGGGAGGAAAATAGAAACCCTTTTCTCCAACAAATCACACATTTCTAGTAGTAGAATTGTGTGGCTTTTAATTTCACTGAAGGAGAGACAGTAATTATTTATAGTTTATCACAACTGGGGAAAGGTTTCCTGAGGTACAAACTAATTATGTTTTTAAATAAACTGATTGTCCATGTAATAAACGATCACATTTTCTAATCATTTGGAGATTTATGTTGCTTTATTCAATCATCTCTGTGTAGAAATGAAACTATAGTAAATCAACTGGAAAAAAAAAGTCTGGACTAAATTGAAAGCTCTGTCATTACAAGGCATTATGAGACGAACCAGATAGGAGAGAATAGGCTGCATGCACAAAGCTCCCCAATACACACAGTTTCATACATTAAAAGAAGGGTGGTAACTGACAGCCAAAGCAGAATTTATATTCATTTAAGGTCAAGTCTTGACCTGTGCTCCGTAGATTTGACATGTATTAAAGGACAAAGGTAAAGACAATCTTGTTGGCTACAGGGTATCTCAGTCACAATCAGTTGTGTAGGGACAGTAATTAGAATGAATTCAAGAATGTAGAATAGATGACTGCATATGACATTTCATTTATGACAGGCAACAAGCGACATGATCTTATCGTGAAATTAGTCATCATCATAGACTTCTCGTGTCGCTCTATAAAATGAAATGCCATGGAGAGTAGCATATTATTCACTGTTATGCCAACATGTCTTTTTATAATGTACATCATTAAAATAAGCCTGGGAACTGGAACATGCAATCATAGTAATAGCATCAATAATGTTTAATTTATGTGTTATGTGCGCAAAAACATTTTGGTACCTGAAAAAACAATGACCTGAAAACACAATTTATCCCTAGCAAGGCAGCGTGCCGTGCTGCAAAGCATCTGTAGAGTGAGAAAAAAATCAGGATATGGACTGCTGAACAGCACTGCAGTGGGGAGGTGTGCTGTGATGCAGAACCATGGGCAGAGACCTCTTGCAACAGGGGCAGATCTGCAATGGCTGATGAACTGCTTTACAGTCCTTAGCTACACAGAGCAGAACAGAGAGGGGCTGGTAACTTTTGCAGGAGGGCGTGCCAGGTTTTATTCTCTTTCGTGTCCAAAATCAAACCCACTGGAAGAAAATCTGTGGGAATCTGAGAGATTTTGATAAAATAACTTCTCATGGGTGACTAACCATAGAAAAGGCCAGTCTAGCTTTTCCTTAATCTGAATATTTGGGGAATAAAACCTAAGCATGGAGTGAGTGCACATGCAGGAGTGCTGGGAGGCCTGAGAAGGGCAGGAAGCCCCATCAAGGACTTGGTGATGCAGTGTGCCAGGGCACAGAACTGCTGCGAAGAGTATCTGTGAGTATCTGTGAGCTCTGGACACAGGACCTGACCCAGTGTGTTACAACAGAGAGGAAGAGGCTGAATTCACCACTAAGCTTTCAGACCCATGGAGGTATATCTCTCTGCAATCCCACACCCACACATCAGTATGTCTTTGATTATATGAGCAGGACATGCTCATTCTGGTCATGTACTGAGAGATTTTAATTGGACTTGCAGCACTGACACACTTCCAGATTTTTCATGAAACTGGATTGCCAGGCACTGGAAACAGCTACTTGAAGGTCTTGTTGAAGAGCTGATGGGCTAAATTTCCTCTTTTCTCAGATGGAAAGTGAAGGACCAGTTGATATCCCCTTGATGAGCCAAAGCTAAACCGGTAAGTTCCCAACTGTGGCAGGAAGCAGCATTGCAGGGCACAGGGGAAGAATTGGAGAGACTGAGGGAAAATGCAGGGCTGGTGCATTGCCTGTGAAAAAGTGAAACAACAGAGGAGTTTAAAAGAGCCCTGGGTGACTGAGCCATGAGAGATTTCTCTGAGAAGAGCAGTTCTCTGTCAAGGCAGAGAAGATGCCAGTTCACTTCTTTGGAATTGTCTCTCCATCATCCTCCCTCACATCCTTACTGTGACACAGAGCTGTGGGATGCTGTCAGACTGCTGCCACCTGCCAGCTCTCTGCTGCTCCTTAGTTCCCTGAGGAAGAGGCTGGTAGGTAAGATGGGAGCAGGTGGGACTTTTTCTCACCCTAGGGTGAGCCCTGTGGCTCTTGGCTGTAAGCAGATTTGAGTAGGGATGGATGGAGAAAGGGTAGCTACTCACTAAGTCCTGGCTCCTCTATGATTTAAAGAGGCAGAGACAAAGATCAGATTTAAATATAAGCAGATTATTAAAAAACTGCTCTCCAAACCCAAGCCAGAAACCTGGGAAAATGATGCTAAGCTTTATATTACACTAAATGAGTTAGTCTTTCCACTCACAAACATTAATTAAATGGTTAATAAGCAACAGTTTATTAAAGACAAGAAATTAATTAGACCAATAAATAAGTCAACAATAACTAATTCCCAGACTATTATCATAACAACAGCAGTTTTCTGTCTTTTTCTCCAGAGAGGTGCCTCCTACCTCTCAGGGCTCGATGCCAGCCCCATGTCAGACTGCCACTTGTCTTGGCTGTCGTGGTTCTGCTTCCCATGCTGGGCTCTCAGAAGTGTTACTGACACTGGCAGTGGATGGAAGCACTGTGAGCTCAAGGGGGAGAATGTGAGGACCAGCTTCCACACAAGGCCACCAGCCTTGTGCAGATGGACTGGGGGACCCAACCCTTCACAGCCCATCCTGACTTCAGACTGGTGCCACCAAGGCTGAATTGACAAGCAAAGGGGCTCCAGAAGCTCAGGTGGAGCCCTGAGCACCCACTGCACTGCTCAGCTGAAAATACTTTCCCTGGCTGTGTCCTCCATGCTCCCACCTGCTCTCCCTCAGAGAAATCTGCTATGGACAGGCCACCAGCTGGGTGCAGGATGCTCCCTGTCCCTTGGCCTCCAGGTGCAGGGTTTGGTCCTGACTTAGTGTATAGCTACAGAGATGTAAGTAGAGAGAGAGAGTGACCTAAAAACTCACATGGATGACACTGTGTCATTAGGAATCTGCTTAGATTCAGACAAATCTGAAACCTGAGTAAGTTTCCAGCTCAGATTCCAGCCAAAGTAATATTTGGCAGGTAGAAGCGTTAACTACATCTACCCTGATTAATACAAAATTTCCAGACATACTGAGATCATCAAAAAGTGGAAGAATTTGCTCTGATGTGCATTACATTATTTCTTAAACACCTCATTTCCAAGGGGGGCAATTTTTAGGAGACTAAGAAAATTAGAGTAGTTTCAAAGCACACAATTAATTTGTGGGAATCAGGGAAAGGTCTTATATTAGTCAGTGTCAACTCTCAATCAGTGGAAACTTGCATTCTGTGCACAAGGATAATCTGAATTGACAGAATGAAGTGTCTTTGGTCAATTATTTCCATTACAAGGAAACACTTTTGGGTAAGGATAGTGAGAGGTATTTAAATGAACTTGCTTAATGGTCACTGGAGGTACAAATTCATCTTGCTGTCTAAAAATTCAATGGTACTGTACTCTGAGATGCTAACATGCAATACTGCAGTCTGACAGGCTTTTGTAGGTGTAGTCATATAAAAATGTCCCTCATCTATTCTCTCCTCCCATCTGTGACCCAGTTTGCAGGTCTGGAGACGATGCTCTTGTAATTGAAGCTGCAAGAATTAGCTCTACTAGAACAGGCTAGAAGGGCACACACTTGTTTTGTGTGAAGGCAGTTGTGTCCAGCTGTGGGGGAGAGACAAGGCAAGGAGGGAGGGAATAATAGTTATCTGGAAGTTAGTATGTTCTTAAACCACTACTGCAACCCCCCATGAATCCATGGTCCCATGCTGTTCCAGTCACTGGGGAAGACACAGGTGCGTGAAGCTTTGGGTTCTGACAGTAACATGGGTTGACTGTGATGTGTATTCAGCTATCTTCTGTTGATCTGCAAACTATTTGATAGGTTGAATGCATACCTTACAATCTCCATTTTAAAATACATTCTAGAAGAGACTGACACTAGTGTTGTTGAAAAAAACAAGCAATCATTTATGGGTAAGAATCAGGGGGAAGGCCAACAGGGCAGATATCCAGGTGGGAGTCTGTTATAGACCACCCAACCAGGATGAAGAAACTGACCAAGTAGTCTGTAAGCAGCTGGGAGAAGTCTTAGGATCCCCAGCCTTGGGATGTGGAATGTACATGGATGCTGTCTACCTGGACTTCAGTAAAGCCTTTGACACCATTTCCCACAGCAGTTTCCTGGAGAAACTGGCTGCTCATGGCTTGGATGGGTGTACTCTTCACTGGGCATAAAACTGACAAAACTGGATGAAGGGGTGAATGGATGGATGGATGGATGGATGGATGGATGGATGGATGGATGGATGGATGGATGGATGGATGGATGGGCGGGCCCAGAGAATGGTCAGGAATGGAGTTACATCCAGCCGGGGGCTGGTCACTAGTGGCGTTCCCCAGGGCTCTGAGGTATTTGGGCTAGCCCTTAGTAATATCTTTATCAATGATCTGGGTAAGGGGATAGAGTGCATCCTCAGTCAGTTTCCAGGCAACACCAAGTTAAGCTAGCTGTTGACTCTGGTTGGTTCCTATGTTGTTTATTTTGCCATACACAAGACCTGATTACTGTTCTCTCCTTTAAACAAGAATGCAGACTTGTACCCATGGGGAGCCAGGGAAGGAAGGATTGTATGCATGTGTTTGAATGACTACAGATGTGTCCAGGTCTCTTCCCCAGTTGTATACTGGCGGTAGTGCTGGGCAGATGTAAATCAGTAGCTCCAATTACTCCAACAGAGCTGAACTTGACATTTTGTCCATGGGAAATTTGGCCCATTGAGTTGAGTGTATGGATAGAACAACAGTTCAGTGCTTGGCTCTATATTTTGAAAAGGCTTGTAGTTAAGACAGCTTTGCTAGGCAGGGAAAGAATTTTTCCCAGACCAGGACATTTTTATAATATCTGTTCTTTATTCAGAACAGTCTGTTCTATTACAAAAGCAATGGAGTTGCTCTTTTGAACTATTTATAATTTATTTTAGGCAGACAAGAAGCAGAACTATTACAGGCAAAAAGAAACTGCCCAAACTGTCTGAGTAGCAAGCTAGATGGCAAGCTCCTCTCAAATCCCCAGGGACCTCCCTCCACCTCTTTGCTGCACATCCTGAATTTACTCATCAACCCATTCTTGCCAGTTTTGTAGGCCAAGGAGGTCTGAGGAAGGTTTAACACAAGAAGATGACTACTAACAACTGAGGCAGGCTGAGCAAATTTTTTCTTCTTTTCCCTCAAACACAGTATTTAGCAGATTTGAGTGACAAGGTGCTACAAAAACCTACTCCAGGTCAATTTAGTGAACAAAGTAGTGTCAACAAATGCTGAGTGCCCAGAGGAGAATATACAACCCCACACAAGCTTCTATTGTATCTACTGTCCATTAGTTTGTCTCTCACCTTCTGATATTTCCTTGCATGCTAAAGCAAGACCAGATATTTCCGCTAGCACGGCTCCTAATCACCAAGTGTTGGCCAGCTTCCTGGCAAAGCTGGGGACAGTCATGGCTTGTATTTGTTAAACCTCTGAGCTTACTGAAATTACTTCAGTTTCTCAAAGCATTCAAGAGGACACAAGAATGAATCTGTGTAGGAAAAGGTGAAGGAATAACCAGGAGTTATTCAGGAGATATGACTAAAATGGATTGGTAAGCTCTAAAGGCCTTTTCTATCACTTCAGAATTTAGGATAAGATTAATCCACTTCCCAGGCACAGTGGAAATCTGCATTACAAGAGTACAAAAAGAAATACACATGGCAGTCTATTAGTATGGGACTGAGTCAGACAGATGCTACAGAAAGGGATGATACATGGTTCTTACAGGCTGATGGAAAGACGCCACAGTCTCTGTGCTAGGTATGGTGTGAGAATAGCCTACCAAAACCTGTGAGAGTCTGAATGAATGTCTGGATTATTGCATTTTACAGAAAGCAGCTACAGCATGAAACAGGTGCCATTAAACAGCAAAAGAAACAAGTAACAAAGCAGTGGAATATCTGAGACCATACCTCATTAATGCCTAAAGAATGGAGTATTTCACAGTGGTATAGTAGAGAGAAATGATGCAGTTTGCAATGGCATATTGATACCCTATCACAGACTTCTGCCTGATCATCACCTGGACAGCCCCTGTGACATCCACATGTGATGGTGCAGGCAAACTTGAAGTGGGAAGACAGTGACTGAACTGTTGCAGAAAAGCAATAGACTTTATTGTCCACCAGCACAATGCAAATGAGTAATGCCAGATTCCTGTCTGATAAATGTATTCTGAAGGAAAAACTTTGGGGAAATAGGATGGGAAAGTTTTGACTGGAATTACCCAGCAATCATTGAAGGTGAAAATTAATTTTGCTGAACTTCAGCTATCTAAATGTTAGGTCAAAACTAGTTTTCCTGAACTCTTCTGCAGTCAGTGGAAACGGCGGGCACCCCTAGAGGGTAAGTCCTGTATTTTAAGGAATTTACTAGCACAGACTAAATTCAAAACACTGTGTAACTTAAGTAGTCTGTTTTGGTTTATGGATGATTGTTGTGAAGGGTTCATGCTACCAGTGGAGCAGCTTGGATGATTGCTTTTCCTCCCTGTAAGTATCTACAGAATTTTTAGCTGAGATAGTCTCCACTGACAGCTCTGGTGGGCAGCTGGTGACCAGGCACACTGACTCAGCTTTGATTGTGATCTTCCTTTGAAGACACTTCTCTAAACAGGAACAGGAACAAGCCCTACTGTGAAAAGAACAAGTACCTTGATCCTCTGTCAGTCAGGGCATTGCTGTAAGGAACAGCATCTCCAAAACATTAGAGCACGCAGGAAGCAGCTAAAATGAACATCCCTGAAGAGCACAAGGTGCTTGGACTTCAGCAAAGAAAATCTTCCAGAACTCTGTGCAGTGCTTTACTAGATCCAGACACTGCTTGGTTCTTCAGAGATGTTGGCTCCTCAGCCTCTGGGTAATCAATTATATGCTACAGTGACTCCTTCCTGCAGTCCTTCAGGTACTTTTCTCCAATCTTCTGTCAATTTAAGCATCTCAGTGCTTCACAAGAAACACTTCCACTTCAGTGTTGTTATTTCTCCCCACAAAAGAGAAACTTGTAATAATCTGTAAAGAAGAATGCTAAGAAATTAATCTATATAAATATTTTGAGGAGCTGACAGCAGCTCATTGTAAGAAAAGCAGAATAAAGCATGCAGTGACTTGTCCCCTTGCTGGTGGTGACTGAAGAACTAGAATTTCACTCCTTTAAAAAATATTTTAAAATTAAAAGTTTTAAGTGGCAAATATTAATTATTTCTCATTATTAGAGAAGCTGAGACTTAGGAAGTCTTGGCCTGAGTCACCTGAGTGACCCTGAGAGGTGACCCTGAGAGCAGACCCAATGCAGCAGTGAGTGCTGCAGGGGCAGAGAGCTGGAGCAGTGCTCCCAGAGCCTACTCAGATCTGTTTGCCAGCAGTCCCCATTTCTCACATCTACTGGAGACCAAATGTTTCATTTTCTAGGCCAAGACACCAGGGCAGGATTATCAGGAAGATATTTGATTAGCAATAAAAGGATCAAACAGATGTGAGTAGGTGGAAATGATCTGTGCTCTGATGTACCGAGTCTGGAGTAAGCAGAGTAAGCAGTAGGTAAGTTGTGCCAGAAAGCCAGCATTTGTGTAAGACCTGTGTTTCTCGAGACAACAGATCATCACAACAGATGCCATTAGTACTAGGAATAACTATGTGGCACCTGTCAAAAAATACTCTTTTCCTAGAGTCTGCTAGTGGAAGTGATTTTCTGATTTATCCCATATTCATTCTCTATATGTATTTTTTTTCTGGCATTGGTAGTGTTGGCTGAGCAGGTTAACAGCCTCACATGCTCATCCCCCCCTCTTCAGCTCCTCCATCTCCCTGCAGCCAATGCCCCAAAGTCAGTCTCAGTGTAGAAGCAAAAAGTTACCTTACAAGCCATGCTCTCCTGGGCCCTGAGACCATTGCTGTTGTCACTGAAAGGTGCAGAGATCTCAGAAGTCCCACTCATATGTTGTTGTTATCCTGTGATCCATCTCTGTTGTTTGTATTTTCCTATGAGAAATAGTCTGGGCTTGACTATGAGAATGTGTACCTGGGCAAGGGTGTGTAAGAAATACATATTCTGGAAAAAGTAAGTTGCCTAAAAGTAAAGCTGAAGACCAAGGGTGTCTGGCATTTGCTTTTGTCAGCCCTGCATCTGCTGTTGGCAGATGTGCTGCTGTGTTCCAGAAATCATCACCACATGCTGATCAAAGCTTATTTGCTCATTAAAATCTCAATGTAGCCTTCTATTATCTGTGCCTGTTGTATTTAAGTGTGCTGGTTAGGGCTGGGATAGAGTTAAAATTTCTTCCCAGTATCTGCTACGGGGCTGTGTTTTGGATTTATGCTGGACACAGTGTTGATAACACAGGGATGTTTTTGTTACTGCTGAGCAGGGCTTACACAGAGCCAAGGCCTTTTCTGTTCCTTGCCCCACCCCAC
The DNA here is from genome assembly GCA_013400575.1 of Peucedramus taeniatus. Classification (NCBI taxonomy): domain Eukaryota; kingdom Metazoa; phylum Chordata; class Aves; order Passeriformes; family Fringillidae; genus Peucedramus; species Peucedramus taeniatus. The sequence goes on along the minus strand of WBNO01016073.1, from coordinate 187,039 downwards.
CAGCAATGGGCTGGGGGTGTGCAAGGAGCTGAGACAGGGCACAGCCAGGACAATTGACTCCAACTGACCAAAAGGATGTCCCAGACCATGCGGTGTCACGCTCAGCAATAAAGTTAGGGGGGAAGGTTGGCCAGAGGCAGCTGCTTCTCAGGGATTGGCAGGGCAATGGTGAGATGGTGAGGAAAAACAGTTTTCATTTGCATAATCTTTTTTTGGATTTATTTCTCTTTGTTAGTTTTCTTTTCAATACATAATAATAATAGTTATTATTATTATTATTATTATTATTATTATTATTATTATTATTCCTGCCATTCCTTTTATTACAATTATTAAAATGTTCTTATCTCAGCCCGTGAGTTTTCTCACTTTTATCCTTCCAGTTCTCTTCCTGCCCATCCCACTGGGAGGACAATGAGCAAGGGACTGTGTGGTGCTTAGCTAACAGCTGGGGTTAAACCACATTAAGCCACCTGATTCATACATTTTCGTTTACACTTTCAAATCATTATTAATCTTTAAAATGTAGAAGAGTATCTGTAGCAGCTGACAGCTTTTTTGTAATGGTACTGAGATCAAATTATCCTGTAAATTAAAATATGTATTTTCCTTCAAATAGGTTATTACTCAGCACTGACATTAATTATAGTTTTCCTTAACTGTCTCAGTGTCTCTCTGTTGCTGTCTTTTAATGCCCTGTTTCTCGTTTTTTCGCTTTCCCCATCACCTGACACAAATAAAGAATACATAGGCAATTATTGGGATTTTTCAGGCAAATTTGGCAGCCTCTTTATTTACTTTGATTCAGATGACAGCCCTATCTGACAGTTTTTTCAGGAACAGTGTTTGTTAGCTGAATAAATGTAGGTTGGCAGTGCTAACAGAGAATTTCCATTTTGTCTAAACCCCCTGAAAATCTACTTTGACTCAGTATTGAACACCATTTACCTATACAAACCCACAGAGAGTGAAAAACAGCTGGAACCCAGAGCATTTCTCCATAGGCTGTGTTTTTGCATGTGATCCATCTCGGCAGTGGACGTTACCCGCAGCTCTCTGCCAGCTGTGCTCACTGATGAGCCCATGTCCCCTATTCCCCATGGGGTTTGACCATAGGCACAGCCTAGGGCTAGCATGGACCAGGGAGGGCTCTGGGTACAGAGTTTGGATGTGGCCATCATGGGTGGTGGTATGAGATGTCAGATGCATGGACACGAGCTGCGCTGCACCAGCTGGCCCCTGGCACACACCTTGGTCCCTGGACATCCAGGTTCTTGGGAGAGGGAGAGCTGCCCAAGGCTGGACATGTTTTGTAATGTCATGGTCAGGGTCAGACCCTGGTAGGAAAGAGAGAGGGCAGGGTAAAATGTTGTTAAGGGCTGTGTCTGTCCTTCATTGGCCTCTGTACCTATGGCTGTACTACGATTTTAGTGGGTAGCAATGAGGCAAAAAGGATGGACTCGCTTTGCAATTATCTTCCATAATTTCTCAGAGAGCTACCCTGGTGCAATCCATGCAAGTCTGACAGAGGACCAAGCCTCAGCTCTGCATGAGAGATTTGTGGTGGATGTTTCTCCCCTGAGGCTGCCCACACACTTCTCACGGCACAAAGCACGGCCCTGTAGTCCTGCAGGAGCGTCTCTAGTGAATTCGCTGCCCTGTGACAGGGGATGAAGATCCTTATGTAGATTGGATTAGACTGAAATGTCAAATGCTCATAGGTGTCCTCAATTTCCCCAGTGGGGAAGCAGGCAGCTGAGGCTTTCTGTTGTTTGTGCTATAAAAGCAGAAAGATGTTCAACAAAATGGATGTGAGGTATAGATGCTTCACAATTACAGCATGTCCAAAAGTGAATCTGGCAGGATGAATAGGACAGATGCAGATCTTTTCACAAAGAAGTCCTAAATAATGACTGAATACACACATGAGACTGAAGGAAATATATGTGAGCTGCTCCTCCTAAATGCCATATTCTGAAGATAAAGTCCAGGTACCTTGAGGACAGCCATTTCCAGAGGCTGCATTATATGACCCTGCACCACAGCATCCCCTCAGAAACAGCTGGTGAATGGAACTCCAAGAGTTCAGGCTCATTTTGTCAGTCTTCAGCATAGGTCTTGTGGGAGAGATTGAATTTCCACCCAAACCACTTGCTACAGCACCAGTGGGACACTTGATGACGGCACATCGGACCCAGGACGGGTAAAACATCACAGCAGGAAGAATGCTAAATTAGTGCAAAAGCATCTCATTCTTACATTTGCTGGCATAAATCAGGAGTCGTTGGTGCAAATGAGGTTACTCCACAACAAATCTTGTAGGGACAGGATCAATGCTGCCCCGATTGCATTTTTTTAAAGTAGGATATGAAGATGGTGTGCTGGGTGCCAATGTCATTGCACGTTTGTTTGCTGTAGGAGCAGACATCTGTGGAAGAGCTCTTGACACTTCTAAGCCTGTGCATGAATCACTGCACACATCACAGATCAGCAGGAGAAAAAACCCAAACAGGGCCGATTTCCCTCTGCAAGGTGTCAAGCCAAATTTTCATTTTTAAATATTTCTCAGGTTCTCCAAGGTGAGGAAAAAAAAGCAAACCCTACGAGTATTTCCTGAGCCTGATTAGTCTCATGTCTGTAGGTGACATCCACCTGCAAACTGCCAGAAGCTGCCTCTTGGATTTAGAGGCTGTGGAATGATGGACTGAGGTAGGGCAGAATTTCCAATTGCTGGTTGCCATCCCCTCTAACTATGCATTCATCTGTCAAGGCTGTTTGACAAATTTCAGGCAAGCATGTGCCCTGTCCAATCAATTGCAGAATAGCAAATACCATGATTCAATCCAATGAAGGGTTGCTCTCAGACCTGAGCCCAAGCTGTACCTTGGCCTGACATTGGGTTTGTGCTCTAAGTATTGAACAGATTGTCTTTTTTAATAGGATCTTAGTATAAAGAAGAGCATGGGAATTGAAGGGAGAAAAGCCATACACTTATTTTCATAACCTCTCCTTATCCAGATATAGAAAATCCCATACAAAAGGAAGATAAGAAAAAGAATAATTTTCTTCTACAAAGGGCATGGCAATGACTAGGTGGTTTAACCACGTAGAAGTCCCTTTAAAAGGATCATATTACAGTCATTTATAGGAAAAGCTTAACAACATCTTTATGTTCTCTGATCCTCAGAAGCTTCCATCTTGGATTTTCATGCTATAATAACACATAAAACCTTGTAATACTTGAAAATATTATTTGGCACAGCTGTACTCCCATTCAAACAGGCTTTTAAAACTGTATATTAGAGACACCATTGTCTTTTCTCAGTCACATACATCAAGGGCAAAATTGTGGACTAAATCAACTTCTACTCTCCTGCTACTTGATTATGCCTTGTTTTGATGCAAACCCAGAAAAGTCCAAAGCATGAAGAGTGTAAGAATTAAGTGGGATCAGACTTCATATGGTTGTGTTTTCTGAGGCCATCTGGTTAGCAGCATGTATTAGGAGAGCAAGACAGCTCCTCTAAGTATAATAGTAAAGTTGATGAATGTGGCTTAAACCCACCAAGAATTTAGCAACTGATGATATCAGCCCAGGGAGACATTACACATACCCTGGTAAAAAACTTCATGTCATCACCTGAAATATCTTCCATGCACTGACTTCTAGAATTGGGTCTTTTATATAATATCTTATGGTTTTGTCCAGGCCATCTGGAATACAAGCTGCCAAAAGTCGTGAGAAGTTTGCTGCTAGCTTGCTTCAGTACACAGAGTTATGGAGTTTTTTAAAAGACAAGAGAAATGCAAATAACAAGGTGTCAAAATATTGGAGGAGAATTTCACTAAACTTCACTCTGGAAACAGGTCGTCCTTTTCTTCAAAATTTTAACAGATTGAAGTACACACACTGGAGCAAGAGATTGTCTTGCCATTTCTCTTCCTTGTAAGCAGAATTGTGTTTCTTTAAGATACATCATCATCCTTCTATACCATAAGCTTCTGAAGCACAAAATACTTAATTTTTTTTTCTGCAGAACACAAAAGTGCAATTCAGTGAAGGGAGCAAGCTTTTCCTACCCTGAACCGACTGGGATAAGTTGTGCTCTTCAAATTAGGTGTGCTCAGAAATGTTTCACTCAATTTTGGCCACAGTCTCCTCCTACACAAATCTGTTGGTTTTTTGCTTTTCTCCTCTGAGTTAGACCTCACAAAGGCAAGAGGCCAGATGGTAGGTACCCGATGCAGAGTGAAAAGTCATTATTACCAGATGTGTAACACAGCTTTGTAACTGCTTACCTGGAGCTGGCAACAGAACAGACTTGGCTCAGATTGGGACCCTGTTGGTCCAGCTGCCTGCCCACCTGACCGAAACTGTGGGTCTGCACTTGGCTAACCTGAAGCTTGAGGGAATTTGGGCTATGGAACCTTGTATCCACAAGTGTTGACACAGCTGAAGAACTGTTAAAAGGCAAAGTGGATAGTACAGCCTGTTAATATGTGAAAAACTACAGAGATTTTGTGTCTGTTTACTTTTTGTTCTTGTTGTTGGTTGTTTTGTTTTGTTTTCTGCACACATCAAAATTTGTTTGTGAATGACTCTGATGGCTGGAAACAAAACAAAACCTAAACAGAATTTATAACAAATAATACTCCATTAAATAAAACCTGATTCTGACAGAATTAAATCTTTATTTAAGACAGTCTTTTGTTTTACCCTTGTTGACACACATTTAACCCTAATCATTAACTCTATTGAGGGAGAAGTCTTTGTTAACAACTTGCATTTCCTCTTTTTCACTTCAGTTTGAAATACCAGGTGCTTATGGTTGGCATCATGCAAGAGATTATTTCATTTTCAGACACATTCAGAGTTGCACCTTGAAAGCCTTTTCTAACAGGAAATGCAAAATGACATATTATCAAGGCTAACATCATCAGATGCCAAAATTACACATTTGGAGGCCTTTTCTTTGCTTTAGATTTAGTCTATGAAGCTTTTGCTTGCTTTTACCAGAGCTGGTCCTGGAAGCAGTTTTGCTGCTCTGGGTTTGATTCCTGGAAAAGCTGCTTGTTCAAATGCTTTCTGCTACAGAACTGGTGAATATTTGTAGATAAGATACAGCAAACACGCTGGCAGTCACCGTGTCATTGCTTTCTTCTAGACAAGGAAACAGGAACATATCAAATCTCTGGGACGTGATAGGAAGCAGACAATGCTCAGGCTCTTCCCACCTGAATTGCATACAGGAGCAGTCACAGGCAGCTCACTGTGGGACTGGGACCACAGCCTGACTAAACATGGAAAAGACAAACCATGGGAGCTGCAAGACAGGCAAGCAGTGCTGATTCACCCCTGATAACTTAAAAGATTTCAAACAATCAAGGCCAGCCTCACCTTGGCATTTTTTCATATTACTAAGGTAAAAAAAAGCAACAGAAGAAAAAAAAGAGACTCTGTGTCTCATCTGAACAACATAAGGGAGCACAGATGACACATTTTTGCCCATTTGTAGGTGACATAAATGAACCCTGTACAACATCAAAACAGTTTTCTTCTCTGTTTTTTAGCAAAGTCTCAATTTGCATTATTGTCACATACTGAGGAAAACAGAGATATGTGTTGACTTTCTCATGGGTAAAAGCTGTGGTGCTTCCCACAAAAAGAAGAGATAATGTGGGGGGTCTCCTCTGACATACATATGCACTTTGTGATTTTATAATTGGTAGCAAAGTCTGCATGAGGGTAGCAAAAACAGGTGAGAATTTTGAGTATGGATGCAAGATTGTTAAGAGCTCAGTGATCTGGGCAGAAAGCAAAAATAAAACACCTCAAATCAGCGAAACATAGTTTCTTAACACAGTGCTCTCCAACTTCCATATGGAAATTTCTCTATTCACCTTAAGACCACTTCTGCAAACAAGTAAATATGTATAAATATAGGATCTTATTCCATGCTGTGTATAATCTGAGTTAAATTGCCTAGTTTGATCATAATTGCTGTGCCAACAAGTACCAGAGGAAGCTGGACTGGACATCACGGATGGCTCTTTGAGGCATTTAGTGCTTATTTGGCAAGGCTTACTTCTGCTCTAATGGGTGCACTAGGGACCCATTCCAGATAAGAGACAAAATCAATTTGCTTTCACAGAATTTTCAGCACTTTCCTAGGGTTAAAGCTGTGTTTATTCATGATGTTTCTGATATTGAAGGAATTTACAATGCATTCCAACAATGTCAACAGACACTTATGTTAGTTATTAATTCAATGGACTGATATAATTTGGAATCTCACTGTATCTTTGAATTCATGAGTGGGATTTTAAGATGTAATATGTGATGGCTCCTGTCAAAAACTAAATTGCAACCTTGAAGGAAAGATTATGAAGCATCACCCAGAAAGCTATAGGTGTATTTTTATAGTAGTGACTATTGGACAGATTTTGACATATGGTCTGATCTGTCATTTTTCTGATCTTGCTCACTGATTTGGCAAAATGTGCAAACCTGTCTTCAAGAGATTAAGGTGAGAAGGGAGGAAATCTGTGACAAAACCAGAGAAGTTACCAAGAACAGAAAAGAGGAACAGTTCCCCTTAGCAAAAAAGAATCTGGTCCAAAGATAAATGTTTTAGATCTTCTGAAAAATTCAGAGGACCTTCAACTCTAATTACCTTCAGCGAGACTTAAGCACTTGTAACACTCAGGAGAGCTATGCTGGTCCTTGAAGGGCTGCCTATTTGCATTTTCAATCGTGTTAACCTTGCTGGTATCTGTTGGTTGCACACCACGTCTTATATGCTGCATATGTCTATCTGACCTGCCATCAACATCTGTTCTTCCAATGGTACAAGTGTGCCTAACTCCTAAAAAAATATCAAACTAGGACTATCTTATTGCCTCGTTTTATTTTTGTCTTGTATCTTCTTGTCAAATATGTCTTCTTGGAGATCAGGTACTGCAAAAAGAAAATAGATGGTTTCCTTTTAGTAGTTAATAGCAGCTGAGATCTGGGAAATTTGGGACAGAGACCTTGTCTTCTGTTTTTTCTGCCTGGAGAAGTGTGGGGCTCCCTGCACTAGAAATCTTCATGATGCAACCGAGCTAAGTCTGGAAATGAGGGCATACTAGTACATTGTGGAGGGAAAAGGCTGCAGTTCTACATTTGTCAAGTCCTTATGTTTCTCTGCTAAGGAAACAAATAAGAAGAAATGTCATAAAGAGGACAGGGAAGAAGAATACCAATGTAAGCATTATCTCACACTGATTTTCAGTCTGATTCAAAGTTAAAAGTTCACATTGTCAGGCAGTCTAAGAGGGTCTGTAAATACAAGAACAGATTTAAAGAGCTTCAGGCTTCCCAGCTTGAAGGCTGCTCAGAAAAATTGAAGATGGCGCCAAGCTAGTGATTAACGGGAATATTAAATGCATGAAAGGATTTTTTATTTATATTCTGAACAGCATTACACTACCAATCAGTTGTTTTGTTTTAATGTGCTCCAATTATCCTGAGCTACTGATGCAAATACATTTTGATCTGTTGAATCAATAAGAGAATTCCATTATTGCAGCTTCTTGTTCAATTCTGGAGAGCTGGGGAACAATGAGCTCTTGATTATCCCCTGTGTAAATGTTGACAAGCTTTACTCATATTGACTAATGTGCTCCTGGAAGACAATGAGATTTTGCAGGGATGGTGATGGCCACTGCAGAATAGAATAGAATAGAATAGAATAGAATAGAATAGAATAGAATAGAATAGAATAGAATAGAATAGAATAGAATAGAATAGAATAGCTCTCTGTAGGTATCTGATTTCTAAACATAACAGTGTGGGCTGATTTCAGGGAGTACTCTGCCATCTTTCTTAAGTCTTAGGCTGTGTCTGCAATGCCTTGGAATGGGTCTGTGCAGAAGCATTGATGCTGACCTGTGGAAATCCATGTTTCTCCCATTTCAAGGCAGTTTCCCTCAGACTATATCCGGTCTGGCCCCGAGGATGAACACCCATCGGAGACTGGTGAATTCATGAGAAATATCTCCTGGTTCTGTTTCATCCAGAAGGAAGCTTGTTTGTACACTTGAAAGCCTTTCTGTAATGTGACCCAAACACAGTGAAGGGGAGCTACTGACTCAGGTTTCAATAGTACTCCTGAGTTGATTTGGTCTGAAATGCCACTGCCAGTGAAATAGCATCACAATTCTCTTTCAGTAGGTATTGTTATGATTTTGAGGGGCTTCTTCCAAAGACAGCTACATTTAATACTCTAAATATTTTTCCTCACTCTCTCTTTCACTCTTTATCCCACTGTACTTGCTTGTGGTATCAGGAATTCTGACTTTTTTTCTATATTCATCCAACAGCACAAATCCTGCATCCTAATCAGTGAGCTCAGCTGTGGTCAAAAGCTGAAGAAAGGAAGATATGACAGCTCATTATAAGACTTCATAACCACTGTTTTTTTAATGTTTCAGAGAGCACAATAGAACTGGTCAACATTTTTTACTTACAAATACTTTTTGATGGAAAAATGAAAAGACACTGAGAGATGAATCAGTGCTGTAGGAAATTGTTGACAATCAGCTGGCTGTCTGCAACCATGGCTAATGGTAAAAAGGATGAACTTTAAAAGAATACAGCTGCTTGAAATAAAAGCTAAAAAGTAAAACATTTTTCTTTGGGCACAATGTCTGACAGTAACCAAACAACTCCAGTTTAGAGTTTGTGTTTTAAAGCAAGGTGGCAGGAAAACCACAAAGAAGAAAGTAGAGAGCTAGAGATGATGACAGTGTTACAGATCAGACTCAAAAGAACCTGGCTGTTACACCATTCTCTTATCACCACAGCCATGAAAGCTTGCAGGAGCTGATCAACAGCTTCTGCCTCAGAGATATTATCTGCAGAGGAAAAAACACCCACAATTTCTCCTAAATATTATACTTTAACATTTTTATAGATGCCAACATGCATTTTTCCCATATTTAAATTCTTGTTTCTCTCCTTCCCTCTTAAATTTCATATTCAAAACATAATTCATATTTTCCAGCAAGTTTTATCCAGTCTCAGGTATGTTTGGATAATTTGCAAGTAATTCTGGTATGATTAACCCAGTGAATGCAGAGATCATTATCCAAAAAGAAGCAGCATGTTAGATTTTTTTTTTATTTTTTTTTTTAAGAATTTATTTTCAGAAGGTTATCCAGCCGGGGAGAAAAATCAAATAAAATATGGTAGATTTTAATTTCTAGTTCTGAGTTAAATCTGTGTGTGAAAGCTGGCTTTTACATCTTACTGCTAGTTTTTAATGAAACATATACAATCACATTAATTTTCTATTCACTTTTTATTATACCCACTGCAGGACTGAACACATGTGCAGAAGTGCAAAGAACCCTTAAAAACATGTACCTGGAGAGTCTTCCCTTGCTGCAGGAAGATATCACAGCAAGGGAGAAGGGCAGGAAGACCGCTGACAAGTCAATGCAGCTCATTGAACACTGAGAGCACACCACACCACTTACCACAAGACAGAAACTCTTGTGGTTTCCAACAACTCTGCACTGAAGTGACATTTCTAGCTCTACTTGCTACAAATGTGACTCTGGTCACCCTTCACCATTTTGACTCTCTTTAGTACACACTGAAGATGGCTCCAATCAGAATTTGCCATCCTGAGTTTGCTCTCAAACTTGAGAGTCAGTCAGACAGCAAAATGTTTGGAAGTAGTAGGCTGGAAGTATAGGGCCCTACTTATGTCCTTAATTGAAAGAAAGAGTGCCCAGTCCATTCTTGTGTCATTATGAGATGGTTGTTGGCTCCCCTGGAGGTGATTGTCCCCGGCCTCCCAATTTGGCACTATGGGCTTTCCCTCAGTCCCTCAGGGAGAAGGTGGGAAGTGGGAAGGTGGGACACGATGGATGAGTTCTTGTGAGCGAGTCACTTATGTCCTCCCCCCCTCCAAGAAGTGTGATGTCCTAGAAGTGCAAAATACTAATTGAATTTGATAGCATAGAGCTGTTGTAGTAATTTCTTCAGTGGAGGGAGGGAGCATGGTGTGGAGCCAGTGCCTGCAGTTTGGTGAATTGAGTGGGTGAGGGAGGAGGGTTTCTGCACAGCTGCGCATCGGAGCGCGGCTGGCTCCAGCACCCCGTTTGCCTGGATGTGCAGAAGGCTACCTCACCAGTCAGTCCCTTGGGATAATATCAGCCTGGACAAGCTCCTTCATGCCCTGACATGTGGGGTCAAGCAGCAAAAGCAGCAGGACACCATTGCCATGCCAGTCCTTAGGCTTTAGCAGGGATCAGGGACAGTCCTTGAGCCCAGAAAGGGTACTGGACACAGGGACCACTCCATGACACTGTGGGTTCAAAATCTGCAATACATTACTTGTGAAATGACACAAACCATGCTCCTCTGGCAGTGAGGCTTACCCTCACAGAGGTGTGTGCAGGTGTAACAGTGTCCTGCCCTGGCACAGCCTGTGAAAGCTAATGGCCAAAAGGGTAACCCCTGGGACCGGGTTGCACATCCTTCCAAAGGTGTCCCTTACAGTCCATCAAGGGCAAGGGCTCTGAATTGTTCCCCATATCTTGCAAGGCACTTAGAGCAAAAGAAATGTTGGTGAAATATGAATGGAGCTGTTGTGAGAGGCCACACAATGCTGAGCAGAGCTGAGCCAAGGATCCTAAGCTGAGCATTCCAGTGAGAATTGCTCAGCAGAGTGTTTCTGAGGAAACCAGTGTCTCCCTCTGTGACAATGCCTCTGAGGTATTTCTGAATTTTTTCAGCAAGCATATATCTGTATGTGTATTCACCAGATGCCCATATATTTTATCATATTATTTAAAAGCAGGAATGCATGCAAATGCTCTCTAACAGTAAGATAGGAATAGCTGCTAAAGACAATTAAATTCTTGAGAGGAAAGGGATTCCCTGGAAGAGGTTGATGATGACTATATAACTAGGGAGGATTTTAACCCCAGCTAAATTCTCACAGGTACAATTTGCTTCCAAAGAGATGGACAGACCTGCTGTCCTATGTGCTGGGAAGTCCAACCTCACTCCCCTTCTGCAGTAGGAGCCACTTAATCCCACCCTCTATTTCCCAGGCATTAAATCCTGAAAAGTACCAGTGAATTTATTGGCAAGTGGCCACCAGAAGCCTTGGAGTTCCCCAAGCACAGCAGCTGCTCCAGCTCCCCCCATCCCCAAACTGGGCTTTCACTGCAAGTCTGGCTATGTAGTGCTGGACAGCTGTGAGAAATATATTACAGGCTGACTATACATAGCCTGTTGGCTCAAAACATCTCTAACAGCTTTCCTGGAAGCCTGGCAGAGATATCAGGGGAATGTAAAGGAGGGATAAGATTTTTTACCTTGGTAATATTACTCCCTGAAGTGCTTGTGAGATACAATAACCTTATCAGACTTTGCATCATCCTCCTCCATCCCGTCCTAGGGGTGGTGACCAAAGGGAAGTAGGATTCAGGCTGACTGAAAGAGGCCAGGTGGAGGCACAGTTCTAGTGATGGCTGATGGACAGTGTGTCTTGACTATCCTTTTATGATTTAAAACTTGAAGCTTTTTGGTTTGTTTTTTGTTGCTGTTGCACATTTGCAAATGTGCAGTTTAGAAAATATCTGTAACTCAGGGCGATAGGAATGGGAAAAGCTGACTATAAAGTACATGGTTATTCCTAGCTGGATATTTCTCCATTGCTGATGCAGGTGGGAAATTGGAGCTGCTGTGACTCATCAATTTTCCTGTTCATGGTGTCAGGTATGAGTGTCACTCTATATTCAGAGATATCCTTAGCAAAGATGATAAAAAAAACATGAAGCACAAAAACAAGTCAAGCAAGAGGAAAGTCCTGAAGTGCAGGAGAGGAGCTGCTAACAAAAGTAAAAATTAACACTCAACTTTCTGGAAGCAATCACCATAGAGTTAATTTAGTGGTAACACTGACTTAGTGAGAAACTGGGAATTCAAGCTGAGATTTTCAAGAGACCACAGTCTGTTAGAAGTAGAAATGTTATTAAAATGTAATGGGATTTTGGAAAATAATACGCATAGGCTCCTTTTAAATCCCAGCCATCATGCACAAGTTAGATTCATTTCAAGGGCAAGATTTGTAGCAAGAACAGTCAGAGAAAGTCTATTAGAAATAAATAGCTTTAAACCAAGGCAGTTGTCTACCGGGGTATGTAGGTACCACCAGATCTGCACTGGTTATGTGAGCATTATTCCAGTTTGTGCACCAATTTCAAAGGTTTATCCTTTACTCATTTCTTAAAATTCTTTATTAAAGTGATACAAAAATGAAGAAGCAAAATCTATGTGCCTGGGCAGCAAATATATCAAGGAAGAACATCTGGGGTTTTTTTCTGCATTAGTGAGGTATCTAGCACATAAGGAACTGTACTAGGCCAAGATTAAGAGTTTGAGAGTTGTCACAAGGCATAAAATATAGATGAAGATTTTAGAAGCCTATTTGTACATTCAGTTTTGCCTAGAGTTCTGTTTCCAAAACTTTTACCAAGCCTTTTTCTCAAAAATTCTGCAGGGCACAAAAGGCCAACAGACTTGAGGAGATGCTGCAGGTAGTAATTATCAACAACTCCAATAAAAATCACTAGTGAGACATGATTCCTTCCTGATCACACCAGCAGTCCAAGGGCTTCAACATTCTAAAAACTGTTATCAGCAGATGAAGGGGAAGAAAGTAGTGTGAGATCTGGAAAAAAAAAAGAAAATGTGACCCATGACAGATATCTTATACACCCCACAAGTAGGCTGTGTTTATCACTCTGCTTTGCCCTGCTGAGACATCTGACATATGAAAATACACCTGTACAGACAGTTCAAACAACAGAGCAGCAGCAAGAGCCTCAAGAAGTCTGCAGTGATGAGATTCTTGCTTTCTTGGACTCAGCAATGTGATAATGGGTGACTCCACTGATTTGGTGTAAACTCTGTGTAGCCCTGCAAAGCCTACCACATCTAGGGGTGCCAGACACATTCCCAGCACCCTAGGCACCCCTCCATAATGGAGGCTGCTTTTGATCTGTGCAGCCACATCCATATCTTTACTCAACTGCTCCTTCACATACCTCTTGTTTGATCTGTTTACACCCAGCACCAAATGGCAGGGTTATGCTTGGGGAAGTCAGGTGGAAATATAAAAGTCATTCAGGTCAGAAGATCATTAAGCACTGACTAACAATGCAGTGCCACATGTCCTAGAGCATGTAGATCCACTACTGAAGCTGCAGGAAGTCAGTTAGCTAAGCTAGAGAAGGCATCAGTACAAATCCTGTCTTTTAATATCTTTAGAGAGTTTCTTTAAACACTTTTTATGAGGATTACAATATAATCTGTTTTTCTGCCTGTTCCATTTAGCCATTTTTTATAAAAGAAAAAACTGTAGGTTTGCAAAACCTCAAACGCCTCTGCAGCCCAAGGGCAGCATAGTTAGCTGACTGTATTGGATAATTCAATTTCATTAGCAGCTTTTTCATACACAGTGAAAACCAGGAGAGTGCATACTTCTACATGCCCATCACTCCACTTTGTATTGTGTTTTGTGAATTGCCACCTCCCAAGCCTGTCAAGGTCTCTCTGGATGGCATCCCCTCCCTCCAGCGTGTCAATCAGACTACACAGCTTGGTGTCACTGGCAAACTTGCTGAGGGTGCACTCAATGTCACTGTCTGTGTCTCTGACAGAGCAGTTAAACAGCCCCAGTCACAACACCAATCCCTGAGGAATGCCATTCATGCTGCTCGACACTTGGACATTGAGTTCTTGACTGCAGCTATTTCAGTGTCCAGTTAATTCCTATCCACCAACTGGTCCATCTGTCAAATCCATGTCTCTGCAGATTAGAGACAAGAATATTGTGCAGGACATTGTCAAACACTTAGCACTAGATTATGTCTGTTGCTCTTCCCTCATCCACCAATGCTGTAATCCCATTGCAGAAAGCCACCAAATTTGTCAAGCACCCTGCTCTTAATGAAACCATGTTGACTGTCACCAATCACATCATTTTTCATGTGCCTCAGTATATACCATATAGGTTACTATTGTATAGCTATACCTCTTCCTGCTGCCTTTCTCCCTCTCTCATTGCTCTACGCGTTCAGGTTATAATCAAGATAAAACAGAATGATTACAGGAACACAAATGCATTAGGACATGCAGTCAGCTGGAATTGTTTTTCCATGCTCTTTTATGAATAGCAGCTGAGCAGTCAATGGAAAGTGAATATAAGCCCTTGCTACAGTTCACTGCTCCCTGCATGAGTTGTGTGAAACTTACACTCCCAGTGCAGTTCTGTGACTGAGGCTTTTTACACCTCCTGTCCCTTTTTCAAGTGATGGACTGGCAACCAGAGGCAGTGACATATATTAGGGTGGCGATGAAATGGGTACATGGGTGATGTATTGCAGTGCTGTAGAGCAGCTAATGTTACACCACTCCTTGTACTACACAGCAGCTTTGCAATGACTTCCCTAGATCACGGAAGAGTGCAAGATGACTCTTCTCTTCCAGTTATATAATTAGATCCATTGCTCATCTGTCACACCAGCAACAGACACTCGTCCATCTGTGACAGTACCCTGCCTGCATCTCCGCCAGGAACACTGACACATCTGCATGTTGCCATGTGCCCTGGGAGCAGGAACTCAGACCTCTGGCTTAGGGCCACATCACTTTGGCTTCTACCAACTCATCATCAGAGATGCTGCCTCTGATTCTGACAGCAACAAGGGGCAGAGACAGCAAGCATAAAGCTGGATGGAAGCATCCTCTTCTCTGGATATCTTGTTCTTCTTCCTACATCTTTTGTGCTTTGCCATCTCTTTTAGTGTGCTTTTCTTTCTTCATCCAATGTAAATTGGATGCTCCCTAAGGGCATGAATCTGTCATTATTATTTAGCTTTCCTTGTGCCATCTAGAGCTGTAATAAATCCTGAAGAAGGTCACTGTAATCAGCACATTGCAGTACAAGCATCACAGAGAAATGGAGTCTGCTCCAATAGGGAGGAAACATCCTGAGCCTCAGAGACAAGAATCCATGTTCTTGTCATGTGCCAGAAGCTTAATTTATTTCTGGTAGCAGTCCTGTCAACTTCTGAATCCAATGCATTGCATTATCAGAAATTATGCTTCACTTTACTCTTTCATACCAATCCTCTGCCATGACACAGGGCACTGAATCCTGTAGCAGGTATGTTTTATCTGAACTTATGGCTAGATTCAAAAAATGAAAGCAAGGTATTTTTCAGTTTTTGTAAATATTCCTGCCCAGGTAGGATGAAAAACAAAACTGTAGCCAATGTTCAAAGGCAGATAAGAAACAAAAATTAGATCTTTACACATCAGTTAAATTGCTTCATTTCTGTCACAGATTGCTTATTTATGGGTTTTATTTATGCTTTATAGCTGTATCTGAAATCTTTGTGACGTTAGTGAAGGCACAGCAAGTCTCCAGATTGTGGCTATGAACCTGCTTCCTGAAGCTGCCTGGTTAAAAACATACCTGAGGGTGGTGGGGAGGCTGAGGACAGCAGTTTTCTTCACCTGCACACAGAGCTGCAGAGCAGTGCCTCGCTTTGCTTGGTGTTGGCTGGAGCCAGCTGAGGGAAGTGCCAGGGGGTATTTCTCATAAAGATCCATCGTGAAAGGGCCTTAAGATTTTGTAGGTTCTTCCAGCCTTTCCAGCAGCAGATGCTGAAGCTGTGAGTGGCAGCAATCACTGCTTGCAAAAGGGGAGCTGGGGACATGTGACACCCCCATCCTCATATCCTCCAGCACCACCACTTCCCTTAGGGGATCTGAGCTATCCTCAGTGCTCACCTCAGCAATAGCAGCCTCTGCGACTCTTGATATTATTTGTCATCTCTATTCATACAAAATAAGCATCAAGCATTTTTTAGCTGCACTCTCTGGCAGGTCTCTAAAATCATTTGAGCAAGGTGTCTCCAGCAAAAGCAAGGAGGGAGATCCCAGGTTATCAGGCCTTTTTGCAGGCAGAAGGAAGGTGGATGTACTGCTGAACTCCTGTGGGTTGTGTTCAGCCATATCAGCTTTAAAAGCTGGGCCACATCTGACTTAGATGAGGTTCTCCTATCTGATATGTGTCATAAAAACCATGTCTTCAGCTAATGCCTTGCCACCAGAGACAAAATAAATAGCATCAAATGATATTAAATGTCTCCAGAAAGGGTGGTTCTTATAGAACTGCATCTTTTTGCCCCATGTCATATGACCAAGGATCTCATTTTCTCATAGTAAGATTTTCATATGCTGGACTTGTAACTGAAAAGGTTGTTAATTTGCTCAGCCCCCCACCCCATCTCTTCTCTTGCTGAGGTGAGCACTGCTCTCTTGAGGGGAGAAGAACCAATGGAGAAGGAGATCAGCTCTGAGTTCAGACAGGCTGTTGAGTGGTTCATACAGTTCAGTCTTGAAAGTCTCAAAAGCCAGAGACTGCAAAACCTCTCTGTCCTCTGACCAATTGTCCTCATGGACAAAGGGTGTCTCCTTATGCCCAGGCTGAAACTCTAACATCTCAACTTTTATGCCTTTTGTGTCTTTCTTCCTGCCCAGTCCCACTTTGAAGGCATCCTCAGTGACTTTCCTACAGGCACTTTGGGCTGCTGCTAGGCCACCTAAAGCCATCTTTGTTCCAGTTACACAAGTCCACTTCCCCTGTGGGAGTTCTCCAACATCTCCTCACAGGACGCATGCTCCAGCCCCAGCACCAACCCTGAGCTCACTCCAGTTTATCAGTGTCCTCTTTCTAGTGGGAGAAGACAAAACTGCAATGTCTAGATATTGTGCAATGAGTGTCAAGTAGGGAACTGAAAACTCCCCCTTGCCTCTGTTCCTGTTCATTCAGCCATGGGCTATTGCTGCTGTCAGGACTCACTGCTGGCCCATGTTCCATTTGCTGCCCACCCAAACCACCCATCTTGTTGCACAGGTTCCCACCATCCCAGATGCAGGATTTTACATTTGTCCTTATAAAACTTCATGAGGTCTCTGTCAGCCTGTTCCTCCAGCCAGACAAGATGCCTGCACCTGAATGGCAGCCCTGCTGGTGAGCATAACAACTGTCTCCCCAGTTTGATGTCATCTGGAAAACCAACGAGCGAGCCTTCTGCCACCTCCTGTGGAGCACTGGTAAAGGTATTGAAGAAGAACAGTCCCTGGACAGACCTGTGTAGTGCTCCAGAGCTGAGCCTGAGACAAGGATCCTGCTGCGTTGCTCCGGCTGGTATTGGGGACCACGTGTTGTGGTGTGTCTCCATCACTACTAAGCATGTGTATTCTGTCCTGAGTTTTCAGCCTCTTCCTGTGCACCTTTCTGCAACAATTGCTTTGTCTTTGGGTTGTTTCCCTCCAGTGTGCACTGGGCCTCCAGCTGTATAAGACTCTAAAACTTGTCAAACGTGTTGTTGGGATTCCCTTACGAGCTGACAGCTCATAAGAGAAGAGCACAAGAGCAAGAACACCTTAAGATAAAGAATAGCTAGAGTTTTCTGATAAAAAAAGTTTGTCTGGCCACCCTTACCTGACAGCAGCAGCCAAAGCTCACTCACTCACTCACTCACTCACTTCCCGTCAGCCTTGAAGGACCCCATAGGATTGGAAAGATCAGCTGTGGAAATTCTTGCCACTGTTGGCTGATTCTATTTGCTGAGCTGTGGGGAGCACAGAGACCTTGATATTAGTTGTTCTGTGCATCTGATTCCAATTTTGTGCACGTAGCTGTCACTAATAGAAGCTCATTACCTTATTTTAAGGAGTGTCTGTTTACAACGAAATGGCAACCTTTGAACCTTTGTTGTGATGTAGGAGAGGACACAGCAGACCATTAAAAAAGTTGGGGACATCCCCACCACGCCCTAGAGGTTTGCAGCAAGCCACTGCTCAGTACCAGGATTTCAACAAACTTTGCCAAAACCACATACCTGTGAGGTTTTGGCAAAGCTTTTTCTTTTGTCTTTTGACAAATTAATTATTCGGAGTACCCCTGTTTTCCATGGCCCATGTTTTCCCCCTGCTGCCTGGCAGGAATTCCCTGGACAGAGGGCAGGATTGCAGAGGCCTCATCACTTCCCCCATGTCATCTTCCATGTGAATGAGGCAATCTCATCCACCTGGTGTCCTGTGCTTCACAGCACTAAGGGCATTGTTGCTTGAAGAGAGGATCACAAGAAGTCAGGAAAGCTTAGGAACATGGTGGCATTGAGACCAGGATTTGAGGGAAGAGATGACTGGTTGATGGAGGGAAAGGCTGGGGACCTGATTCTACCATCCTTGTCACAACCAGGCACAGACAGGTGTGTTGTCCCCTGATAACCACGACCACTCTTCTGCAATGCTCATCCCCATCACCACCAAAACCAGTAGCAATGGGCAAAGTGGAGAGCTATTCCCTTTGCCTGTGGCTGAAGATACAAAAATTGACTTGGAGTATACTTTTTAAATACTTTTCTCAGTGTTTGCTATGAAAGTGATGTGAATAGGACTAATCTTTAATGAGAATTCTGAGCTGTCAGTACAGGAAAATACATAATCTCCAGTCAAATATGGAAAATAAAGTCAACATTTTATCTGCAGCCTCTGCAATTTTAACTGTGGGAAGATAACATGCTATAATTTTGAATCATTGATTGAAAACTTGTTCACCACAAAGTATTATCACTGTGCTCAATTTTACCACATTCACATTCGTGCTGACACAGTTCCCATGAAATGTTAATCTTGTCTAATCACTAGCACAGAGCAGTTAGGAAGCCTGTGGGGTTTTTTGAGGGTATACATTCAGTACACCAATATAGCTGCATCCGTGGAAAGCCCCAGTAAATGTATTTCTTGATTGGTGTAATTCAGCAGGCTCGTTAGAGGTCATAATTAACTACCACCCAGTGCACAGACAAAAAATCTTTGGGGCTGCTGCTGGAGATAAAGCATTTGGGAAAAGTAGGACTACAGTGGAGAAAAGTGATACAGTGTGTAACTGAATTATTGCCAGAAAATTGTTCTATAGCTCATATAATAGCTTACTTGCCATAGTCCCGTAGACAGACAATGAAATGTATGTATCATAATCAATGAGACCTTATGAAAATTTCATCAAAACTTAATGCAAAGTATTTATGGTAAATAATTCAACCATAGAAAAAGCTACATTTCAAAACATTTTGAGTGTCACTCATTTAAATTTAGTGAATACTGCACAGAGCAGAAACTTTGTTGTCATTAATTATCTAAGCACAGTCCAGGGATCAGTTTGGGGTAAACCTTTTGCTTGTTAGGATTTCTGTTCCTGAACTAAGAAGAAGTTTATCACTTCAACAAATCCCTTCCAGTCTAATGTGTGTATTGCCCTCAGAGCAGGGACTCAGTTCTCTCCCTGTAACAAGCAAGTGCCAAATCCTCAGCTAAAACATTAGATATTGGATTAGCAAATCCCTCATTCCTTTACAAAGCACAGAATAAGTCTATCTGAAGGACTGGAGGGTGGCCTCCCACTGGCTGGCCAGTAACACAGGGACTCGGGTGCTCCCCATGCCAAGGATGGGGAAAGTTCCAGAGTATTTCACATAAGAGTTTTTTTTACACATCAGTGACTTCTTTTTCTTCTTCAGACACCAATGTGAAGATCTGCATGTATCCAGCTGTGTTTTCTGCATAAATAAGGAAGACCTTGCAACAGAGTCAGATTTCTAGATGGTAGAGTCCATACAAGTTTTTAGGCTTTTTTGAAATCAAGAAGAGTTACCTCCATATGAACAAGAAAGTCATTGCAATGCTCATATTTGTCCATTCCTGTGCTGGCTGGGAACTGACATGGCTACATTTATATTTACCTGGAAGATCTAATATGCTTGCAGGCAGCATTTTTGTCTTGCATGTCTGAGTACAGCCTGCAGTATTTGCTTTGGCCAAAAGTGAATTGGTTTTTGGCACGCAGATGGGCATTGAAGGTTCTGGAAAGTAATTCTAGAAAGCATTCAGGGAAGTCAGAGTGCATAAACTGCTCAGCATTTTGTCATAGAAAGGGTTAAATATGTTTTTGTCAGTGTAAAGATGGAAGTAATGATTAAGGGTGGAAAGATGGCTTTTACCTTTATGTAGAAAATTGGCAAGAACAGGTCTAGGATAATGTTATGTTCTGGCATACTTATAGTAAAAGAACAATGAAATGCTGCTGAGAGTGCAAAAATACTCTAAAAATTGTGGAGACTAGAGGAAATACAATTCTATAAGAGATGTAAAGAGCACCATCACTTTAGCTCAGGAAAGAAAAGTTTAAGGTGACCTCAAAAGGAATATTAACTAGGAATAGAAGTGTTCTTTAATTCACTTTTAAATTATGGATAATGCCATAAAAAGAAATAATGATTCAAAGCAAGACTAGACAAATTTACATGAGAAATTAGGTGCAAATATATTTTAGGGAGGTTATAAACGATGGAAGCAAAATACAGAAGAAAATGGTTTGTTCTGCATCTTCCCATGTGTCCAAATGCCTTTCTGAAGTTTGCCTAAGTCAAACAGAAATTATGAGACTCAGCACAGAGATAATTCAGAGAAATTAAGTGGTTGGTGTTCTGTTTATTTCTATAACCAAGAATCTGGATTTTATCTTTTCTTTAAATCCAGTCTTGCTTTTTAAGTTAAAAGTTTATCAGTATTCTTGCAAAGCATTCACTAGGTCTGTAAACATAATCAATCAATTGGGTATTGATATGGCAGGTAAGGGTTTGATTAGAAATGCAAAATACCCAAACACCAGTGTGATTAATGAAGCAGCTGAGACATGAATGATTCCACATTAGTGGGGCAGGTGTTTGGTCTAAGAGAGCAAGTGGGGTGTTGTTACAGAGAGAGTAAAATCAATGACATTGCTGGAGCTCCTCCCAGTGTGAACAGCTGCAGGAACATATTCCCACTGGTAAAGGTCAGATCGATTCAGTGCCTGTCATAATTTCCCCCAGATAAAACACCTACTTACAAAAAATAAATTAATAAGTTATAAATGTAATACAGTATGAATTAATTAACAAAAATCAAGGCCTCTGTTGTACAGGCAGCTAAACAGTTATATTTATGTTTCAAAGAATAACTTCCAAAATGTGAGAAATCATCACATTTCACAAGGATCTCCCTCCTTCCATGTTCGTCCTGTGCTTGGGACTTTTCAACCTGTACAGGGACAGGTAGAACAGCCCCCCAGCAGCTGCTCAGGACTCAATGTCTAACCAGGGGACACACTTCTGCTTCCAGATGCTGAGTTAGGTGGGACATCCTTTCCTTGCCCATATGTGCAAGCCCTGGACATGTGACCAGCAGAGAACACATTTGAGTTTCCCCAAAACCTATTATTTGTGCAACTCAAGCTGCCCTAGAAGAAGCACTGTATGCCAGCAAAGTCATCCAAACCCAAGATCTGTCCTTTCACCCAGAGACCACAAGAAACAAAAACCAAGGGATGAGACATGACACCTGCTGCCCAGTCACCCCTGGGTGCCACAGCTCTACAGGCACAGGAAATGAAGATCTGTGTTAATCTTAAACAGACAACCTGTCCTTAATGAGAGTTTTTGATCCACTACTCCTTTGGGAGGGAACTAAATTGTATCATCAAAGGCAGTTCTAATCCTGCATGCAGGGGGTTATGCCACTCCATTCAGAAGTAAATTCAGATGAGCTTTCCTGGGAATTTAAATAGACAAACCCTTATTCATATCAGTGGGAGCCAAACTAGACTATTTCAAATCATCTTAAATGCACTGAGTGGGTCATATACAGTAGCCCTTAATCTCTTTCGGACATTTTCTTGCTGCTATTTATGGCACATTGATACCATATTGTATGAGGATGCCACTCTCCTATTGACATATTTGTAACAAAATATCAGGCAGGAGAATTAATATGCAGGAAGTCCAGACAATGGGCTGCCATTGGTGTGTAGCATTTATTTGTCCTTCTGCCAGGGAAACCTTTGCACAGGGATTTGACTTCCCCTGGGCTGTTGATGAATGGTTCTGTGAATTTGTTTTGGTTCCATCCCCTCCTTAGCATTGATAAAGATGAAGAGAAGCAAAGGAAGGAAATTAAAACCTTTCTCCTCAAGGGATTTGGTTAACCATATCCATCTGGTACATTTTTATTTTCAGGAAGAATAACAAGAAAAACAGATGAACTGCACTGGAAGGTATTAGCAAATTCTTCACTCCCATTCCCACAAGAGAAAGCCCTTTTTGCACATCCATCTTATATTAATATTTCACCTCCCTTTTCCCACTTCTTTTCTGAATTTCTCCAGATAACACAACATAGATGTTCCTCTCCTGTTCCCCAAAGTTTTTAATGTTTGATGAATAATTGTAATTTCTCTCCTTCTAACAAACCTGAGAACCCCCTCCTTGCTATGAGTCCTCTCTAACAATGATCCACCTGACCTACACTTTCAGCTCCTTCTGGGCATGCCATGGGGCAGTTGTTATCCCCGTATCTAACAGGAACATCTCTCAGCCTCTTTTCATTATTTTGCAAAAGGTCAGGCTGCAGCTCCCAGAACCAACTCCTTCAGCAACATCTCAGCATCCAGGTACTTCTCTGCATAGTGAACCAGGGGCTCTGGAGTATGTCTATCTGACATACTTGTTGTTTTCCTGAGCTTTGAAGGCAAAGTCAGCACCTTGGTTGTCTCAGTGGGCTAAAAGGTGATGTTTTTCCTCAAAAAAGGAGGATCAGAGGATTGCTCTGATTAAATCACCCGTTTTAGGGAGTGAGAATTTACCATCAGTCCTGCTGAGTTTCCTCTACAAGTACAAATTTCCTGGATCTATGTCATGGAAAATATAGAATACATGAAGGAAGAAATGTCCTTGTTTGTATTAGACCTGCATTCCAATGATACTCATTACAATTTTGTTGGACTCCACCTTATTGTCAGATATTCCAGCTCCTGAGTCCCTTCCCAATGGCCGAGCTCTGCACCTAAATTTTGGGAACATGGTTTGAGTGGCTAAAGCAGCCAAATGGACATCCAGGAAAGTGTTTCATATCCCTGCCCCTCTCTGCTGCATACCTTCCTCTCACAGTGCATCTGCTGTTAGGCAGGGTAAGGCAATGCCCCTCAGAATTTCCCAGTATTTGCGGAATGCTCCCGCATCCTCAAGCATTTTAGGGACATGGTAGAGAAGGAAACCTGAAGCCCCAGAGATATGATAGTGGCAAAAGGCTTTTTTTTTTTTCAATTCATCATTTTTTGCTTTAGGTATGAACAGATGAAAGGGACTCTGATTGCAAGTAGGTACAAATTGTGGTTTGTGGATTTGTTTCCAATGGTAAAGTAGCAGTTGGATGCAAAAGCTTCTACAAACACTGACGCAGTACTCTTGCATCAATAATTTCTCTTTTCATCCACATAAGGCCTGGAAAAATTTGTTTTCTGCTAAAGTCACCATGTGGTATGCAAATATATTTATGTGCTTGTATTATCACAGGTTTAGTCCTTGGGCCTCTTTGTGGAAGGACACTGAAGACATGGACAGCTGATCTCCCAGTAAAGAACAAGGAAAATCTGATGAAATTACTAAAATCAAAGTATCAGAGCTCTGCAAAGGAGCTTTGTTGGCACATTGGCCCTGGAGAGCCCTCTGGCACCTCCCAGGCTGACTCAGTTTGTCTGTCCAGCAGTGGGGCCAAAAGGGAACATGGTACTTGGCCCACAGCTCTGTTCTCTTCTGCTCAGCAAGCTTGAAGCCTTGTGTCTCACAAAGTTGTCAGCCCCAAAGCAGTTTGCATCTCAGCCACTGTCTGCTCTGCTACCTCACCTGTGTGCACAGGCTTGCCAGACACAGCTGCACTGGTGGGAAACAACCAGGCTGAGTCAGCTTTCGAAAAGGAATTTCACAGAATAATTTGCCTTTGTCTCCCAGTGGCCAGGGTGGCACTGGGTGCTTCATTGTAATTGCCAAGGTTCATGGGGAGTTGAGCTGCAGTGAAGTCTTTGCACCAGCCAGGGAACAACCAGAAGACTGAGACAACTTAATTCAGCACTTGCTGGAGGAGGAGGAAGACAAAATTACAGATCTAGTGAGATATGAGCATTAATCATAGATTTCCTTCAGCTTCTGGAAGATGTAGATTTTTGTTTTAAACTACAGTTTAAAAATTCCCTAAAATGGACTCAACAGACTTCTTAAGTCTGGAGTCACTGTAACAGGGATCATTGAAGCTTTCCCAGGCTCTATCAGTATTAGCAATATGAGGACTCTGAGGCGATTTTTCTGGTGACAGAAAAAATCTGGAAGTGCACACTTGGTATTAATTATCCAGAATAAGTGTAGGTTGGGATGGGTATGAGCTTCAGAAGAGGTAGCCATGGCTAGGTTTTGGAAAGAAAACTGTTTTATCTATTGCATCAAATTAATAATGTCAAGCTTATTCTTCCTACATCTGCATTATGTAGATTACTCATAATTTATGACAATGGTCTAGATTTCCAAACGAGTGGTCTTCATTGACTTTATCAGTTCGACTTAATGAGGAAGGTTACTTACTTGTGCAAGGAGCTAAGCAGAGATCGAGCAGTGGGGTGTAGATGAAGTGGCAGCAAATGACCCCCAGCACAAAGGGCCAGGAAATGAGTCAGTAGCTTAGATGCTGGACTCAAGAAAAGATGAGATTGAGTGGAGCCATGTACAAAGGTAAGGATCTGGGCTGGAAAATAAGTCAGTTCCTGGAGTGAGCATAGGGGAAAACCACGTCGGCAAGTCAAGGCAGAAAAAGGAAGAATAAGATTCTTTCAACAAAATTCAGATTCTGAGAGGTGTGATAACAGGCAGAAATACTTCAATTCCAATTAGTTTGAAAGCCAATTGAAAAAGAGTTCTGCAGCAGAATTTAAAGACTTGATTTTTTTTTTTTGTTTCAATAGACGAACTAGAGAAAAGGTGTACACTAATTAATGGAAATTGCAAGGAAGAGCCCAGGAAATCCAATGTTAACAGCCTCCACAATGAAACAAAATAAGTAAATCATAATTATCATTATTACAATGAGTCTCAGGGGAGTTAATAATCATTAGTTAATTGTCAATAGTGCCAACCTTTCTCCTAGTGTATTTGCATGTTTTCCACCTCTTACTTTATCTCATAACAAAGTTTGACTCATGACATGAGTTTGAAGTCATGCTATCAACTTGAAATTCAAACCTTAAAAAAAAAATTAAAAAGCCATTGCTCTTTCCCTTCTGCCAATTATGACTTTGAAGTTTACTGGTATTTACAAAATATTTTTTCTTCCTCACGTACAAAAGTTGCAAAAGGAAAACAAACTACTGTGGAGCAGTGACACTCATCAAAAATGATGATACCAAAAATTAGTAAACAAACTGGAAAATCTAGTCTCTTCTAGGACTCAAAATCTAGAGACCCCAAATGAATGCAGTACTTGATCAGTACCTGATCAGAGCAGTTATTTGAGATAAATGTCATGTGGAATTGCAGGCAAGAATCAGAGATTCAGCTATGTCTCTCTCATGTTTCTTAAGAGATCTTGCCCTTTACAGAAAAAATTATCTGAGTTTCTTATCAGTGGGGAATAGACCCTGGATAAATGCAGGGATTGCTGAAGGATATATCTTATGTTGAATTTAAAGTGAAAATTGAACCTTCCTAAGATTATATCATGATTCTAGGGAGTGCTGTTACTGGTGATATTTGAACCACTGTTATTTCTCCTGTTAGGGACAGACCCATCACATACAGCTCATACATAATTTGACTGATGCTCTACAATATGCTGTCTGTTATTTGTGTCTGTCATCCTTTACACCTGGTCACAGTTTTCATTATTTATGCTGTTATAACATCCTCTACATACTCTACTACCTTGTGAAGACCAAATAAACTTTTTTGAAGCTTTATTCAATTTTCTAAGACCACTCTACAGTGGAGAAATAGCTGTGGGTAAGTCCATACTCCAGGCTGTCCAAGGTTAAAGACCCCACAGATTCGATTTGTGTACTGCATTAAATGTTTATAAGGCCCATTGAAAGTATCACAAGACTTGAGGCTAGAGGTTGCATCCTTTTATTAAATGAGCTACTCAGGCTTGGAAAAACTATATTGATCTGTCTAATAAAATATATTTATTTTACCCACATAGTAGTTTTTATTAGGAAGCTGTGGGAAGTTTCCAGCGTCATTGGGACTGAAATGAGCACTGCCATGGAAATACCAGGATCTGTCCGTCCATTCTGTCTGTCCCCCTGCTGGTCAGAAAAAGCACCCAACTCCTCCTGACCCTCACAACACAGCCAGGACAGTGCCTTTGGGCAGCAAACACAGAGCTTCTGGACACACCCTTCAGACAGCAGAGTCTATGTATGTACAAACACGTATTTATACTCTGCTCTCTGCAGAAGAGTACCCTGAAATCTGGTATGTGCTGAACCTGTGGTTCTTTTAAAATCCTCTTTGTCACTGACTTTCATAATCCTGAGACTCTTGTAAGGCCCCCAGGCTGCCTCATCAGACCAGACTGGCCCCATGGTGAAAAGGGACTGGAACACCTGGAAGGAATTAGGCAAAGTATTAAGTGCAGGAACCAACCAAATGTCTTACATGTGGCCTGCAGAAAACAGGGATTTCCCCTGGCTGTACCAGCTGCTCACTCTAACCCCAGTCTGAAACAGCTTAGAAGGTGCTCAGCCCCCTGCTGAGCCCTTGGGCCTCTCTAGGGTTAGCAGCCACTGTTCCCAGAGGAGCAGTGTTTCATCTCATCCCCAATTCCCAGCTGAAGTCTCTGGGCCTCTCATTCACTGCAGTCTTATAAATAACACCCAGAATCTCAAGGGCTTTTGCATTTCTGAAGCCCTCATATTCAAGAAGGATGTTCTTCATTTCCTCTGTGACTGGGAGGGTGGCTGCTGTCCTCTAGGTCATGACAGACTGCCACTTCCACTTAGATGCCACAGAAGATGGATTGATGGATAGTGAGTGCCGGGATGCAGAGCTGCCGAAAGGTCTGCTCCAGGGTCCCTCAGGATGGTAAAGCAGCTACCATAACCCACTGTGGTTTTTGATGAATTAAACACTTACACAAGTTTGTTTTGTAAACTGAGAGCTTCAAAAGTGTCAGTGTTTGGTTCAGCTGTAAAAGCCCCAAGGTCTGTCTAACAGAGCTGCTGTCAGAGGTGTTGTGTCAAACCCTGCTCCCAGGTGACAGCAGGCAGCTCGGGAGCCTGCCACGCCCTGGCCACGGGAAACACTGACCTGAGTAAATCTGTCTGTCTGTCTGTCTGTCTCAGGAGCTACCATCCATTCTCAACATTTTATTCTGATTACTTGTTCATTCATTTCATTCACTGGTTCTGCACTTGCAGACTTCTTTAGAATTCCTATGGAAAAAGAGTATTGTGTAGGAAAGTGTAAAGTCTTTTGGAGAAAACAGGATACCTCATAGTTTTGAGAACATTTTCCCTGTTTTCAAAATCTTCTCATGCTTTATACAGGTTTTTGAGTCCTGGTCACCTTTAAAAAACGAAGGGCCAAAAAACTTTAAAAGAGTTTACCTCTTTTAAAACTTTAAATTTTTGCCTCCTGTTTCTACCCATCCAACAGTGGCAATCCACAGGAGCTAGGATCTAGGGTAGAGTTTGTTCCCACAAGCTTTCAAATGTTGTGAAGCCAGGGATTTTGAAAACTGCACTAAGGATACTGAAAAGTTTTATGACCCCACTTGTTCAACTTTTTAGTTTTGTCCATTGGCATCTTTAAAAAAAGGCTTCCTTGGTCTAAGTGCATATTGTGTTTTGTTCACCAGCTTCCCAAAATGACTGTCTTTGCTTCTATCTCCAGCTGAACACTATTCACTGCAATTTATAACTACTGGATTTAGTCTCATCATGTATCAGCTTTCAGAAAACATAGATACTTGGGAGACCTGTCTTTAAGTGAAAAAAATAACTTAGGAGTTTCTCCAGCTTTCCCAAAGACATCTTGCTCCTGGAGGACTCATTGTTTCTGTTTTTTCCATCATGTAACCTAGCTCTGTCTAAGAAGGATTATGAAAAACGCCTTTTTGCACTGTCAAACCACCATCACAGCATGCTGGCTACAGGAAATGCAGGATGGGAAGGAACTTTCAGATTTATCAGGCTCCATCCCTTGATGTCACACACCAACACATTACATAATCCTTTTCTTAAAATACTGACTTGCATCTTAAAAGTAGCTTTGGTTTTTGCTCACATTTTTCCAGTTGAAAAACTGTTGCTAGGACATAATTCTTATTTGTGCAAACAGTTACGTTTTTTTCTGAAATCTATTAATGGCTGTACTCATTTATTCTTCTCCTAGAACTGCCCTGCAGCTTCTTTCTTGGTAGACAACTACCCCCTGATGTTACATATAAACCTAAACTGTTTCTCTTCTCAGTCTTTACTTTCCTGTTTTAAACAAGCCAAATGTTTCCAGTCATCTCTTCTCTGATCATTTCTACATTCCTCACTTCTCCTAGGTGTATTATAACCTGGACATGTGCCAGGCTAAATTTATCTTTCTGGAACATGAAAACCAATATGCATATAAGAAACAAAGTGCATATGGCTTTTAGAATGCTGCAACTATTTGTCATTTGCAATTATACTATATTGCCCCTCTGGACAATGTTCTAGCACTACAAAGTTGATCTTCCTCTACAGGAATAGCATCTGTTACACTGACACAGTTGTGAATGTGATGAGAAGTTGAAATTAGCCACACGCCTGGGTTTTCCTATATTTCCTTGCTGTCAGAGTTTACTGTGAAGATACAGTGCACTAGCTCCACATGCCCAAGTTGTCTAATTCCTCTTCAGAGGTGTTTAAAACATCTGTAGATGTGGCATTTGGGGAGATGGTTTAGTGGTGAACTGGGCAGTGGTCGGGTACAGGTTGGACTTAAGGGATCTTAGAGGTGATTTCCAATCTAAAAGACTCTGCGATTCTATCCAAAAGCCAAAGGGGCTCAAGCATCTGGGGATTTTACCAAACCAGCCCTCAGGGAAAAGTACATTTACCTGGAGATGGGGTGCTGAATAGGCAGTATGATTTCCTCTGAGGAAGGAATTAGCTCAGGACAAAGCCTGGAGACTGGTGTAAATGATGTGCTTAACTTTGGAGGAGTTGGCCAGCTGTATTACTCCTGTGTGGATAAAAAACAGACCAGTCTGAGCAGACAAGCTTGAACTTGCTTTCTTCTGTGTTCTACTTTTATATTTTTAAGACAGTGGTACATAACTCCATTTTTTAACATTTCATTTTCTGGCCAACCTAAATCCATGACAAAACTTTTATTTCTGATGTGGGCAGGGGGGCTGAACATTGCCACTGCATGCAGCTATATGATATTTTGGTTTTGTGCTTGCTGTATGCTCAGAGAATATGGAAACAAAATACTAATATTGTACATATAACTGAGATACCTCTCTCCAATCACTGCTGCCTACATCAAACCAGTGCTGCCTATACTCTCCTGTTTCTCTGTTCCTGGTGGCCTTACAAGTTATAATTTGCCATGTTGATTAAGAGTCCATTAAAATCAATGGACCACTAAAGCCTGCCCAGTAAATCAGGCAGCAGTCAACAGATTAACTTCAAGGTCCAGCCAAACATATTAGAAACAGTTTCTTGCTGACCACAGCCACTCTGACTGAGACTTGTGCCTGGAAATGAAATACTGTAATCTCTCTGGCTGTCAGCTAGCCTGCTGTTATATGTGCTCAGGCTTCCCCTACTGTGAAGATAGCTATATTTACAGTGGTTGTTTATGCAGCAGCATATTATATTTAGCCATTGATCACATGGTGACATACTCTGCCATTTGGTTAACTGGAAGATAATATCTTGTGTATAAAACTTGAACTGGCATTCATCTTTTCTTTTCCAGCCTGGATTGCCTGGTCTCGATACTATAAAATTAAGTTTTATACTTTTAAACCATTTTCTCATACCAAGGTCTCTCTGATGCAAAAGGCTAAAAAAGTTCCTGCTGTTGACTACATGTACCTCAAATAGCCCAGCATACACTTCCACTTGTACCTCTGCTCATGGAGATAGTTCTCCTGACGTGTGTAGAACTACTCCCAGGGATCAGGCTATGTACCTTCAGAAGCATTTGTAAGATCTCAGACACAGATTATATTTGTTACCATGTCATTTTAGCATTTTATTAATGACACTTCATGCTTCTTATGAATTAAGCTTTGTCTATATAAGTAGAATTTCTTACATCCTCACAAATGCAAATTCAAGATGTCTAAAAGCTAAGTATGCAGTTCAACTGAGCTGACCAGGGCTTCCATCAGAGAAAAGAGAGATATCTGTCTAAATGACAAAACATTCTGAAGTTTCAAGCAAAGCCTCCCTTAGGAAATGGCTGTATGGCTTAGACTAGGCAGCCAGCATTTTTAGGATGAAAGCAAGCAGAAGAAATTCCCTCCTGTCTCACAAATGAATGTTATTTCAGAAAATAACAGCCTACTGAACAAGACAAAATAGTAACAGTAGAGAGAGCTTGGTTCATTTTTATAGGACAAACTAACTCTTTGGTAGATTTTTTTTTTTCATTTTACGTGAGCCTTTCTTTGGTTCTCTCAGCACAGGATAAAACTGATTGGATAGACATAACATTTTTTCAATTTTAACCCAAAACTACTTATTCACCTAAAAGGAGTAAAATTACAGTAAACTAATTCTTAAGCTTTTTACTGACAAGTAACACATATAAAAGTATGAGATAGAGCAGAGATAAATATAACTAAGTATCAGCATAGTGGGGCCATAAAATAACTTATGGGCTGACTAGAAGCAGTATTTGATTTTTTTGTGAAAAGCTATTTCTTAAATTAATCACACAGACTTTTGGGTACAAACTCTTGTTGCTGCTTGGCAAAGATGCTGTATAGCCTTATTTTATTACTCATATCCTACCTACAAAAATTTAAATATACTGTAAAATCAACTATCTGAATCCATGTTCAGTTAGATGGGAGCAAACAGATGAAATTAATAGTAATTTTTTTCCCAAGTAGTTTGCAGACTGGAACTAATAAGTACTAAAAATTATTGCAAAAAATACATTGTAGTATCAACCTCTACCTTAGATTCTTTTTTCAGGATGCTAATAATTTATTAGTAGCTTCAGATAAGTTCACTGCTACTGTAATTTTTATGGTGCCACAAGTATAGCACTTTTTCTCAGTTTAATCATCCTCATTTCAATCTTTTCTCCTCACCCACCAGTGGGTCTCAATTGAGCAACATGTGTTTTGCATCTAACAGTAGCTGTTTAATAAAGTATTTACTTGCAGCTGCTGGCTGCAGTTCAAAGTCGGAATCCTCAGGTACAGGGAAGGCCTTCATCTCTCTTTGGCTTCCACAGGATGTATATGGATGTTCCCTTTTATGAACATGATGATGTGTAAAAAGGGTGGTATTGCAGTGTTTATAACATTGTTTACAGTGTCATAACATCCTGACCAGTCATGTAATACCAATGAATGTTCTTCCATTTGGGTTTCTGAGGACTTGTGCCTGGAGTCACATGTATTTCAATATGCTCTCCAGGAATTCCAAGATAATTTGTTCCAGAATAAATTGCATGATTTTACTGGATTTTTATTTTCTTTCTAGCTTTGTATGAGGAGCTGCACTTGACATTTGCATTTTGTTTTTCCAGTGTGAAGTTGTAAATTAGTCTCAGATGCCTTGCAGTTTGGGCATGTAGACTCATGAACTTCTGTAAACCTTTGATGTTCTCTGTCTGTGATTAAAGGACTATAATAAATCTACCCACAAAGAAGATGTTAAAAAGCTCAAGCTGACAGCTTCTTAAGAACAGCCTTATCATCTGTCTAAAAATATGGGCTTGCATTAAACAGACAAATAGATTTTTGCTATAATTTCCCAGATTAACAGATTTTATATGGGGAACTTTACATGGTGGTGTACCAAACATCCTCATCTTCTCTCATAACACCTGATGGAGTTGGAAGATAAAATGCTTTTTCACATAAACTGAAATTCATTGTGATATCATAAAATTGCGATCAAAACTGAGCAAACTCTCCAGCACTGTTAAATGGGTATGAGACATCTTTGGGTATGATGATGAATAAAAATAATTTGGGAAATGTTTTTTTAACACTCAGTTTGGATTTAGAGCCCTAAATAAGGTCTTCCTTCTAATTTGTTCTGAAACTTCCTCAAAACAATGCCTTCAGAAAAGGCCAGAGGGCAACCACGAAAGCACAAGCCAGTCAGAATCTCTTTGGTCCCTGAAAATGTTATGCATTTCTCAGTCTCTCAGAGCCTCTCGAGTCTCTCAGAGCACATTTCTGGGTGCAGGAAGGAGAAGTAAGTGACTGGTAGCAGTCAACATGGATTTACCAAGGGTCAGTCATGCCTGGCCAGCCTGATTTCCACCTATGACTGTGTTGCAGGTCAATGGCACAGCAGCAGATGTTATTTTCATTGAGTTTAGCAAGGCATTCAAGGTTTTTTCCATCATATTCTTGTATTCAAGATGGGATGCTACAGTAGGAATGGGGAAAAGTCAGGTGATTTGTGGTCTGGATAGAAGTTTGGGTTTAGAGGGTGATTGAGTAATAACTCATCTTTACCTGGAGTTTGGCAACAAGGGAAATACCGAACAAATCTGCACTGGGGCCTGTCCCAAGGATCTGTTTAGAATCTTTACCAGTGGGTGAGATGAGGAAACAGAAACCTTTTCCACCTGGTGTGCATTGACTTCAAATTGAGCCACCACTGCCACTCCAAGGGACCTGGAGGAATGGGTTGACTAGGACAACAAAAAAATTAAGCAATGGCAAATGCAAAGTCATTTCTGTCTCAAAACTGCCCAAGGAGCAGGTCTGTGAGAAAGGCCCTGAAGGTCCTGGTGGGCAGTGAGAGGGGCAGGGGTAAAAAACCCCAGTAACAGCAGTGGCCAACAGTGGCCTGGGCTGTACAAACAGTGACAGAGAGAAAGAGCAAGGGAGAGAGCAAGCATTGCTTCCACCTACTCAGTACTCATTAGACCACACCTGATTACTGCACCCAGTTTAGTGCTCCTCCCTATGGAAAAAGGACATTGATAAATGAATGAGCTCAGGTGAGGGTCCCAGGGTGTTGTGGAGCCTGGTCTTTTTAAGCCTGGAGCAGCAACAGCTTTAGGGGCACCTAATAGCAGCCCCCAATGCCTGTGGAGAGCTCCTTGAGGGGATGGGGATGGGCTTTTTACAGCCATGCAGGGAGGGAGGGTAAGAAACAAAGAGAAGCTCAAAGAACAGAGTTCAGCTTGGCTATAAGGAGAAAAATGTTTCTTATGAGGACAGTCAGATGAGCAGATTATGCAGTCTTTGGAGGTTCTCCAGACTCAACTGGAGGATCACAGAGTTGATCTGCTGTAAGCAGAAGGCCAAACCAGTGGCCTCTTGAGGTCACTCCTAGTCTGAGCTATCCCATGGTACTGTGACTTTTGTAGAATGAGACCTACAGTCATGAGCTATGCCATGACATATTTAGTGAGGGATTTCCCTGAGCTGTGCCATGACATTGATGGCTAGGGGATTTCCATGGGCATGATGACATGCTGGGGTGGGATAGGTTATTGGGCAGAGGCTGGATAACCCCTATCACTGCAATCAGCCAGGTGGGAGAGGGAGTTATGCTACGGTGTCAGGGCCCTGTTCCATCCCTGCACAAATCTCTGTAATCTCTCTTTCTTACTCTCTGTATTCTTCATTTACATATAAATTGCCTGCCCCGCACACAGACCCCATTTATGATGGTAGTAACAGATTATTTGGCTACATTCTCACATCCTCTTATAAATGTATAAATTGACATTTGAAATCCTTCATGGTAGAGGATGAAAATATGATCACCTTGAAAACAAGTCAACATGCTTGTTTATCTCTTCTCCCCAAAGCAGGAGCACCTCTTTTGGTAAGATTTGCACCTTTGATTGTATCAGAGTATACCTGGGAACAGATGTACATAGTGCTATATATTTTATATTTTGCAGGTCCAGTGAATTTATCACTAGCAATCTAAAAGAATCTATAATCTGTTGTCCCAATAAACCACACTATTTGTGAATCTGTGTTTGTGAAAGTTCCTGTTGAAATCTACCAGACTTACATAATGTTTTCCTTCTTGAAGTAAAATGCCATACACATGCTCCATTTTCAATGACTATTTTTTGTTGTTGTTGTTGTTGTTATGTGTACTCCAATCCTCACTAATGTCAAAGTGCCCATAGCACGCTCAGGGGCTTAGAAGGATAAGGGCATATTATAATTTTTTTTTTTCACCCCACATATGAGGGTGTGCTGTGCAAGGAAGTTCACAGTGTGCTGCCTATCCTGGCCTCTGCTCCCTCTAGCTTAAGTTACTACATCTTCTTTCAATTAGGCAGATTGGTGCCCATCTATGCTTCTTTTCCTTCAACATCCTCTCTTTCCTATACATATGCCTCTCTTCAGCAACAGCCTCTGAGATATTATTTGACATGTGTGAATTTATCCCAGTTCTGTTGCTCTGTGTGTTCATGTTAACACTGGTATGGTTGTGCCACAGTGGTGCTGGGACAGGGCTGATTTTGCCAGCATGCTGGCAGTGAAGGGCAAAGTGGCTCTGTCAGTCCTGAGAGGATCAATTGGGTCATTCATGTGCACAGAAATTTTCGAACTGATTTGAAAACCTCATAAGCATGAAGGTACTTGCTTATGTAAGTATTTGCTAATTATGGTCCTATATCAGGAAGAAAAGACAGGAAGCCCCAGGACACAACTCAGGAAACTGAAGACATACAGATTGGGAAAATGTTCTCCCTCCTTGGTAGCTTTGTTTTGATTCATCACTTTGTGTTTTTGTACTTCATGTAAAAATTATGATCATTTTGCACATTTATTTGGTGAAGAACTCTTTTTTTATGACCTTTGACTTGTTTGCTACAATTTTTTTCTTCTGTCATATAATTTCTCACCAGCTTTCTTTTCTGTTCATATCTAGTTCTTTCCATCTTTCTGAAGAGGATAAAAGGAAATCTCTTTTTATCAGAGACTTTTTATCATTTCCTTTGCTCATAGTTGGAATCTCTCAAAGTTTATCAATATCCCCATGTAGTCAAGTGCTTAGGAGTACATACAGCTATCCGACTGCAATCTTTCCTAGAGACATATAAAGAAGAGTAATTATTTCTCTGGCCCTATAAATGATACCCCACAGTATAATAAGCTGAAAGACTTTGTCTTCTGTAGCAGAAATCACAGTACATACTCATACTTAGCATGTTTAATTTTTTATCTACTATCAACTCCAAAATTAATAAGTTATTAGTAATTTTGGAGCTCCCAGAACCCTCTGGGGCTTTTTCCTTTAGATATAAGCATCAGCCTCATTAATGCCTTTATAATTTATTCATCACTCTTTAATGTTCTGTTAAATTCCTCGCTACTTTCAAAGTTAGAATTAAATATGTGTATGAACCATGTTCATTTCTGACTGAGTAGAGGCCCTCCAGGAACTGATGAATTCAGCATTTAGCTGATGAATGACAGTCAGTCCCTTGCAGCAAGCTCAGTTATCAGTTAGATTATGGATTTTGGAGGGGGGAAATCATTGGCTGTGCTTCTTTATTGTGATCTTTCATCACTGATGTCAAAGGGTGTTGTACATCTGGTGTCAATGAACTGATACCAGGAATGCATGTTTTCTTTTACCTTCAGTAATGAAGCTTATTCATGGTATAGCAGGAGATGCAGTAGGACCCATGTTGTTTGGAATCATTAAATCTGCTCAAGCTGGTAATAGAACAGATGTTATTGCTCAACCACAACTTCTCACGCTGGATAGGAAACATCCACTGACTCTCCAGATCCTCTGTTAAGGCAAAGGTAAGAGGACATCACAAATAAATAAGGGCTAAAATCTACCCAAGTAATAAAGTCTTAGATTGTTCTGATTTTATCTGCAATTATTATCAGGAAGTACTTCTGCACACAGGCTGGAAATGAGCCCTCAGCTACTGCACGCTGAAGTTGGTGCCTCTGCCTGCCAAGGATGGGGGAACAGCAGCAGAAACACTGTAGAAACTGAAAGCCTCTGACTTCTGAAAATCACAGCAGCTTGTATTTCCTGGCCAAACTTCACAGGGACAAGTTAATCCTCCTTTTGCCCTTGTGTCTAGAGACTACATTCAGTAGTCACCTCCAGTGGTGAGGAGATATTGAGAAAGATGAGATATGGGAAGAGCCTTGACAGCATGCCCCTATGATGCATGTGCAGCCACTGCAGGCAGAGCTGACAAGACATCAGGGGCTGTCAGCACATGCTGCTGAGGAACAGTGGCAGGCTGCTGTTCCCCTGAGGAAGAAGTTTCCCCTCTGGAGATGAGGGCATGCTGTCCTGCAGTGAGAGGGGACTGCAGAGATGAGAGATCTGCCATCTCCAGGGATGTAATCTCTGGAGTGCTGAAAGAAAGCAATTGCTAACAATTTTCTGGGAGAAACAGCATGTGAATTATTGATTGATTCTTACTGTCAGGTAATCTGAGCACAGACTTTCTGTGAGGAAAGGCCAAAGTGTCAAATACACATTTCACCATTTTCAAGAACATCTACATCAAGCTGATGACGGGCAGAACCAGAGTCCCCTCACTTTATGTAATATATGCTTCCAAAGTTCAATAGCATTGTCATATAATTCAAGGGTTTGCTTCAATCACTATTCATAACTTCTGTTAGCACTGGAGTTGGAAAAATAATGAAAATATTATTCATAGAATTTATTAGTCCTCAAATTCCATGAATCTCATTGCATAGATTATTCAACTATTATTGTTATTATTATCTCTCTTCCCCCTCACTCCTCCTCCCTCTCCCCAGGGATTTTCAGATGACTACCCATAAGGAGGAACAGGTGCAGATGCAGGTGTTGACCCAAGCTGGAGATGCTGCAGCTGTCCTGTATGACCCAGGTGCATGAATGGTGAACATTCAACACACAGTGTGCATGGTTCCTTCATTTAATTTTATGTGTGGGACACCGAAAGATATTTCTGCACAAAAGTTCAAAATGATACTAGATAGGCATAGTCAACTCAATTCCATCCTGAATATTTAAACAAATACACTTTGTTCAGAGGTAGATTGTGTCCAAGGTGGCCCTTCTTGTGCATGGAGTGGCAGCAGCAGCTTCTGCTTGGTGTCTGCAGCTAAACTGTGCTCTTGTTGCTTCTCTGAAAGTGTCATGCAGGAAAGGGTCAGTGTTTTTCCAAATTTGTTGTGGCAGTACTGAAAGCTGTGCTCTCTTATAAATGGTATATATTAAGACAATTTAATAAGCTCAAAGCTTAAAATTTGGCTGTTTGCAGTTATTGACATTAAAGCTGAATTCTTCATCCTGTCTGATGAAGGAAGATTAGAAGGCTGCACTCTGCAGCCCCTTGTGGCAGTGTCTTTGGCCTTCCCATGTTTGCAACCAGGAAGATACTTGTGACAGTGTTTGACCTGTCTGTACCTGCTGAAGGGTGGGAAAGGACCTGAGAGCCACGTGCACTCTGTGGGGTAGAGTATGGAGTCTGGTCAAGAGGGCTCTGACCTGAAACTACCAGTACCAACCTACCCCAGGGCAGCTCTGGGGTCAGGTCCCAGCATTGATCCTCCTCCTCATTATCTAGGCAGTCTAGGTGTCAGGACATTTTGGTAGATGCTTCTCCACAGCATCTTGTACAAGGTGACATAGGGACAGTCACACCAAGCTCTGCTCCCTCTCATGGCTCAAAAGTAAGGAAAGACAGCAGGGAAAGCCTCGAGCTTATAAAATTATCTTAATAAAGATCATTTATAGGCATAGTGCTCCCAGCCTGAGGACTCAGGAACAGGAAGAAGGGGAAACCATGTTTCTTACCTCCTTTTTAAATGACTGCTCACTTCATGGTGATCCCTGCAGCTGCTTGTAGTAGGTGCACAGGATGAACCTTGTCAGCTCACCGGTGAACTCTTCAGTCGTGTCCTGTCTGCACAGGGTAGACAATGGAATGCCTCTTTCAGGCACAGCATGGGAAGAGTTGCTCATCACATTCACTAATTTGAGCCAAAGAAAGGAGACAACTTGTCTGGCAATGCCTTTTGTGATAATGTCTACAAAGTGGGCTGTAAGCACAGCCCCCAGAATAGCACCTATCTTTTTACCTCACCATGCTCTGGTTTACTTCGTGCTTTGACTAAAACCTACCATTAAGCTAGTTTGAGCACCTCGTGGGTGCCTCTTCCTTCATGAGAAGGGAATTAGGCTCACCATGATTGCAAAGTGGACTAGAGGGCTGCATATGGGTCCAACAAGGAGATTTATAACCCCTGGCTGACCTGAATGGAGCACATCTGATCATAGGTGTGAATGCAAAGCATCTTCTCAACCACAACTTCCATCACAGGAGGAGGAGCAGAGCCCACATGAACCAGTGGGGCTGCAAAGGTCAATATTTATCTTGTATAGCTCAGCACAAGGCACAGAGTAAAAGAAACATTTTCCCCAGCATGTCTATGTTGCTGTAGTACAAATTAAGACTGTTGTAGGCTGTGGGTTCAAGACATAAATTCCTGCATGCATGCAAGACCTGCAAGGCCCAGACCATGGTCCACCAGGGCATGCCCTAGAGAGGCTCCTGAGAGGGAGATGAAGGTGTGGGCTGGTCCCATCCATCCTTGGCAAGGTATGATGGCTCCTTCTTGCAGCCTCACCCCAAGTTGTGAAACATCCCCCCAGCCTGGGACCTGCCTTCATGCTGCTTGAGGATTACCTGTGGCTCAAGGAGCCCAGCTTTGCTGCTCCTGCCTAGCCCTGTGAGAGAGCTGAGGCAGCACCATGGCAGCCTGTACTCTTCCTTTTCCTGTAAGAGCTACTGTGTCCTCTGTCACAGGGGAAAAACTGCTTAGCTCAAGGGGTTTAAAACAAATCAGGATCAAAGCAATTTTGAGATTATTTTTAATGACGTATAATTAACAGGCAATCAGTGAACTGTACATGCAGAATCAATATCAGTAATATGACAGAGAAACCACAGCACTAGATGGCTATGAAATATTAACAACCACCTACAAAATTCAAAATAGACTTTATATCTAATCCCCCAAAGTTCTAATTCCACAGTGTACACAGCTTCATGTACACCACCTCCTCATAGGTCACATGGGCCACCAGCACTCTACCACTCTCCTAGAAATCCTAGGAGATTCCTCTACTCTCACATCCCTCCTGTGAAAAGTGGGTGCTGTCCGAGCCCACACCAGTGACAAAGACCCACCCTGAGCTCAGACATAGGCACTGAAGGTGTTCATCTCCACTACACTACAAGTCTCCCCTACAGCATCCCACACTGTCACCCCGCCAGAACAGGACAGGATAGACTGCTTCAGTTGGAAGGGACCTACAATGATCACCCAGTCCAACTGCCTGACCCCTTCAGGGCTCTCCAAGTCCCCTCCTCAGGAAGCTGTGGAGAACAATGAGGTTCCCCCTCAGTCCCCTTTTCACCGAGTAGACAAGCCCCAAGTCATGAGCTGCTTCTCACAGGCCATTCCTTGCAGCCCTTTCCCCTGCTTTGTTGCCCTCTTTCACATTCAAGTGCTTCCACATCCTTCTGAAATTCTGGGCATGGAGCTGCCCATGGTCCTTGAGGCGAGGCTGCAGCAGTGCTGAGCACAGGGGACAATCCCATCTTCTGCCTGGCTGGGCACGCTGTGCCTGATGCACCCCAGGACGGGCTTTGCCCCAGGATGGGCTTTGCCCTCCTGGCTGCCAGGACTCACTGCTGGCTCACACTGAGCTGCTGCCCACCAGCACCCCCAGGCTCTTCAGCCTCTCCAAAGGGCTCTCCAGCCACTCCTCTCCCAGTTATGTGTGTCTGGCACTGCTCTGTCCTAGGTGAAGGAACCGGCATTTGGACTTGTTGAATTTCATCCCATTAATCATAACTCAATGCTCCAATCTATCTAGATCCCTCTGCAGGGCCTCCTGTCCCCCAAGAGAGTCAGCAGCGCCTCTAAGTTTGGTATTATCAGCAAACTTGCTAATGGTGTATTCCCCTCCTGCATCCAGATCATTAACAAACATATTGAACAGAACTCACTCCAGAACTGAGCCCTGAAGGAGCAACGCTGGTGACCAGTGGCCAGCCAGAGGTAGCTCTGTTCACCACAACACTGAGCTCTGTCCTTCAGCCAGTTCTTCACCCAGCACACCATGAACCCACTCTTCCCACAGCTGGATAGCTTGTCCACGAGGGTGCTGTGGGGAACAGTATCAAAATCTATACTAAAATCCAAAAAACTACATGCACTGCCTTCCCTTCATCTGCCGGGCTCCTCTGTCTCGTTCTTTTCTGCCATCCCTCCTCACTGGCATGGAGACCTACCTTGCCTCTCTGCCTTTTCCTCATACCCAACCTGACCAAGCCCTTTTTGTCCACAGCCATGTTGTGCCATCCTTTCCATGTCTTTAGACCCTGTTCCTGTTCCTTCTTTATTTATTGGGGAAGAATTCAGTCATGACAATATAAAGGTCTCCTGGGCAGGACTGAGCTAAATATGTCACACCCCTGGAAGCCATCTAAAAATACTTTCCCTTTCCAGATTTACAGTCTTCCAGATTTTACAGAAAACAAGGCAGAGTTCTATCAATTTTTTTGCCAAGAACATCCTCTTTGAAGTTGCAGAAGAAATTGGAAATGCTCTTGAAAATGTATTCTGTCACAGTCAGAGACCAGAGACATAGGGCCAGAACTCAGTCAGTTCCTATGTTTTCTCTTTCACTGGACTCTTAAAGAGAGGGCTTTTAACTCCCATTCCTTCAGACCAGGCTGATTTTCGGAGGTTATTTTCGTTGTGTGTGTGTGTGTGTATGTTTGTATGCATGAGTTTATTTTCCTGTAATGACTGCTGTAAATGTAGTGTTCAAGAACCAGGATTACCACTCATATACTGCTATTTGCATTTGACTGCAAAGACACAGTCTCCATCTCATCAATACTTTGTAGCATGTTTACTTAGTCTTATTCTGAATCATATGCCTTAATATACTCTTTCTTCTTCATTATTTTTTAAGCAAATTCCCACATGCAAATGATTAGGATGAAATTAAATTATACAGCAATAGTAAGCTGAAGACATAAATAGTCCTCAGTTTGTCATGTATAAGAGATGAGGATTATTTTTTTTAAGTGGCACCCAGTGAACGGTCAGTTCTCAATTAAGAGTGTTAGGAGAAAATGCTGAGTATTGCCATATGGCTTGATTTGTATGAATGGGTCATGGAATGGCCTTTCTGTAGGTGTCTGCAACAAAAGGAGTTTGCTTCACAGCCGACTGCTCTTCCCCCAGTTTCCAGTCAAGCAGAAGACAATTCAAAAGACAGTTTTTGAGCTTATCCTATTTTTGGATGGTGTCCTACAGTTTGACACACTTTGTATTTAAAGGGGATGGCTATCTCCTATTTGCGTAAGTGAACACGGTGTGATGTATGTGGCCTCCTGCAGCAGATGTGTGACTAAATCCCATGTGCATTGTCACTGACTAGGCAGGCAGCACTAGAGATGGCTGCTGCTGCCTTTTAATATCAGCTGCACTGGGTAAGTTTTGTGAAGCATGTTCACACTGTAGCTAAGACATCTACCTACCTTTCCCTTCCATTTTATTTCTGCCTATTTAAATGTCCTTTCTGAAAGACCTCCAGCCCTCATCCTGGTCCTGGTACTGGAAAACATTAATTGTCTATGGATAGTTTGGAAGCAGCATAGCAGATGCTGGGCAGCATAGCTGGCATGGATGTCTCAAAGGTGGTGAAGGTACTGTAGTGCCAGAGAGTCACAGAATTGTTTAGGTTGAAAACGACCTTCAAAATTATTGAGTCCAACCATTAACCCAGCACTGTCAGGTCCACTACAAAACCATGTCCCCAAGTGCCACATCTATGTGTCTTTTAAATACCTCCTGGGATGGTGATTCCACCACTTCTTTGAGCAGTCTGTTTCAAAGCCTCACAACCCTTTTCCTGAAGAATATTTCCCTAGTATCTAATCAAAACCTCCACTGGTGCAACCTGTTTCCCCTTCTCCTGTCACTTGTTACCTGGGAGAAGAGGCTCACCCCACCTGGCTGCACCCTCCTTTCAGGGAGCTGTAGAGAGCAGTAAGGTCCCCCTGAGCCTCCTTTTCTCCAGGCTGAACACCCCCAGCTCCCTCAGCTGCTCCTCACAGGACTTGTGCTCCAGACCCTTCCCCAGCTCCGTTGCCCTTCTCTGGACACGCTCCAGCCCCTCAATGTCTTTCTTGCACTGAGGGGCCAGAACTGAGCACAGGATTGG
This sequence comes from Peucedramus taeniatus, assembly GCA_013400575.1. NCBI lineage: Eukaryota > Metazoa > Chordata > Aves > Passeriformes > Fringillidae > Peucedramus > Peucedramus taeniatus. The sequence continues at coordinate 144,593 of WBNO01016073.1, read as the reverse complement.
AGGTGTGGCCTCACCAGTGCTGAGCACAGGGGGACGGTCACTGCCCTGCTCCTGCTGGCCACAGCAGTGCTGATCCAGGCCAGGATGCCTCTGGCCTTCTTGGCCACCTGGGCACACACTGGCTCATGTTCAGCTGCTGTTGAGCAGCACCCCCAGGTCCTTTTCCACCAGGCAGCTTCCCAGGCACTGCCCCCAGCCTGTAGTGCTGCCTGGGGTTGTTGTGACCCAAAGGCAGGACCTGGCACTTGGCCTTGTTGAACATCATGCAATTGGCCCTGGCCCTTTGATCCAGCCCATCCAGATCCCTCTGCAGAGCCTTCCTGCCCTCCAGCAGATCAACACTCCCACCCAGCTTGGTGTCATTTACAAGTTTACTGGGTGTGCACTTGATCCCCTCTTCTAGATCATTGGTACAGATATAAAAGGTCACACTCCACCCTCCTGTCCCCAGAGCCTAGGCCCCTTTAACTCCTTCTCCTCTTCCTTTATAAGGATCTTCTTCAGCTATGAGGATAGTCTGAGTGCCATTCCTTTCCTGAACTGAAGCCCATTATTTCATGCAGTCAGAGCCAGGTCGGGCAAGAAAGAGAGTTTTAGTTATTATTAATTTTCCCTTTCTTCCACTGCAGCAGGAAAATCCTATTGAAAGGAAGTTGATTATTTAAATGCCTCCTCCATTTGAATTGCTCATGCAGAGCTGTTCCTTACACCTCAGTCACCCTGAGGTTTTTCCTGCTTTAAGCAAACCTGTCATGGTTTTATATTATTTACCAAATAATGCTGCTGCTGACTATGAATTTATTAAAGAGGTACTGAAGACAAAGCAGCCTCAGTATTACAATACAATTTTAGTCTGCACTGAATTGAAAATGTATTGTGCTGAAGATAATCACATGGAAGGCAATTATAGAAACTGAAGAGGATCAAACAGAGTAATAGGGACATAAAAGGAAACCTGCATTCTCTATACACTACTCCCCATGCATATGAATGCTTCCCTTTTATCTTATTTTTAAAGCCATTTCAAATTACACAGTAATTACAAATTCAAAAGGATTTTTTCACTCAAAGTGATCTCATCTTAGCCACTCTCCTGAGTAACATTGGAGCAGCTTCCCAAGGCTTGCAACTGCAAACACAGGATAAGTTTGTACAGGATATGTTGTAGTTCTTTTTGGACTCAGGCCTTGATCCTGAGACTTCTGCATGGATCAGAAGAGATGATCACTGTGGTTTCTTCTGGTTCTATTTTCTATGACAAGATATAAATGATGTCTTGGTCAGAAAGCTGATTGATCTGAGTATTACTAAAGTATCATTGTAATTAAAATCACTAGTGAACTGACTGAGAGTGCAGTGAAGTGTCAGGATAATTATGTGAGTTAGTTATCACTTACAGCTGCCCTAGAAGGTTTGTCCTACCACCTAGGATGAAAAACCAGTGCTAGTGATTATGGCATGACTTTGGGAGGTGCAAAAAGGTGGATTGGTGCCCAAGGAATGTGCCTAGTGGCAGATGCAAAAACGCTGTGTGAGGAAAGGTGATTAATAGGCACAGGAAGAGCCTTCAGTTCAGATCTGAATCAATTCTGCTTAAAACCTGTAGGCAAGTAAGGAAGTCTGTGGAGCACACAGAACTGCATTTCCTTGTGGAACTTGCATATGGAGACTCCCAAGGGTGCATGTCTATGTCTTATTGGAATTTGGTACAACAGGATGATCAGAGCAGAGAGGCAATCACAGATACCATTTCATTGACTCTTCAAGGAGAACTCCATGGCAAAAATCACCTTGAAATGAGAGTTTTTCCATTTGCACCATTGGGTCAAAGCCCATTTTTCTTGTGCACTGAGAGCCAGTGAAAGGGAGAAGGGCTGCCCATGTACCCCGTCCACAGGAAGACCATACGTGCAAGAGGTGCCAGTGGAGAGGGGAACATAGTAACTGAGCTTTAAGAGTCCCTAAATCCTACTAAAATCATCCCTGTGTACTGCATTTGCAGTTAAATTCTTCCAAGCTGTTCTGGAAAATGCTGCTATATATTTTCTTTGCAGCTTCTAGCAGACTGCTATTCTTTGTTTGTGTGAGGATTTACAATAAGTATTTTCTCACTATTATGCTTCTGTTCAACACAATATTTACCAATAAAAAGTCATCAAAACAAAATGTGAATCTTGCACCTTGCAACTTTTACCTTGCTCATTTGTCAGCAAGGTCAATGCATAGCTAGAGCCTCTTCAAGCTCACATCAAGTCTTGAGACTCACTTCCATGGCCTTTGAGGTGCCTAAAAAGTTGAATTTGGCCCTTGTTTTTTTCCTTTATCATTCTCAATCAGGTTCAAGGTCAACTTGAGTATTGTATTCCATGAAATTGAAATGCCAAGAAATTTCTGTTCAGGAAGTCTCTCCCTCTGCTTATTTCTGGAAGAACATTTATGTGTCATATGTGCCTATTTATAGACCTCTTAGAACACATCATTAAGAGAAAATAACATTGCAAGAGAGAGGAGCCATTGTTTATCATACCTGTGTACCATGTAACATAGGCAAATTAATCACCTAAACAAGGAAAAATTTGAATGGCGTGCTTACACTGATTTCACAAATGGGTGTCTCATGATCCATTTTGAATGAGGTTTTTACAAGGTTGTGCTTTGGATCACATGAAAAATAGATGTCCTTTATATCTTCTATGATAAAGGATGGTGTCTCTTGAAAGGTCATTGGGGGGATTATACAGAACATGATTATATGCCCATAGTAAACAGTATACAGCAGACAATAATGCAGGATGAAGAGCCCTCCCTGTTTTCAACTCCTCTGAAGGGGATGTCCCACCAGCTGCTGTGACCCCCAGTATCTTTGCAAGCAACAGAGATAGCTTCTGTGTGGCTGATGAAACCTTCTTTTTCACACTTCCCTGAAATAAAGTATGAGAGAGAAAAAAATAAATATAAAGAGTAACCCAAACTTTCTATTCTTATTTGTGTTCTACTGATTTATGTCTCCTTGTTTCTAATATTTCTTCCATCGCTAGGAACTGGCTCTAACTGCTTGGCTACTTCCTGGGAGTAATGATCAAACCAGCAGATGCTCTTGTCCAAGAGATGGATTTGGTGTCTTCATTCACTGAAAATGTCTGTGTTGGTCTGGATATACATTCCTATGCATCACAGCCTTCTGGGCAGTACTGGGTTTGAAAAGGTAAAAGTCTTGTGTTATATTGATACCACCAGTCATTCATTAGGAAGATATATTTCTGTTTGAAGAGGGGGACCAAAAACATGTCATAATCTTTTGCCAGCTTATGCTCTTTATGCAGGATCTTATTCAGTGTGATTTAATTTACAGGGTCTCTGGGTTTCCTTCATCATCACCTACTATTTATATTTATGCTGTAAAGAACAAATTGGAAAATGTATCTTTTGTCACAGAAATCTTGACAGTGGGCAGGCAACTGCACACCAAGAAACCTTTCTGACAGCCTGATATTGCCATTTCACTCTACCATGTGTTTCCTCCTAATTTATATGTGGTTTATTTGTTTGAGACAGAGACTTTTGTCTTTATACAGTACCTAACAAAACAAGGTGATGATCACACTGAAGACAGAAGCACTATACCATGCTCTGATTGGAGAAAGGGGAAAGAAAATTAATTGGTACTGCTTTGCTGGGATTGCATCTGACTTCCCAATGACTCAATTCATTAGGAAATGAGACACTGTGAATATGTACACACTTGGATTACTAGAGGATGGGTTAGCAGCTAGGTATGTACCAAAGATTCCTACTGGCTCTAGATCATAGCAGCTGAGCCTGATTTATTATCACTAAGCCAGATGCCAAGAGTTGATTCTGATATACTGGGAGCTGGAGACATGCACAGGAGTGAAGAAATAGTATTATGCTTCTCAAGATATGTTGTGTGTGAATGTATTTGTGGGCTGCCTTTGTGCATTCTGGTTGCAGAGAGGTATCTCCATTGACATAAAATATTCAGGGTAGAATTTGGAATTAAAAGATTGCTCTAAATATGTTTTAAAAGAAAGCAGCAGAGAATCAGTAGGGAAAGCATTTGATTTTTTCAGTCATAAAAATAGCGGAAATTTCTCCTTTTCTCTATCACTTTGTCCTGAAGTCAATGCAGGGGTGTTCACAACCGCATCCTTCCGTTTGTGATGTCTGACACAGCCATTAATCACAGCTCAAAGGAAAAAAATAAAAACTACAAACAAATAAAAAACCAACCCAAAACACAAAGATCCACAGGGGTCTTCTCCTGTGATTTCTAAAGCCTTGTCAACACCCTGTGCAGTTCTGCCATCTGCACTGTAGAGTGTGTGTCTACATGTGTCACCGTGCCAATGACAGGGCAAATGTTCATCATCAGTGGTGCCACTGAAAAAGGAGGAATTACTGCACACCTGCAACATATTCTGAGTTAGACAAGTAAAACCCTGAACACATCAAAATGGGGGTGAAAATGTTGATCATTTATTTCATGGAAATGTGATTTAGATGCCAAATTCATCTGGCGACTAGCATCACCCTTCCTCTCAGGAAGGAAGGCTTCAGAGTGTTTTTCAGATTTGATTAATAATTTATTTGGCATCTGGAAGTCACAGCAAAACAGCTCATATGGAAAGGGAGGGTGTAAATTGCCTGCCTCTGCCAGGCACTACTTGGTTATTATTCACAGCCAGAATACTATTTGTAGAATATTTGTGTATTTAATATTTTAAAGAGCAGCTCTGGCACTTGGGTTGATTTCAGCATTCTCAAGGCTGTGTCTATACTACAGATATTGTCATCTGGAAGACGTGCTCTCATTGCCAACTGAACCAGTTGAGGATTTTAATATGCAAGGAAGCAGGCACTAGAATAAGGGGAGAATATTGTGAGCTTAGTGCATTTTGAATGAAGGATGTCATCCATGGAAGACAAGGGGAACCTTCCCAAGCTGAGTCTGCAGTGCACACAGTCTGCCTACTGTAAACAGGGCATTGCTGGAGCTCAGGCCAGAGTACATTAAATGGAAGGAAGTTGCTTATAGATTTTACAGATGCACATATGATGTATCTTTCTGCATTACATGAGATGAGTGTTTCTGCATATACATGTGATATGTCTTTCTGCATTTATCATTCAGTGATTGCCTCAACCAGGTTATGGCAGCTCCCCTGATTGTCTTCTAGGAATTCACCTGATAGTATAACACAGCATTTTAACCTACTTACAGTGCCACACTACTTACTTGCTGTATGCTGTCTGCAGTATTTCTGCTCAGAGTTGTAATTCTATTTACCATCTGTGGGAGACCAAAGTGGTAATGGTTAATGACTCAAACAATGGGCCATGTGGGAGGCAGCAGGTGCTTTGCTGAGGCCAGGTTTGCACCTGCCCAAAACCCTGGAGGAGGAGGGGAGTTTTTTGAGTGTGGTGGTGAAACCTCTGGTCCACATAGGACAGAGTGGGGGAACAGCCACCACCAGAGGCTACAAGCTGGGTTTTGAACCAGATAAGGGAAGAGGCTAGTAAGAAAAAGATTATTCAGAGGCTGGATAGTGCTTTTGTCATGCAAATGGCACAAAATTACAATTACACAACTGGGTCAGTTCTAAAAGTTCCCCCTGTTCCCCTGGGAAGGTGTTGGGGCATTCACATGCAGGCATGACAGCATTCATCCCTTCTGATGGAGCATAACTGGCTCAACTACACTGACATGAGAGTCAGCTGTCATGCCTTAGAAAGTGTAATAAACCATCAAAGATCCCCAAAATGCCCCCAGACTAATTTCTGGGGTCCTCCACCAGACAACTGAGCATGACCCATGGCATTGTAACAGTGTTAAACTGCCCACTCACCAGGGGAGGTACCTTATCATTCCCACCTTACCTGACCATTTATTACCTCAAACTTTGTGTTTCCCAGGCTTCCCCAGCTCCCAACAGATCAAGACTGGGACCAGCACCTCAACCAAAGGATACTGAAATTACAACAATCTTGGATCCACAGGTGGTGATATCTTTCTACTCTTATCCCTTCTTTCTCTTTCCTTTTTTTCTTTTCCTTATGTATGTTCTTAAGCAATATCTTTATTCTTTTATGTTGCTATATTAGTATAGATAATAACCAAAATGGTAACATGCCTCCTTTCCATTACAACCAAATTGTTCTAAAATAAACCCTACACACACACACACACACACACGTGTGTNTATATATATATGTTTCTAAGCACCAATCATTCAGTGTTGTTTCAAGGAAGAACCTGAGTTACCTTCTCTTTTGGGGGCAGGTGGCAACACCAAATACACATTCTTATGAGCTGCTAGAAGGTCTCATTTTCTTATGAAGAGGTTTTTAGTAGAAGAGGACATTTAATCAACTGAAAAGGGAAAGAAAACCACTAACTGCTGAGTCATATTCAAGCAACAATAGTTTTTCCCTTTTTAAGAGATTGAAATTGCTGTAGCTGAAAAGCTTTAGCTGCTGCTCATTCTTGGCTTTCACAACCACAACATTCAGAGTGCCTAAGTCTGTATGCCTAAATCTACAACTTGACCTACAACAGTAGCAGGAACGAAACATTCCCTTCTGTTTATTAATCCCTGTCATATGGATTATACCCTCGCTACTTGTTAACCACTTTCAGGGGATAGCATCCACCATGTCTAATCCAGACCAGCTTTCCTCCAAGTTACATTCTGCACATATGCAGACCAAGATACTGAAGAACAATTTGGCTGGGGTGGGGGGATGAACTAGATGACCTCCCAAATTCCGTGTGAAGATTTGGTGTGCAAGGCTGGTGGATGGGGACAGTGCTGATCTGAATAAGACACAGAGTGTCCAAACATGGCTATGCTGTACCTTGCAGTGGCCATCCTAGGCATGTGAACCACAGGTGCCTAAACAAGCATCTGGACCATAGGCAGTACCCCAGAAGCAAAGATGACAAAGATGAGAAAGGAAGCAAACAGGAGGTGAGCAGTGAGTTTGTGGCAGAGTCAAGATTTACTGAGCAATCTGATTGCTGTTCCTTTACCCACCCTGCCTCTCCTGGCTCATTTCACAGCCGAAATGAAATTGTCGGTGAGAAAAGCAGTGCAAGCATGCACAATGTGCTGTGATTAGAAAGGGCACTGCTGGGGAGAGGAGCATCAGATCAGTCAAGCAGAAGTTTTCTGTGTATTCTCTCTGCCATTTCTCCTGAGAGGTGCTTGCCTTTTATTCTCGGCTCCTACGCTTTCAGTTCTGTTGTTGCAACTTGCACCTCCTCTCTAAAACGTAAAATGTAGCCTCTTTCAGTGTGATGGAGGCAAAGCGAGCTGATGTTCCTTCTGCTCCTAGGAGGATCAAAATGCCACAGCACTGATTCTGCATGGCAGGGAGAGTACAATCCAGCTCTGAACAGCCAAAAGAAGTAATGTAGTTACTGTCATTTTAGTTACCCCTGCAATGTACACATATTCAACTGAGTGCTGTGCACTCAGCAGTGTCTGGATCGTCAGTGGGGAAAACAGGTGGAATTTGTTTAGATTAACACTAAAAAGGACTAAAAAGGTTGAAAAAAAAACAACCTGTCTCTGTTAAGGTTCCATATTCCTCTTTTTTGGGGGGTCAGGAGAGTGAGAACGTAGGAAAGACGATCAGGATTTGTATGTTTAACCCCTTCAGCCTGGTGAAGGATGAGCTATATTTCAAAGCAGACTTTCAGAAGCTGCAACCACACCAGTGATTGTCGGTATATTAATCCCCAATAAATATTTTCAGGATGAGTGGCACAGTTCAGAAGTTATGAAGAGGGACAACACCCTGTAAAGCACTAAGAAGCAAGAAAGCAAGCAGATACAGCAGAAAATGCAATCAAAGTAAAGACAGCTTTGAAAAGAAGAGAGACCTTACAAGCCAGGGTTACTTTAGCCTGCAGTAAGGGAAGATTAATAATGAACATAGATTGCTCAAATGAATCATATCATAATGGATGCCCTGAATGTCTTGTGATGGATGGCTAGACAGAATTTAGTGCCATGAACACTGGTGATTGAACTGGCATACAAAACAGGTAGGAAGGAGGTTTCGGTCAGAGAAGGGCACAGGCAGCATCTGTCAGTAGGAGGGCAAAACTCACCTCCTGGAGAAGAGCCATAGCCTCCAACCTGTGATACGGGGGAGAGAAACCACTGAAAAGAGAACAGTCAATGCTCAGACAAGGGCAGCCACGTCAGGCTGCACAGAGACTGATGGATGTGCTCAGGAGCAGTCTTTATCACCTGGAGCTTCACCGTGGGTAGTTGCAGTTATATTGGATTAGGAGCTTGCTCAAGACTGCTTCTCTGCCCTGTGGTGTGCTCAACCCAAACAACATTTTGAATTTGCAGTTTGGGTAGAAGCCTGAGCATTCCACGCTGATTCACTGTAGACAGAGATAAGACTATAAATAGGTGCCTTATATATAACTTTGTTTTCCTGATACAGCAGTGGCTCTTCAGTCTACTGGCTAAGGTAGCAGAATTTGCTACCTGGCACCTGATAAATGCTATGTCTGTGTCCCTGGGGCATCTGGCACTAAGTAAATTCAGTGCAAGCTGTTAAAACTTTGCTAGGCAGGGAAGGAATGTCATATAGGACTGGCTGGCTGGACCAGGGCAGCCACAGAGGTTCAGAAACTTCCCACTCCCACCACATGCCTCTACCAGCCCCACCAGGGCCAGTAGTGTTCCTCTCTCATGTCTCTCTTCCCCAGGCCATGAAAAGTCTAGTTGGCCCACTGGGAAAAAAGTCAGAACCTCTGAAACTGGTAAGTACAAGACTTACTTGACAAAACAAGAAGGAAAAACAGCAAACTTTTTCCTGCACTGGTGATAGGCACAATCTGAAAAAAAAAATCAAACCAACAAAAAGCCCTCCAAAAGATGAGCAAAACAAAAAAACAAACAAACAAAAAAAAAAAAAAAGCCCAAACCCAACAAAAACAACCAAAAGCAACAACAACAACAAAACAAACAGAAAGCAAGTGCCTCTCATTACCCTCCTTGCTGGATAGAAGAAAAAGTAATTAAGAAAGCAGCAGGAGAACAGGGTGTGACACAAAATTGCACTCCACAAAACATGGTCCCTTTCTTCTTCTTTTTTGCCAGATTTTGTATATGTTTTTGAGTCCTATCCAGCAGAAGCTGTAGGGTACAAGCTCAAATAGGCTCCTAGACATGGGACCAGTGTTTCTGCAAGTGTGAAGAAATGGTGACATTCCCAGCTGCACCATGACTGCTCTTCCCCTCCTGACTGCAGCACAACCTGTTGGCCACTCTAGTCACTGATAATGGGGAAAGCAGCTTAAAAAGTGAGGAGAGTGTATCAGCAGTGTTTGGATGCCATTCCAGTAGCAACACTTAAAATTACGACAAACTCACAAAGTTGGACAGCTCACCATGGGCCTCCTTTATCTGGTACCTGTGGGAAAGGAAAGGGAAAGGGAAAGGGAAAGGGAAAGGGAAAGGGAAAGGGAAAGGGAAAGGGAAAGAAGGAAGGAAGGAAGGAAGGAAGGAAGGAAGGAAGGAAGGAAGGAAGGACATGGGAACTGCATGTTAAACAGTATCATAAATACACCAGTAAATAGCATGATTATTATCAACCCATTGCCCAAACATGTTTTATGATTAACAGTAAAAATGTACTAGTTAAATATGGCTGCAACAATTTTCCTGTTAAAAACTGCCACATACACTGGAAATGTGTGACCAAAATCTCACTGTGGTCCTGTAATACATGTGAAGTAAACTCGACCCTTCAAATCAATTCTTAGTCTGATACTGCCTTCCCTTCCAGGCATTGACTCTTTGTCACGTGAGCTGTATCAAAGGTATGAAACAAAAGAGCAGCTGGAAATAAATGGAAAGTCTGAAAACTTCACTCTGAAAAGCAACTCTACCAGACTACACATTCCTATATTCAGCAGATCTGCATCTATGTCAGTCAGATCCTCTCTCAAGTGATTAAAACAGGCTCTCATTCACAGAAGAGCTGACACAGCCCATAAAAATATTTACATAATGCAGCAGGAGAAGAATTTCCTCATTATGTTTCTGCTGTGATTAAGACTGCAAGAGGAGCTGACCACTCAAATATTCTCCTCCAGCTAATCAAGGTCTGAGACTTGATTATAATTAAGAGGGACTTTCATTTTATATATATCAGGGCTATGCAGCAGCACAGGAGCTGCTTTCCAGGTATCACTCCAGGCCACTATCTTTTCCACAGAAGCAAAAAGTCCATCTTTCTCAGTGGAAAAACAGCAGTGCTGGCAAGGACAAACATGCTGCAAACGGTCTCACACAGATCATAAGTCTTTATTTGTCTTCAGCTCTGCTTGGCAGAGCAAGTGGATTTCACATCTTAAAAGCCCTTTGCTTCAGTTATCATTTATAACCCTGGATATATTTACAGGTTTCCTGACTCCTTCTGTGCACACTTAAATGAATTTATTCCTGTGCTTCTTCCTTTCTTTCCTTTAACTCCTCCCCAAATCTTCCCCTTTAGCAAGGTTGTCCTGAGAAGACAACCATTTGAGGGAGAAACCCTTGTCTGATTTTATGAGGATATTTTGAATATATACACAGTCTCTGCAAGTATTAGTGTGTCCACCATGTCCTATTTTATTGGGGTTTTGATGCTTAGAACTGGGCTTCCACGTCTGCTTTTGGAAGCCTAATATGGAATCTAAATTTCAAGTCTGAATTGTAAATCAAGTAAATATATCAGTTTGTAGATTTCACTGAGATCTGAAATAAAGTCCCAGAAGCATGGTCAGATAGACTAGACTAGACTAGAGTATAATAGAATAGGTTGAAAAAACCTTTAAGATCATCTAGTCCAACCATTAATCCAGCCAAGTCCCACAAAACCATGTCCCTCAGTGCCACATCTACACATCTTTTAAATGCCTCCAGGGATGGTGACTCAACCACTTCTCTGGCAGCCTGTTCCAATGCTTGGCACACCTTCCTGTGCAGAATTTTTCCCCTAATACTCAATCAAAACCTCTCCTGATGCAACTTGAGGCTGTTTTCCCTTCTCTTGTCACTTACTACCTGGGAGGAGAGGCTGACCCCACCTGGCTGCACCCTCCTTTCAGGCAGTTGTAGAGAGTGATGAGGTCCCCCTGAGCCTCCTTTTCTCCAGGCTGAACACCCCCAGCTCCCTCAGCTGCTCCTCACAGGACTTGTGCTCCAGACCCTTCCCCAGCTCCGTTGCCCTTCTCTGGACACGCTCCAGCCCCTCAATGTCTTTCTTGCACTGAGGGGCCAGAACTGAGCACAGGATTGGAGGTGTGGCCTCACCAGTGCTGAGCACAGGGGGACGGTCACTGCCCTGCTCCTGCTGGCCACAGCAGTGCTGATCCAGGCCAGGATGCTCAGCAAAGCATAATAAGATAAGATTTTAGCTTGGTCTCATTTCTAGGTTTGAATTGTTTAACTGTAGCAGCAAAACACTGCAGTAGGGCCTCTGTGAGCCTCCCAGCTATAAAAAACCCTAGACGATATCTATTAGTGTTGCTATAGAGCCAGAGTAACATTTTAGGAATTAAAGAGATATGTGATATCACAGATATTTTCTGTCTGCCCTAGAAAGAGATATGGACAATAGGGCACTGGAGCCCTTTTCCAGGTATGGGAAGGATTAGGGACACAGGGCTCAGGAATATGCTGATGCCTCTTTGCTGGCCTTGGGGTTTTACTACAGCTATTTGGCAGCACCTTATATTGAGGAAAGATGAAAACCCCAGGATTCAGGAGATGGGTTTCCCACCAAGAGAGGCTGTGGAGGTTTGATGAACATGTACACAAATCCAGCCTTAACAAAGTGCTGCCTACCTCTCAGCATCAGAAGAGAGACCCTATTCAGCTGTGGCAGAGCTGCACACCAAGTAATTCCCTGGGAACACTGTCTCTGTAAGCACTTTGGGGTAGTCAGACAGAAGGGAAAGAAGGGATACAAAAGATGAGAAAGGTCACTGAGTGTGTGAAAACCAGTGCTTTTTTACACACAGGATTTTCATGTCCCAGAAATGGACAATTTCTAATGAGGCAACCCAAAGACTGATCAGGGGACAGAAGCAGTCCTTGAACTTTTAATTACCCATCACAGAGGTAGATCCTTTCAGCTCCACGGCAAACATAACTGTCCTTTTTCTCATACTGCAGTAAGGCTGAGCTTAATACTCTGGTTGCTGAATTACTGTATTTGGCTTTGTTGCTTTTACATTGTCAAGACTTTATTTCTGTTCAGCAGCACATGCTCTTCGCCTTGTTGCATGCTGTACTAATCAAGCTTTTATTATGTATTTTTAGATCCTCCCCACAGTGTGCAAAGATCTGCAGGGCTCTTTTAGCTCAGAATATCAATAAAGCTTATTGCCAATGTTCCTGGTAGAGGTACTGCATCTACTTACCCTGGTCATCCCTTGGAAAAATTAAATTGTTGCAGTGTAAGTGCAAGGTTCAAGGTCCACTGCATATGAAAATAGAATTGATTACTCCCAATGAACAGAGGCTTGCGGCTCTTAAGAACATTATACGATAAATGTGTTGGCACACACCATGCATTTGGCATGCTAAGTAGTTTACTGAACTACTCTCTGCAGCATATTTTAATGAAATGCTGACAGTTTGGCATCTTATTGGATAACTGCATTCAGTGGCATTGGTCACAAATGGAAGGCATGCAAAATGCTCTGTAAGGTGGCAGCTCCTCCACGACTTTCTGCTCTGTGTTACAACACTCCTGGAATTTATCAGTCAGCAATTAGAAATCAATAATGAGCACATGGTTTCCCCCCAGTTCACATCTAGAAACTTCTGTCTCTAAGGAACCTCACCCAAAAAAAAAAAAAAAAAAAAAAAAAAAAAAAAAAGGATGCTAAGTATTTTCCTAAAGAACTTGGCTTTATCTGCTAAAGGGATGCCATTAGCCTCCCATGTTAGACAAGGTGTAGGAAAGAACAAGTTACTGATGGAGGGGCTCTGCCTCTCCCCGGTGTCCTGCCTTGCTAGCCTGGTGCACAGGGCAATGTGGCCAAAAAGGTGGGGAGCCACAAGGGCACTCCTGACTCCAGCGATCTCTGAGATGGGGATAACACCAGCAAGAACCTGGGACTGGCTCTACTGGTCCACTTCGTTTCTGTCTCCTTTTTTTTTCCTGTGGTTGAGGAGAGGGTTTACTTATGACAGCAATATTTCTAAAAACCTTTAATCACAGGTGGGATTGTTTTTTAGCCGAAATAGTTTCACAGTAGAAGTAATCAAACTTTACAGAAAGTTTTTCCTGTCTTATATCTTCACCTGCTCCTAATCCTACCATTATCGGAGGTTTCTTTCTAGATTAATATTTTTCTTTCATCCACAGCGTAAAGACTATAAATAAATAAACTGATAGCGCCTCGCTCTCCCAGCGTGGCAACTCCCTTCGCAAGGCTGGAGACGTGGCTCTGATTCTTTATATTCCTGGTGCCACCCAGTGTTGAAAGCCTGGAAGTGGCACTGCAAAGCCACGCGCTTGGGAAGTGCCTCTGGCACACGTCCCGCAGCCAGGACCTCACTGCCACCTGTTGCGACCATGCACTGAAGACCAAAATCTCAAACCATCTTCTTTCACAGACAGTGTGACTTCAGCTTCCTCCGATGGAACTAGGCTCTTCCAGTAGTATATGGTTCTTCCATGCAGGTTCCTCTCTTTTCCTGATTAGTACTAAAAGGCAGAGGAAACTTTTCACTAGTGTGTTTCAAGGCTCTTGCTCCCAAGTATTAAGGGGGTGGTATTATCTATCTCTTTAACAATGATTTTGGGGAACAATCACCCCAGACACATTGTAACTCCGCTGTGATTAACTGTGCTCATAGACAGCTTCAGCCAAGAGGAGTAGTGTGGTACCTCCATCACACCATCCAGAGCTTTGCAGACAGATAAGAGATGTGGGTCAGTGCATGTACATTTCAGAGTATTGTGCTGACTGAGTCACTAGAAGTTACTCTTTTTTTAGTGATCAATTGATAGCTTGTTGCTTCAAAGTATGAGAAAATTATCTGACCTAAGAGAGGAGCATAAGCACCTCTAAGATTGGTACTACCCACTTCCCAGATCCAAAATCTAACTTTTCCCCAACTATTTTTCCTTTTTTTTTCCATATGGATCTCAGCTCTTTCAGTGGCTGTGGTCTGCCTTCAAGGATCAGGGAACGTGGCAGACCAGATGTACAGCAGCATTTAACTGGCCTATTGCCCTGCGACCAGCCAGACCCCACCCTCACTCTCCTTTGTCAAAGGATTCCTGCTCCTCACACAGAGTCAGTCATTCCTGAGCTGGAAGGCACCCACACCATGTGCCTGAGAGTGTTGTCCAAATGCTTCTCTAACTTTAGCAGCTTAGTGCTGTGTGCACTTCCCTGGAGAGTCTGCCCGACCACCCTCTGGATGAAAAACCTTTCCCTTATATCTAACCTAACACCTCCATCCCCCACAACACATGCATCAGCTGTCTCAAGTTAGCTACAGAGGTAAAAAACATGTTGGGGCTTCTTCTTGGTGGTTTCTTCTTGGTTTGCCAGGGCAACATAAGTCTTCCCCTTTCGTTCACACTTTTCAGTCATACCTCAGCCATAGATCCCACTCTGCTTGCTATCCAACAATTTCTTTCCTAGGTCTTCACAGAACAATCACAGAATTGTTACTGCTGAAGGAAGACATGGTTTTGTCCCACACCTATTTTACTCTTTTAGAGGCTGTTACATAGTGGTGACAGGAGTTAGAGCAGCTCTTTTACTGTGTTTTACAATACTTGTTCCCTGTTTCATTTATACTGATTTTGACACAAGCCTGTCTCAGCAGTAACTCACTGCACAGCCACCAGGCAGTCTGACAGCATGTATAAGCCTAGATTTGCCATCCAAAACCCCAGGCAAATGAACAGTCCTGGGTTACAAGGAGTGGTTTTGACTGAAATGCCTCACATGCAGTTTGTTAATGCATGGACACTGGCATAAACTCTCAATTGCAGAAAGGCCTTTTCCAGTCATGGTTCCCAGAAGGATGCCAGCAGCAGTACAAAGAAGCAATAAATCAATCAGCCAGCCAGTCTATAAGTGCATTGCATAACCAGGTAAACAAACAAGTACTGGGCACCCTAAAACACTGTAGATATTTTCCCCTTGCCAGGCCGAGCCATTCCAGAGAATCAATAGGGAGTATAGGAAAGGTCACCAACTGCCTGGATTCATCTCATCAAAAAGCAACACCAAACAGCAGGGCTCCCTGAGAAAAGAAGGGCATGGTCTTTCAGGGAATAAACACAAAATTATAAAGATGCAATAAACCAATATTCAAGCATAAATAGTATAAACTAAGTAAATGTTGTAGAAAAGGAGGATATTGAAAGCATTGGTCTTTTTTCTTGGTTTCTTACAGCTGCAGAGGTCTCTATTCTCTTTGGATACATAGAAGAGGAGTTCTGGAAGAAAACATTCATCTAACCTAATGGATACAAGTATGGATGTAAAGTAATAGCTTTTCCCTGAGGATAAGGACTTGGGGGCATTGATTGATGTGAAGCTCAATGTGAGACAGCAGTATGTACTCATAGCCCAGAAAGTCAAATGTTTCCTGGTCTGCTTCTACAGATATATTGCCAGCAGGGTGAGGAAGCTGATACTCTCCCTCTGCTCTCTGGAGATCCCACCTGGATTATTGTGTCCAGCTCTGAGATTACCAGCATAAGGAAAACATGGATCTGTTGGAGCAAGTCCAGAGGATGGACACAAAAATGATCAGAGAAACAGAACTCTCTCCAGTGAGAAAAGGCTGAAAGAGTTGAGGCTGTTCACCTGGAGAAGAAGAGGCTCCAGGGAGACCTTCAAGCCTTCCAGTACTCAAATGGGGCCTGCAGGAGAGATCAAGAGGTACTTTTTGCAACGACACGTTAGGACGAAGAGTGATGGCTCTAATCTGAATAGTGTAGGTTTGGATTCGATATTAGAAGGAAATTATTGACTGTGTAAGTGATGAGGCACTAGCACAGATTGCCTGGAGAAGCTGTGGATGCCCCATCTCTGAAAGTAAGTGTTCAAGGCCAGGTTGGATATGACTGAGCAATCTGCTCTAGTGGAAGGCATCCCTGCCCATGGCAGGGGTGTTGGAAATAAATAATATTTTAGGTCCCTACCAACCCAAACTATTCTATGATTCTTTGAGCCAAAACCAAGGCACCAGGAGTGCTCAGTACATCTTTGTTATCTAGTTAAACATATGGATTTTAATAAAAAAGGTTATAGTAGCAACAGCCAAAGTCATTAACAACTCTATAGCAATGAAAACAGGAGTTAGTAAGGGTAAATATGGCCAAGCAGATGGCTTTTATTTAGGAAACTAAATGAGATCCCCCCACAGTCCCTTTATTAGCAACATTATATAAGTAAACAAGTAATTAACAGCAAATTACTGGAGTAGACAGTAAGCACCTGAGGATAAATTGCTGTAAGTGACAAATAACCTTCACAGAGACACATTAAATTAATTGAGGTGATTGGGTTGCTCAGACAGAGAAGAGGGGGTGCTGGACTGTAATTTTTGCTTGGGACAAAAGGGTTCTTACCCTGTTGCCCTGTGACTGTCCATCAGACTGAAGTGTTTTCAGCAGTACGCACTGAAACACTGATGATATTTGAATAAGGTGCTTGTATGAAACTTCTGAAGTTCCCATATGGGGAAAGTCTTGGTCCATATTGAGTAACTGGTAAGTTGCTTGCTGCCCTTTCCAGCAGGGGTTCACTTGCTTTTGGCAGCCTGCAGGAGGGAGACAGCGCTATGTGCGTCTGTGCCGGCTAATGCCCCCCTGCAGAAAAACTCACAGAACTTTTAGGCTCACAAATTGTTGCACTTTCTGTCTGAAACCGTGGTGTGCTAAGCATGTCTCAAGCTACCTATGGACCAGCTGTGTAGCTCTGATTAACACCATCTAGAAAGACCTGAGCTGGGCAGCCTCAGGAGCAACCAATGATTTTATTCTTCAGGGCAAAGTAGCGTGCAGTCACTTAGATTTGTGCAGCCACTTAAGACCAAACATGGAGAAATATTAGCTATGCTTTAAATCCCAATGACAAAAGAAATATGTACCCAAGTATAATAACAGAAACGTGGTCTGTGTGCTATTGAAATGACCTGCTCTTTGAAAAGGTATTGCATTTTGCCATCAGAAGAAGATCATCACAGAGAAACCAAAAATGCCCTAAGGGAAGGAAAAGGATCATTGGTCAGTGGTAAATGCAGAGAATAATTCAGATTATAACAAAGGGGGGGAAGAGTTTCACTTTCCTCCTGATCTATTCTTAATATGCCAATATGAATTAACAGAGTCTTTAGATACATGAAGTATTTAAGACCTTATTTCTCTTTCTTAAGAGAGAAAGATTACTGAGGAGATGCAGCCAGGGGAGCACGCCACACTGAGACAATAACCTTTGCTAAAATACTTGGAAGAACAGAACTACAGCTTGAAATCTGTCCATTGAAAATTAAAGGTTAAAGGTTTATTGCCCATTATAACTGCATGGTAAGAAAACAGAAGAACTTGTGTTGATTTTTACAGGGCTAAAAAATGATTTGCAGAATCAGAATTTGAGACTTCTCCAAGTTTTATGGTAGTGAGGACAAATCTATATGGCTAAAGACCAAGCATAGCTCTTAGGTCTCTGGATGTGTAAATAAGTTGCACTCACAAATTATCAGATTAATATCTCAATTTGGCATATGTATTTTGCTGATTTCATTTGGAAAAATTTGCAAAACTTTAGGTAGTGTTGTAAAGCACAATATCAGTGAGGAATCAGAAGAGAAAATAAACTTCTGAGCAAGCTCTCAAAGGTTTGCATCACAGACTCTACAAGATCTTTCAGAAATGGCACCTAAGTCTCTCTGTTTTAGCTCTTCTCTTCTACTGCTTGACAGGTGCCGTAATGCACACAAATACATGAACTACTTCATTACTGCATGCACTGTCAGTCTCCCAAAAGCAAGGTGCCACAAATCAAATGCAGGGATTATTAACTTCATTTTCTAACCTTAAGAAAAGGAGGCAAGAGACTCTGGAACTAAAATGTGTCTCCTGTGCCCACCATGTAACTCTCACACCTGTAACCTCCCTGTACAGCTGTGCTGTGGGGCAATTGAAAACCTCTACTTTCTTCTGCAGATGATGCCCCCAAGACAGAGGAAGCATCTGCAGTTGCTTTGGCTTGCTTTCAGCATTTAGAAGCAAATCCTGTCGCTGTTTAGCACACATCCATTGTGTGCAGCACTTGGGAGTGCAGTGTCTGGTGGCCTGAGGCAGAATTTCTAATTTGTCAAAAAAACATTCACCATAAGCACCATATGAAAATTAATCAATGGGCATTAAAGCAAGATATAGCCATGATGTCTTTGATGTTCATTAAAGCCTCTTCATGGCATTTTAATCACAGTATTGCCATGCCAGGATTTCCTTTTATTTAAAACAAATGTTGTGCCTTTCAAAATGCTTTACAGTGGGTTTTTTCTCCAGATTCCTGAGAGTCCTAATGATTCCTAAAGATTCTTTTTCTCTCTCAATGACAAAATGAAAGCAGCACTGGGATTAAAATAGTACCTAGATCTGGAGTTTCATGAATGTCAAATGCAAAGGTTTGGTTTGGCTTAAGCTTTGGTCCAGACATCAGGCAGCATTACTACACCAGAACATTCACTCCCAAGAAAATGCAACAGGACTGAGGGTCTCTGAAATAAGAAGATATAAAATAAAATAAGAAAATAAAAGAAGGGAAGGAGAGGAACAAAATCTACCACCTGGGGGAGAAATAGGAAAGAACATCTGATTTCCCAGAAGTTCAATATCATGATTTAAAGCACAATGATTTTCAAGTCCATACTTACACTGAATCGAGTAGGATTTTAATTTTTTTTAATGAGGAAAATGAAGTTTTATCCTGCTGCATGTTTCAACGTTTTGAACATCAGACTCTAAGGTTGATGAAATGAACCTTCATTTTCAAGACACATCTGGGTATTTGGGAACAGATCCTCAATGATACTTAGGTATAAAACTTTGACTGAAATAACCAACAGTGAGGAGAAAGGGAAAAAAGCTGAACAGCTGGCTGTAGTGACTCCTCAGCCCTCTCAAAGGCTGGTGGGAATAACAGGAGCCTGAGAACTGTGGGTTTTGAGCCCAACTCCTGACTGGTGAGGTCAGGGAATATTTAAGATGTCTGTGGTGCATGGAGCAAGAGGTGGGTTATTCAATAAAGCAGAGAGTATTTCCCTTTAGGAGGACTTATGTTCCCACAACAGAACATGAACACAGACATGAGTTAATATCCCTACATTTCTAAGTCAAAGCAGTTGCTCTCCATCAAGGGATAAAACATATCCATGAGACCAACTTTAGCTCATGACTTGTCATGGCATGCTGATACTCTCTAAGTTTCTAACATGGCAAAGCAAAGTAAGATGTAACTAGAGCAGCAAGCTAAGGGGAAGATTTAGAAACATATCAAAACATAGATATATATACTTTCTACATATAAACTTTCACCTTCAGACCAATTTTATTTCTCTTTTTCTTTTTCTTTTTTTTCTTTTTTTTTTTCCCCAAGCCTTCCCTGTTTTAGTTTTTGTTTTGGCACTACAGCATCTGAATTTTACAGGTTAACCTCACAGGTATGTCTCTCACATACCTCATAGCATCTTCAGCACTTTTCAACATTATAGCAGCATTACCTTACAGCTTAAAGCTTACACTTGGTTGCTGCCCAAAGCAATCCTCCTGAGTAAGTCCAAACATTGTAACTTTACAGAAATGCCATGAATTCAAGAACATTTTTCTTACAAGCAAAATCACTTTAATCTTTTCTTGGTAAAACTATAGCTGCTGCATATGTCATCCTATTCACAAGTCATTCACTTATTTTGAATGATGTGGGCCTTACAAGCAGCTAGTTTCTTCTAGTTGTATTTCTGCTGAGCTGAAAACCTTTTAAGGGCTGACACCTACAATGACCCCATTTCAAGAAATTGTTATTTCAGTCAGCTAATCTGTATTTCTTGTGTGCTAGTTTTGTCTGGGATGGAATTAATTTTTGCTTTACTTACTAAGGTGCCCTTATATGAACCAAGGAGTTTTCTTCACTTTTATTCTTCCAGTTCTCTCCCCCATTCTGACATGAAGGGAGCAAGTGAGTGGCTGTGTGATGCTCAGCTGCCAGCTAAGTTCAAGCCATAGCAGTCCTTTTTGGCTCCCAACATGGGGCTCAAAGGGGTCAAGATAATGATAGGTTTGTTTGGAATGTGCTAGACTGAATTTATCACTGATTTTGCTGTTCAGCTATTAATTGACAGGCTCTTGTGCTTGCCATGGGGCTTGCTTGCCAGGCTGTAAATTAGAACCTAGTGCTCCATGGTGGCTGCTTTTTGTTTCATTGCTTACTGTAGTGCTGTGCTGCTTATCATCAGCAGGAAAACTCTGGAAGTGCAGGAAAGCCTTGCAAGGAGCAGTGCAAGTGCAGCAGTGACCCTGCCTGAGCTGACTTTGGTGCCCAATTAACTCCATGCAACACACCACCCTCCTGTCTTGAGTGACCGCTGAAAGAAATGGAGCCCAGACTCATTGACTAAATTAACACATTTGTGCATATTTTACATGCATTTTGCACTCCTCCCATAGACCAGGGGAGTGAGATCTGTGTATCAAAGGATGGGAAGGCAGGCAGGTTGTTACTAAGGATGTATTGGATAGTGTGGGACATGAGCATGACATAAATGGTATGGGTGGAGAATGTGCTGATTTTGGCTGGGATAGAGTTAATTTTTCATAGCTGGGGTGAGGCTACGTTTTGCATTTGTGCTGCAAACAGTGCTAATAACACAGGAATGTTTTAGTTACTGTTCAGCAGAGCTAAAAATAAAGTCAAGGTGTTTTCTGTCTCTCACCCCACATCACCAGTGAGGATGCTGGGGGTGCACAAGGAGGCTGGAGGGACACAGCTGGGACAGCTGGCCCCAGCTGACCTGATGGATATCCCATACCATATGGCATCATACTCAGCATATAAAATCTATGGGAAGAAGGGGGGGGACGTTCACAGTGATGGCATTTGTCTCCTCAAATCACTGTTACATGTGATGGAGCCCTGGAGATGGCTGAACACCTGCCTGACCGTGGGGAGTGGTAAATGAATGCCTTCCTTTGCTCACTTGTGTGGTTTTTGTTTTACCTATTCAAATGTCTTTATCTCAACCCACAAGCTTTACTCTTCCAATTCTCTCACCAATCCCAACATGGGGGGAGTGAGTGAGTGGTTTTGTGGGACATGGTTGCTGCCTGAGATTCAACCACAACCTGCTGCCACACAAATCATTCCCCACAGTATTGCTTTTGGTGGTAAAATGAAGTGGCAGTTTCTAATAAGATCAGGAGAAAAGATAGCAAACTACTTAATCTCTTTTCTCTGAAGGGGCTGAGACTTTTTGGAAGTACTTGCTTTAATATATCAGCAGGACTAAATAACTTTGCTACTTGAAAACCCTGTCAGAAGAATTCTTCCTACTTGGCTCTAGCCACATGGACATGGACAAAAGGATTGTTTAGGCAAGAATGATTTGAATAAATAAAAATTACATAAAAATGAGAGGTCATTCAGCTGAAGTGCTCATTTGCTACTACATGTGCTGCTTGGAATAGTGATAGGGACTTTAGCATGATAACTTAGAATATTTTCCTAGTCTTAAAATTTGGTACTGTGATGAAATGACATTAATGAGATAAGGCAATTGTCAGTTTAATATTAACAGAGACAATGGTCTCCTAGATAGTGTAGTTTATGTTACAGATCCAGGCTTTACACTTTTTTTTTTTATAAAGAAACAGGCAAAACCTATCTAGTAATGTCTGCTACTCTGTTTTCAGAATCCCTTGATGCAAACAGCTTATTTAATATCATGCATTGTAATGCCAGTATCCATGGTTCACAGCAGGATTTAGAGGTTCAAACACTGAAAACTCCACAGGGGAATTTTACTTTTCCAGTGTCTTCTTTTGATGAGCTGGTTGGTTGGCTTAAAAAAAAATAAAGAAAGAAAAGGACAAAAAGACTGAAGCTTAAATACAAGGTTTAGAAAAATTTAAACCTTAAACAATAAATCAAGCAAGTGTTTCAATAGAGTAACACAGACATATGCTCAAAGAGAACATGATAATGCTGTGGGTTTGCTTCAAGCTCAGCATTCTTCCTTTCTCAGCCATGCAGTTATATAAAGTTGATACTGGCAGTTTTTCAACCCTATTTCTTTTAAGGTGTTTTCAGTGACAAACTGGCAGCTCCTCTGCTTTTCCTCAGGAGCCTAGAGATGCCTTTTCTCTGAGTTTGGCTGACAGGTACAGCAGATCCCGCTCTGGCAGAAGGTATCACAAGTGGTGGTTGTTCTGCCAGAGGGTACCTGTGAGTCCTGGGAGCAGGAATGGATCTGGGCAGCAGGGTCTGCATGTCCCTTCCAACACCCACGTGCCCGGGGCTGGGCACTGGCCAGGCCACTCCACACGTGGGTACGAAGCTCGGAAGTGCAGTGGAGAACTCCGGGTTGGGGGCAAGCCTAAGGAGCACAGCATGGAGACCAACCATCCAGATGGACCTGCCAGAGCTCCAGAGAAAAGCATGAGCTGAGCTTGCCTGCTCAGTGAGGCTCAATAAGGCTGCAAGGAGGAAGTTCCTTGCTGTTCAACAGCTCAACACTGTGTGAGGGGAAAGTGTTGGACAGTCACTGCTTGCCCAGGGACTGCAGACCTCTTGACCCTGCTTACACATGTCCTTGGCTCACTGTGTGCCTCTCCCTGGTTGTCTGAGACAGCAGTCTCATCACTATGCTCAGCTTTCATCCCAGTGCTTTTCCTCCTGCTCTGAACATGCTTCGCATGGGTAGGGTGCTCTGCTTGGACAGACAGGCTCCAGCTGTCGTTATGCTCTGCTGAATTTACAAATGCCTCATATTCAATCCACCTGCTCTTCTCCCTCAGGTATTGAGAAATTTTCTTTTATTTATTTCTGAATCGCATAAAAGGAAATAAAGTAAAACCTTGTGCTGCAGTGGCTGGGGCATAAGCTGTGTCTGAGGAGGCAAGGTTTGGACAAACATTGCATCTTCTGTCTTTTTAGCAGGAGGCAAAGTAAAATTTTCCACATTCACGGAGCCGTAGCTTGGTCTGACCACCCAAAGTGCTAATGTCAATGGAGAATGTGTCCCCTGTGGAGCATCCCAGGCACTCTGAGGCAGAGTACCAGCCAACTGAACCTCAGAACATAGAGGATTCCCTATCATCTCCCCAGCAGGTAGGAGGGGACCTAAGAGTTGGGGAATGGAGGCAGGCAAATCCCCTTCCTGTCCTTCCCAGGTGCCCCTATGGAACAGTTATGAGGCTCTGTAAACCAGGGCCCAGGAAAATATGAAGTACATGAAGGAAAATCTTGGGGGTTGCCTAGGGTTAGTCAGCACTGCTTGAGGGATGTGATGGGAAGAGATGACGGCTCCATTTCTGAAAGAGGCACCAGTGCCTTAGCAGAGCCACACCTGCCCCTTGGCCTGTTCCTCCAACACAAAAATAATACTCAATGTTTAGAGCAGAGAACACATGGGGTGTGGGGTAATCCAGCATGATTGGACTGCAGTTCTCCACAGGCTGTGACCTTGGGCCTTCACTTCAATGAAAAACGGAAAAATTCATTTTCCGTTTCCCCCCAGCACAACGTCTCCTGCATTGGTCAGATTTTCCTTGGATGAACCTTTTTTCTTTTGGATGAACCTGGGGAAGATAAAGACTGGCCACACCACATACTGCTGCTCAGACAGCTGGATGATGACATCTCCATCCTTGGAGTCACTGAATGCTCAGTTGGCCATGGCTGATGCCAGCCATACTATGCTGTTGGAGGCCACCAGGGCAGTCTGGGATGGGGCTGAGTTCTTAAGCTTGTTTCATCCATCCATCCATCCATCCATCCATCCATCCATCCATCCATCCCTCCATCCATGGCTTCATGCAGAGCTGCCACAGAGCACTAAAGTGTCACTTTAAAGGTAATTGCAGGATGTAGGTCAAGATGAGCAGGCTGACAGACTGGGAAATGCCTGAGCCTACTCCATCACCTATTTCAAGGCCTTTCTTTGTAACCAGGTGTGAGTTGAGGAGGAGGAGGAGAAAAGAAGAAGAGGGGAGGATGGAACTTTTTATAATCCATCAGAATTCACCCAAGAGAAAACTAAATTCTTCTGGTCTCACCCTAGCCAGACAAGTTTGGTTTTACTAATACATCAAAACTTCCACTTCTTGCTTTATAACACATTCCCAGCAAAACATAAAGCCATAAACCACAGAGCAGTGGGATGATTGATTTCCCTTAATGAAGGGAGACAGGAGGAGGAGAAGGTAAATCATACAGATGGGCTTGATTTGCAGCTACAAAAGTGATGTCCCAGCCTGCATACACAGACAAAACGTACAACTTCCAGTTCTCTCTGCACCACTGCAGCTCAGTCCTGTTATTTACTGCACTTCTATAATCACTGCTGCTCAAACATCCTGCTGACATACTGCAATTACTGCCAGTTCTTTTGCTCAGAGGAAACCTTTCTGTTCTGTGGAGGAGGGAAAAATCTTAATGTCATTGCTAGTGCTCACCGTTGTAGGTCTCTGCTCAGTGTTACAACTTGCAGGGTGGACCACACCTTGTTCCAAAACTGATGGTGCTGGGCTCAGGAAGGGAAGGTTGTGGTCCTGAAGACCTAGTACCACCAGCACCCATTTCTTTATATGGGCTGAGAAGGGGGTCACCACAGCTCCCTCCACTGCAGCTGCTGCAGTGTCTCCAGCAGCAGCTGGGGATGTAAACCTCTATCTGCAATCCCAGTTGTCACCTTCTTAACCCCTTGGGGGCCAACTGTTTGCACCCAAGGCCCCTGAGCCCAGCTCTGATATGACCCTTGTGGCTGCATGGCTGTGGCTTGTGTTGCTTTGGCTACTGAGTTACCAGGAAGCCTTGGGACATCTGCAGAACAGAGCCAGGAAAGGCCACAAAGGTGACATCACAGGCACACAGGGCAGCTAAGATGACATCACTAGCAGCTCAAGGGTTTTTGAGAAAAGCCCTACAACAGGAAGGCATAAAACACTCAAGAAGCAAAAAGGGAGGTGAAATAAGGAAACTCAGCACCATAGAGGATGTGCCCTGGGGCTACAGAGACCAACTCTTCCCCTGAGGTGGTGGCTGTGCAGCAGCAGAGGGGCTGGGTGCTCTGTGGGTGCTGGTAGCTCCCTGTGTTCAGCTGGGCAGCTCCTGTTCAAGCTTTGTTCTGCACAGGTCTGTGTGTCCTGCTTGCAGCACCTCCTTGCACATTCAAACAGTGACCCCAGGGGAGGCTCATTTCTCTCTGGGGCTCCTGTGCTAAGCACCACGAACCAGGTTCAAACAAGGCTGCTCCCAGGGAGAAGACAGACACAACAAAGTTTAGGATCTGAGTCATGCATGAGCTTAGCCACAGCAGCTGGTGAACTGCATGGGTGAAAAGTGCTCCAGAGAAAGCAGAAGAAACATTTACAGTGCCAGGAGAGCACTAAAGTCAGGACTTATTGAGGTTGTTGGCAAAGGGCTTTGTGGAAAGTTGAAGCTACATTGACTACTAAAAATGATGAAGGGAAGGCTTGGAGAGAAAATTGGCGGTCTAGAAAAAGGAAAGACGGGTTTTAAATAAGAGACTGAATTACTAAAGAATTGAAGCAGAAACACACGTGCCTCTGCAGCACAGGTCCTCATCCACACCCATGGGGGAGCAAGCCCAGGCAGGATGTGAGAGATGGCTTACAAGAACTAATAAAGCAGACCCTTAGGATCAGGATCCTGCTTGGCAACAAGCACCTGTGAGGACAATGGCAAGAGAGACTAAGTGGCATGGATCTGAAGCTTTGGTTTGCCAAAGGATGACTGAGTCTTTGGAATAGCTGTCCAGGTAGTGGTTTGCAGCCCTCCAAGATTCCAGGGGGGATATTAACACCTGGGCAAGGGAAGGGAGGTAGGTGGTCTCATCCCAGGCTGGCTCATGTGCAGCCACTAGGTCCTTCTTTCCCCTCTGACTTCTCCTCAGGAAAGATCTGGACCCCTGACCCTCCTCACGTCCCCGGTCACCGCTGGCACAGAGCTGCTGCTAAGGAGATGCAGTAGCAGGTTTGACCCAGACTGCAGTCAGAGCCTGGCACAAGCCAGAGCTGTGTGGTGGCTGCTGTGTGGATGTGGCTGCCAGGAGTGGTGGGACTTGCAAGAGCCCTGGGAACGGCTGGGAGTGATCACAACCCCACTGCAGCGCCGTCAAACCTCATCCCAGTGTCAGCAGCACCGGGGGAAGAAGCTGTGGAAGAGCAGCAGGGCCCACTGCAGAGGACTGCAGAGGCACTGTTGCTCTCCCTAACACAGTGCAGGTGTTCAGTTTGGAAGAAGAGAAAGCTGAGCAAGGACCAGAGGGGTCGGTTCTAATCAAGAAAGCAGGTACTCAATACAAGAGCAGTTCTCATGCAGGAGGTGCCGAGACACCAACCTAATGCTGAGGTTCAAAACTGAGCCTGCAGTGATGGATGAACTGGTACCAACTGCTAGGGCAATTACTGAACCCGTAAATCAACAGCATTTGACTCAGCTCTAGCTTAAGAGAAAAATCATTCTGGCAGAACAATTTTACCCAGCACAGATAGCTAGAAGATGTAAAGAGAAAGAATAAGGTCTGTGAAACAATCCAAGCAGCAACAATGTCACTAATTTTTTGCTCCACAGAAAAGAAGGTTAATGGAGAAAATCAGTATTTTAAAGTTGAGGCAAAGGCCAGAATTTTTGCAGAACATTGGAGGCAGAAACAGAAAGGGAATTTCAGCAGATCATAGAGCTGAGGACTTAAGGTGAAAACATAAATGCTGGCAGAGGGGTGAACTTAAGTGCCTTTTAAGAACAATAACCCAAATTAACTAAACCACAAGAGCTGGAAAAGGAATAAACTGTAAAGCCTGACCCAAAAAAAAGACCTGATGCCTGTAAGGATGCCCACCTGGTCAAAACTTCCAGCTACTCCTGCCCAGACCTATCCATACTTTATGTCAGGCAGCCAGCACCTGAAGCACCAGTCACAACAAATTGAATGCAAATATTCCCCAGTAAGATATGTTCTCAGTCTTAGTTCAAGCTTTGAGAAATGTGCTCACGGGGGCTGGAGCGAGCAGGAGAATCTCTGCTCTGGAACTGAGGCACTGGAATTCTGCCTCTCCTTCTGAACTGGCCTGGGTGTCTGCACGGCTGTTCTTCTCACATTTTCTCACTCCTTTCTCTGGCTGCAGTTGTGCAACATTTTTTCCCTTCTTAATTATTATTATTATTATTATTATTATTATTATTATTATTATTATTATTACTAATATTCTGTTATTCCAGAAACAATTTCCAAAAAATGTGCCATTTCTGCCTCTGCACATGGTGTTTGCTTTGCCTCTATCCACCATGATCTCTGTTGAACATGTACATGGGCATATATCTTGGACACATAGAAAAGTGTGTTATACCCATCCTGCTGCAGCATGAAAAATCCAGTGAGCCGGAGTGTTCTTTTACACAGTAGTGGCTATAGTGGCAAATATTTTAGCAGGTCCACACTTTCCTGTGTCTGGAAACTATCCACAAAAGTAATTTTAATCTGTGTCTTCATGGGAAAGGTTCAGAAGCCCTGAGATTGTCCCTGGCTATCTCCATGCTGTCAATAAACTGCTCACAACTGCTCTCACCCTGCCAAAGGCTATTCTATCTTAAGCCTGGCCTTGTGCTGCCTGCTTCAACATGGTGTGTGAACCACTTCTTGTATTGAAGGGCAGCTCCACCACTGATTTACAAAAATTAAATTATAACATTCAGTGGGCATTTATCCTGCTATGGTTGCTGGAGTGTTTCTAAACGGGCAAACGTCCCTGTGATCGTGTAATTTGGCTCTCATAATGCTGCAGGCTGAACAAGGGTATAAATATGCAAGAGCTGCTCCATTTTGCTGTTGCATGGATACTAAGCAGATGGATGGATGAACAAAACTCT
This sequence comes from Peucedramus taeniatus, assembly GCA_013400575.1. NCBI lineage: Eukaryota > Metazoa > Chordata > Aves > Passeriformes > Fringillidae > Peucedramus > Peucedramus taeniatus. The sequence goes on along the minus strand of WBNO01016073.1, from coordinate 116,404 downwards.
TTCTTAGAGAGGACTGCCCTTGTCAATACAGACTGCACTCATCTCTCTCAGTTCTGCAGCCAGGTTAGGGAAAAAGAAGATGAACACCATATTTAAACACTACCACATTTTTCTGAGCAGAGTGATAGGATTAACAGCTTGGTGCTCTGTTTCCCTTTCTGCAATGGCACATTCTGAGTCCTGCTGGATCATGAGTCCCTCTGGAGCACAGAAAGACACTCTGTCCCCACTTGCCTCCCTCCTTCTTCTGAAAAAAAACAGGTACAACCAACACATGTGCCCAAGTATTACCACAAACCACACCTGCAGAGGAGTGTCTGGGCTGAGGCTGCACCATCCAGTCTCCCAGCTGGGGTCCAGCAGTCTCTTCCACTTGGTGCTGAAGGCATTGTGGGCCCAGTCATTTGATGCCTTGAGAAGGCTGACCTAGAACAGAGGCTAGATAGAGTTAAAGAATAAAGTTGGTATTTATTAGAAGGCCCCAATGGATATACCTTGGGCAGCACAAGAGCCCAGCCAGGGCTACACCCAAGATGAACCCAAAATGGTCACAAAAAAGGGATGACCAGTCACAGGGTCTCACACTTTTACAAGTTCTGGTCCATTAGCATATTGGAGTTAATTGTTCAGTTATGGCTTTAGATTATGAAGTCCTATCCCTTTTGTTTTTCTTTCTTCAGTCCACCATTCTTTATGCTCTTGGGCCTGAGATTTGGATCAGTTGTCCTTGGTCCCCAGTTAGAGAAGGAATTGTTTTGTCTAGCTAGTCTGTAAAGAGAGCTTACCATCCCTTAATATGAAGCTCAGAACTACACACTAAAGCAGTACAGAATCTGAAAAATAGAAAAGCTAAAACCTAAGGTATCACATTGACCATCCCTATTCAAGCAGTGGGGCCAGACCTTCCTCTAAACCCCTACTGCCCAAAGCAGCCATTCACAAATGGCAGCAGAGACCAGGACTTGCTGCTCATAGGGCAGGGGAATGGAGGAGATCTGGGTTGTGTCTTCCCACTGCTGAACTGATTCACACTGACTCTCACAGCTGTGTGAGCAGCAGAACCAGAATGTCCCAGCATCCAGCATTGCCCCCTCAATCCCAGCCACCTGGGCTGAGTTCTCTGGTGTCTCATAAGAGAGGACCTCCTTTTTTGCCTCCATGGGAAACTAAGTTTCTCCAGCTAATTTCGCTAAATATGTGCTGACATTTTGGATTATTTGGTTATCTAATATATCTACTTTCCTGTCCAGTGGGGTTGCAACTGAATCCAAAATTACTAGTGGGAGAAGCACAGAGGGAGAGCACAATGACATGACCCCATAAACCTCACTTCCTAAGAAAATTCAGCGAAGAAACAGTAGCTAGTCTGTCTGAACAGACAGCCAAAACTAGTCATAGTCCTGCTGTGGATCCACTGGCCTTATCTGCCACACCAATCCTCCTCTCACCTTCCCATGTTAAAAAGAAAAGATGGGTAAAACCAGTACAACCCCAAAGGAAATGCATTCTGAGAAGACAGAAATTTGGCCAAGATAGATGGTGATTTTTTCTAACTACAGACCCCATGATAATGCAGGTCACCACTTTGATGGAGTGATCAGGACAAGCATCCTGAGGGAGCTCTGCCAGTGAGAACCAGAGTACAGTGTGCTCCCATGGCCAGATCAACTCCAGAATTCAGGTGCTGCCCCCCTGGGAATCAGCAGGAATTCAGGGCAGGTATCCAGCTCAGTTTCAACTCTAAGCACATGTTCCATGGCCTGGGTGTCTTCATCAGCATCCCCCATCCACAGATCTGACTGAGAAGGACTTACTGAGGCGTGTTCACAGAACAGTGGAACAAAGGAGTGAGCAGGCAGTTATATTTCCACCAAGGACAAGTGCCACTTTTTAGAGGAGAAAAATTGACCTTTTTGTGAAGTTCTTACTTCCAATTAAGTAAAAAAGAGAGAGATGGGCAATCACCAGCCATATGACATTTAACAAGGGCAGGTGCTGAATTCTGCACCTGGGATGGGGCAACCCTGGTTGTGTGTATAGACCAGGGAATGAGAGGCTGCAGAGAAGCACTGAGGAAAGGGACCTGGTCTGTGATAAGCTGGACATGAGCCAGCAGTGCCCTGGCAGCCAGGAGGGCCAACCCTGTCTTGGGGGCATCAGGCACAGCATGGCCAGCGGGCAAGGGAGGGGATTGTCCTGATCTGCTCTGCTGGGGGCTGTTCTGGGCACCACATCCCTAGTGACTCACCATCACTCCTTTGATTTCTTCCCTTGCCTACATACAAACATGGTAAGTCCTTGCTCTTAACCTGCAGGCACTTGCTTACAGGCACCATTAGAGATCCAGGACAGCCAGCCATGGAGTGCTGAGTTCAACTACACAGATGCTATTCCTCCTACGAGGAAAATCAGAAGTGCACCTGGGAGCTGGTTTGTCTGAAACCCACCAGCAAGAATCAAATCACTCCAAGGCGGGTAATTAATTATGGCTCATTCCCAAAGGCAGGGCATCATTATCATATTCTAGAGATACAGTTGTCCCTTAATCACCTTTTCTGCTGAAGATGTGGGGAATTTGTGTGCAATAAGCACTTTCAAAAACTATTTGTTTCAGTTTAAAGCAATGAATGCTGAAATCACTGGTATTGAGCTGTTTATGAACAGACCGAAAGGCACAAGAGACATTACTATAATAAATATTCAGCAGGTGTCTGTGGAATAGAAGTATAAGAAGGCAAAATTGCTCAGTTTTATGGTTATATTAGAGGGCACAAGTGAGCGCAAATCCTTTTCTTTATATTGCTTCTGAGGGGATTTCTTTTCTGAAATTCAGTTATTTTGTTTCTTCTTCAGTTTTCAGTCAGGTAGCTCACAGGGGATGCAGGACCACGGCCCATGTGTCCAACAGGTCCAGCTCTGCCCTTGGCACTGGGAACCAGGCACCAGTCTCACACCAGCTCCTTCCCCAGCCCCCTTTGCAGGGGCTGCTCTGCCCTGGGGGGCACACAGGGGCACACAGGGGCACACAGGACAGCCCAGAGAAAATCCAGCCCCTGGAGATCAGGGAGAGCCAGCAGGGCTAGAAGCCCGGTGTGGTTCTGCCTTGATACTTGGCGTGGCTTCAAATCCGGGCATCTGCCGTGCCCCACATCACACAGACCCCTGCAGAGCTCACCCCTTTCTTCCTAAACATTCATCATGTGGAAACTACTGAAGGGTAAATGAGCTTTTAGTGAGTAGGGAGTGCCATGGCTGTGTAACACTGCAGACGGCTACAGATGTGGGTCCTTTCCCTCTCCTAGCCTCTTATGCCTTGGTTATGCAGAATAATCACAGCAGTTTCTTTTCCTGATGCCCCTATGAACTTCAGCATAGGCAGCTATTCCAAATTCTGCTGTGAAATGTGGGGGAGGTGGTAAATCCCATCCCCACTGTGTGCACAGGGGAGGAGAGTGGGACTGAACAGGGCACCCTGGCCTGTGCAATACAGCCCAGCCCTGTTGAAATTCACTCTCACGTGCCTGCACTGATCACTGCTCAGTCACTGCACCCTCAAATAGCCATGGGTAACCCCAAACCTCAGGGAACAAAATGTCTGGCAGGACCACATTTCCAGCAGGCAAGGGAGACAAACAATGTCACCTGCACTTTGATCTTTCAAGTTCACTGATCTCAAAAATTAACTAAGCCTTTCCTCTGCCTATTGCTTGTGCAAACAGAAGGCACTAACTGACCTTGCAGCTTTTTTTCAGAAATTCAACTATTACTCCCTGTAAGTGTTTCTGGAACATGCACTTGTTGTCCTTCCTGAACTCTGCACATCTTCTTGCTTGTATGGAGTAATACTACTGCTACAAACTCTGCAGAGCCAAGAAATATCCACTATGTCCTTCTCCCTCAAATTAAAACTGTTTCATTTCTGTCCCATGTGGGGCCAGTTTTGTGATCAGCAAATATGTTTTTCTACTTCTTAAAACATAGTTTCAAAAACACAGACAATGTTCAAAGCCCTAATTTGACAGCTGTACCCTGTAGTATAGTCTTTCTTTTCCAAAGCTGTCAGAAAATGTCTGTAATTCCAAGGAAGGGAGATGACCCCAGCAAAACTTGAAATGTACCCGTGCTGCAGACAGATGTGTCAGTACTTTAGAGAAGTAACTGGTCAGTTTCATGAGGCTAATGCCAGTAATATGATTCCCAAAAGACCATACATCATCAAAGGAAAATTCTGCTTTAAACTGCAGAAATAGAGCAAAATTAGAATCACAAAATAATTTAAACTGCAGTGCACCTCTGCTGGTCATGTAGTCCATGTCTACTCAAAGCAGAGACAACTTCGAAATAACATTAGGTAGTTCAGGGCTTTCCAAATTTGGTTGGTTTTTTTTTTTTTTTTTTTAAGTGAGTAGCTTTTGTCTCTTCTATCTTCTTGCCCTAAAACTACTATTCCACATCTTGCCTAACACCTCTGCAGGCACTGGAGCAGGTCTATGGACTTCAGCACTCTCCCTCCCCTCCCTCTGCAGCATCAGCATTGGCACATTCCAACAATCTCTCTCCTCCTCTCTCCTCCTCTCTCCTCCT
>WBNO01016073.1:74377-111805 GCA_013400575.1 Peucedramus taeniatus | reverse complement strand
CTCCCCCTCCCCTCCAAGCTCAGAGTTAAGCTGCGCTCAGCATTACTCTCAGGGCCCGCTAGACGGTGCCGTCCTAAAGCATAAAGCCCTCACTGCTGGAATCCGGCTCAGCATTTTTCCTGGACGATGCCCCGCGTGTGCCCAGGGGACCGGCGCTGAGCTGCGGGAGCAGCGCCCGGGGCCGCGGGAAGCTCCCCTTTGCGGGCCTCATCCCGAATCGCCCCGTGAGGGCTGTCCGGCACAGAGCGCTGCCGGAGGGCCCCGGCAGGCCCGGGGATCCCGGCGTGCCTCAGTCAGTCCCGAATGGATGCGGCCAGGCACGTGTCCTTGCAGAGCGGCAAGTCAAGACAAATTTAAAAAAAAAAAAAACAGCAGAGCAAAATTTCCAAGGAAGTGCTGGTGTAGTTCCTCACCCAGATCCACCTGCACCTGCATGCCATGGCCAGGAGCACAATCACTCCCGAAGCTGGCAGAGCACAAACCCCTTGGAGGGTGCAGAGCTCAGCCCAGTGTGCAGTCCAGCCCTCGACCCAGGAATGCCAGTACCAGCAGCTCCAGGAAATACCCAACATTTCCACCTGCTACACACCTCCTGGTGTCTTATCCCATCTCTCCTTGGCGGGTGAAATGAAGGGCTCTCCCTCCTCACAGAGCACCAGGCTCCAGGGTAAGGAAAGGGTTTCGCATCATCCTGGCAGCATCTCAGAGCTGCAAGCACATGAAACGTGGTTATCAAAGTGGTTATCACTTCATGCCAGGTATTTCCCACCAAATAAGCAAGCTGAGATGTACCACAGCCCTGCTCCAGTTAAGGCTCTCTGCTCCCTTCTGTCTGAACCTGACTGGAGGGGCTGTGTTTTCTGGGATGTACCACATCTCCTTTAAAATGGCAAGTGGCTGTGCCACTGCCACAAGGCATCCCTAGAGATGTGCTGCCCTAGGAAAGCATCACTGAGGCAGAGAGCACACCTGAGGAGGAAAACACAAGGGTTAGTCACCCAAATTGCTACTCCCATAAGGCACAGGTAATTTCTAGACTCTCAGAAGACACGCCAGCATCACTGCCAGTGAAATCTGAAGCAAGAATTAGGGAGTCATTTCCAAGAAAATGCTGCAGTTCACTCATTTGATTATCTCTTTTTGCTCATATTTGTCACTCTAAGGAAATACGCACTGCTCACAGAAAGCTTCATCAAGTAACATTACATTTGTATGCTTTTGTGTGATGTGAAGATCCTGTCTTGCATTTCTACAACCATGCAAGTCACAGAAAAAACTGTTATCCTCTATAGCACCATCCCAGTTGGAATGACTTACCCTCTTGTCCAAAACTTGAAGGTGTTTGTTTGCTTGCTTGCTTTTAATGTGGCACAAGCAAAGAGAGATGGAAACAGTGACCCAATGAGTTAGAACTTGGGGCTTAATCTCAACATCAGATCTTCACGGTAGTTTCAAGAGAAAACCCCTTTTAAATCTCTTCCACTCCAGATTAAAATGTCACCTCGTGTCTAAGGAGGAGCCATCACAGCCCACAGCTTTTCCTCAGACAAGGCACAGTAACCTAATATGGTTCCCAGTTGGGGCATCAACAAGGCTGTGTTTCCTTTTGGCTTCAGCCAAAATGTTCCTCTTGCTTTCCCATTCTTTCTCTCTAATTTTCCTTAGTTTAGGAGCAGCCACAACCAAGATACTCCAAGCTTCTCTGTCAACCAACCCTACAAGAAATGGCATAGCAGGACACACAGCTCTCAAGGCAGAGGAAGAAAAAAACCTTTTTGCTCAGCTGAGGAGCTATCTGTCCACATCCCCTTGGGCAGGTGATTCAAAGTGAACTTGGGTCTTACCCAGAGGAGCTCAGAGACTGTAAATAGGAGACCACCTCATCATCAGCCCCGAAACTGCTTTTCAGGGAAACCATTTTGCAAATTGGGTCATACTCGCTAATAGCCTGGTGATGACCAGCAGTGTGCTGTTGCAAATGAAGCATTCACCAAAAGCAGCTCATCGAGTGCTACTGACAGGTCCAAACGGAAGATCAGGGCCTGAGGCTTTGTCTAAAATCAAAACTTTCTGTAATGGAATCCAATTAACAAAGCGAATTAATTAAACCAGTGCAAATGCCTGAGCAGGATACCTAAATCTGCTGTGCCTTAAGGCTTATTTACAAACAGTTTTGTGCTGCATTGACCATTCCTGTATAGCTTCTTTATATCAGTGTAACTCATCTGTGGAGAGACCTCATTATATCACACCAGGGGATGCCCTGATTTAGCTAGAGCAATTTCCAAACAGAGTTAGTGAAAACAATACAAGCATTGTGTGTGTGAATTCAAACAACTACCCGATTGATAAACTGGGTTTCGATCAAGTTAAGCTGTCCCTACCATATTGTGTTAGTTGTAAATCACTGCATATGCTTTCACCTTCTCCAGAGGAGAAACAAATGGTCTCATTAGTAAAGTGAGACTGTAGGATGAGACATGCTCTAAGCTGCCATGAGCAGGCTCTGAATGCAGCTGATGCTTAGCTGAAGATGAGTGTCATCAGCACAGCATGCTCACGGCACAAATGTACTGAGAACACGGCCAGTCCTGTATGGCTCCTGATTTTAAATCATCCTCATACTCAAACCACTTGCAGATCGTTGCTGAGAGGCGTTATCGTCAAGCAGCAGCACCTCTTATCTTCCCTCCTCTGGGACATTGTTCCACCATCACATGCTAATAGCCATAATCCACTTTTCATCCAGCACTACCAGGTAGCAAGATTAATGCAGAACCTTGTCTGCCTTAATGTTCTCATCTTCTCCCAGCACAGCCACAAGCTAAATGTGCCTGAGTAGTTTTGGCACCAGAGTTATGAGATTGTCTTCTTAACCATCACATGACTGCAATTCCCAGGGAGAGTCCTGCCTACAATGAAGGGCTGCATAGCTGCATTACTTCCGGAGAAATTGGGAACTACATAAAAACAGTGTGAAACAGGTGAAACAGTTTGTTGGCCTCTCTCGACTTAACTTGAGTACCAGAGATCAGGCCTTTGCTCCTGGCTCTGTCACCAGCCCTCCGTATGGTCCTAACCCTTTCTGTGACTTGGCTCCCCTTCTGCCTCTGTCTCTCCTCTATGTGAAAGTCACAAATGTTTTGGGGCAGGAACCAACATTTCGTCCTAAGAGGTTTTCAGCACTCAGCTGGATGAAGCCCTGAGCAGCCTGGTCTGATCTTAGAGCCAACCTGTTGTGAGCAGGAGGTTGTAGCAGAGATCTCCCGAGCTCCCTCCCAGTGTGAGCTATGCGGTGGTGCTGTGATTCACAGCAATTAGCACATAGAATCGGTGTGGGTTTGGGAGAAACGGCATGGAAAATGCTTAAAAAAACTAATAGTTTTGGTTGTCACATCATCCCTACTACAAGAGAAAAAAGAATTTTCTCTTGATGTTGGAATTCATCAAATTAAAAGGATTAAATGTTCTACCTGAACATTCGACAAAGTATTTATCTCATGGAGTGCTTTGGGAAGCAATAGTAAAAGAAAAGTAAATTCTGTCATCTGGGAGTTCAGGCCAAAACTTTCAGCCTTGTTTGTAAGAGTTTTAACTTGTCAGTATAAAACCAGAAGAATTAAACAACAGCTACTTTGGCTAAGTGTAAATTAGGCCATGGAAGTCTGAAATTAAACCAATATAAATTAAACCATTGTGAAGGTCCAAGGTTAGCTCCTCTATACAGCCCCCTTCTGAACACAATCAATTCATTTCCTCTGAAGACTCAGAAGAATAGTATCAGTAACCACAGCAACACTGAAACGTAAGTATCATTTTTAGCTCCATGATGTAGGCTGCACAAAATAAGAGAACACATTTTGAAAGTTTTCATCACAACCTACTGTATTTTTCCAGGGATTTATATTAATAACAAAACATGTATCTGGGATTTTTTTAATAATTCTTAAAATTTGCATTGGCAGATGATTGGTTTACATTGATTGTAGCTCGCAGTAAGAAAGTCAATTAAGCTTCAGCTTTTCTGCCTCCCATGGCATTCTTCCTAGTACTGAGAAGATAAATTTGGTCACCTGCCCTCAGGCTTTCTGGACCCAAAGCAGAGTTTGAAACCCCTGTTGCAAACCACGGAAGAGACCCAGATGGTCATTTTCAGCCCAATGGCTCTTAAATATCCAAATCGATGGCTTCCCTCCTGCAGCTGGAGGACAGCCTAGGCTCATGCATGGGAGCTTGTCCTGTGGGCCCTGCAACATCAGGAAATGTTCAGTCAGCCCTCAGCACTGGGGGCCTCTGCACCAGGTCCCCAGAGTGCCTGGGGCATGGCTGGCCCTGCCCAGGACAGCACCCACCTGAGGAGCCTTTGCAGCAGGATGCTCATCACAGCCACATCTACACCCCAGGCGCACCAACACACTGGACACACTGACTCTGGGAGGTCAGCGTGAGCCTTGAGAGGCATCGTAACCCTTCCTTCAGAGGGGTACAGGCCACCAGAGAAGGTTGCAGCCCAAAGATCCATCTTGAAAGGAGCTGCAGAGGTGATGGAGTTCTACAGTTCCAGAGGCACCCCTGCAGGGCACTTCTCTGTCTTGAGATTTGGGATTTATCAATGCACACTTCTTATTGAGACACCTGGAGAGGTCAACTTTTAGAATTACTCTATTAACCTTCAGGAGACTAAATAGAAGCCAAACAATTTATCAGCAGTCCTGGCTAACCAGGGAGGTCCCAGGTGACTGGTAGTTGGTGAATGTGACACCCATTGATGTGGAGGATCAAAAGGAGGATCTAGGGAACTACAAACCTGTCAGCCTGGCTTACAGGTGCTGTGGAAGGTCATGGAACAGATCATCCTGAGTGCCATCACATGTCGCATTCAGGACAACAAGAGGATCAGTACCAGACAGCATGGGTATGTGAAAGGCAAGTCCTCCTTGAGCAGACTTCTACTGCAAAGTGGATAAGGGAAAATCTATGGCTGTTGTCTACCTCGACTTTAGTAAAGCCTTTAAAAGTGTTTCCATCAGCATTCTCCTGGGGAAGCTGGCTGCTCGTGGCTTACATGCATGCACTGTTCACTGGGTAAAAAAACCACCAGGATGGCCAAACCCAGAGAGTGGTGCTTAATGGAGTTACATCCAGCTGGAGACTGATCACTGGTGGCGTTCCCCAGGGATCAGTTTTACAGACAGCTCAGTTAAACTTCTTCATTGATGACCTGAATCGAGAGCCCCCTCAGTCAGTTTGCAGATGTCACCAAGTTCAGCAGGAGTGTTGATCTGCTGGAGGGCAGGAAGGGCCTGCAGAGGGATCTGGACAGGCTGGATCAAAGGGCCAGGGCCAATTGCATGATGTTCAACAAGGCCAAGTGCCAGGTCCTGCCTTTGGGTCACAACAACCCCAGGCAGCACTACAGGCTGGGGGCAGTGCCTGGGAAGCTGCCTGGTGGAAAAGGACCTGGGGGTGCTGCTCAACAGCAGCTGAACATGAGCCAGGCTGTGCCCAGGTGGCCAAGAAGGCCAGTGGCATCCTGGCCTGGATCAGCACTGATCACAGCACTCCAATCCTGTGCTCAGTTCTGGCCCCTCAGTGCAAGAAAGACATTGAGGGGCTGGAGCGTGTCCAGAGAAGGGCAACGGAGCTGGGGAAGGGTCTGGAGCACAAGTCCTGTGAGGAGCAGCTGAGGGAGCTGGGGGTGTTCAGCCTGGAGAAAAGGAGGCTCAGGGGGACCTCATCACTCTCTACAACTGCCTGAAAGGAGGGTGCAGCCAGGTGGGGTCAGCCTCTTATCCCAGGTAACAAGTAATAGGATGACAGGAAATGGCCTCAAGTTGCACCAGGAGAGACTTAGATTAGATAACAGGGGAAATTTCTTCATGAAAAGGGTTGTTGAACTCTGGAATAGGCTGCCCAGGGAAGCAGTGCTATCACCATCCCTGGAGGTATTTAAAAGGAACATAGATGTGGCACTTAAGGACATGCTGGACTTGGCAGTGTTAGTTTTATGGTTGGACTTGATGATCTTAAATGTCTTTTCCAACCTAAATAATTCTATGATTCTGTGGATTCTATGGAAAGTTTCTTTTTTCAGCCAAATACATTAGAAGAATAAAATAGAAACACCAGTCTTCACAGTGCAGAATCACTTTTACTGAAAGACTTGACAGGAAAAGAAGAAACTGAATGAAATCCTGTGAGGTCCTGACATGCTGCTGCTTTTATGCAAGTAAGAGTCATTTGTTTCATTTATCACATGTCACTCCAGAAGGAAACGCTATTACATAAAAGTACAGCTATGAACTTCCTCAAAATACTTGTCTGATACCATCCCACCTCCAGCAAGAGATTTAATAACTCCCACAAAGATTCAAAAGTCTTTGAATACCTCTGTATCCATGTCTTCATTTTTCTCTAGTTTTAAATGAGTTATTAATCCATGAGCAAATGTGTTCTTTGATCCTTGGCAACTTATTATCTTTGAAGAGTCTTTAGTGTTGCTTTGTTGTTCCAGACAGCCTTCTGGAAACCCAAGTATATGAACCAGATTGCCTTAGATGCCATGATAATTTTTTAAGGATGGCCTTACCTCAGTCTTGAACCACAGCAGTTTGATGGTGGGCTTTTTTGCTGGTCTTTCTGCTAATGATTGATCATGCATTTGTTCAAATCTGTGGTATTTTCAGACAATTCTTTATGTCACCTGTGAAAATTCCACTCTTTCATTTGTTTCCTTTCAAATCTAATAATTATATTGATGTTTGTTGCTTTAAGGTTTTTTTTTTTAATTGACTACTGTGGTTTGACAGTAGGATTTTAACCCCCAGGCCTGTGCATAGCTCCATTTTCAGTGGAGAGCTTCTGTTCCACCTGCCTTTTCTCTGGCTGGCTCCTCTGTGGTATATACTATATATATATACAATATATATCAATATATTATAATATATACCTCTCTATATATATATGTATATATATACACCTATATATATGTGTGTGTGTGTGTATATAATATATACCAATATATACCAATATATACCATGTATATATACAATATATACATACAAAATACAATCAAACTGCACATACTTCATTTATATAAAGAAGCTCATGTATCTCATTCTTATTGGGTTTCCTGCACTTGTCATCATTGTAATCATTCTATCTATACATCCTGGGCTAAAATATAGTCATAAAACTGCATTTTTTGTATTTAGATCCGGAGCTTTTATGCATAGCAACTCTATTTTGAGTCAATAATTTAAATTAACTACCTGATTAGACTGTGTGTCTTTTTTAACACACAGATGCACTGTTAGAGCTGGGCAGCTGCTCTTTTCTTTCTTTTTTTTTTAATGATAATAATTTTTTTCTTAATTGTTACAATATCCCAATAATTATTATTTTCCTTTCCAGTTCTGATGTGTCTGCTATGTCAACTTTCAAATTTAAAAGCAAACATACCTGTTCCATAATTTCAGCTTTTAGACTTCTAGTATTTCAGGGAAGCACACACGCCTTGATACAGTTACCCCTGTGCATGTGTGTGTGTGTGTGTGTGTGTGTGTGTGTGTGGTCACATGCACATGCACCTTGTTCCAACAGGAATTTTTTCCTCAGAATAACCTTCACTCTTTCTCTCCTGGGCTATCAGCCTCTACACTGCCACTTATCCAAAGATGTTGTTTTTCATGCCTTTGAATCAGAGGACATGCTTTTCAGACGCTATAGCTCTTTGCCTTCTCACAGTTGTTTATTTATTTCCCATACAATTTTTTCCACTTCGAATATCACCTTCCATTTCTAGCGTTTCTTAATGCAGAACCCACATTTTCAAAAGCTTCCCATGTGTGTCAACTCTGCGTGATTTCTTTTCTAAATTTCATTTCCTAAATCACAATCTGAGACTGATTTTCAGTCTTTCTGCACTGACGTGCCATTGGGAGCATTTCAGCAAAGACAACCATGGGAAAAGCCAGACCACTGTGCAGCTACTCTTTAAAAGTTAGGAAGAGATCTACAAGATCTCCTGCTGTTGCATCTAGCTGGCATCAAAAACGCAGTCATCTACATGCTGGACAACTAAAACATCTTTCATTTTACCTTGCCTCTTCCCATCCATGAGGAGAAATTTCCCAAGGCACTCCCAAACGGAGTATCTCTGGTGCAGTCCTCACGGGGCAGAAGCAGTCTACCAATGGGATAATTTCCATCTCTGGCAGCTTGCTGCCTTTCTGCCATTAAATTGTTTTCTCTGCAGCAGTCTCTGTAGCTGGCCTTAGAGGTAAGATTTTTTTTTTTATTTGCATCAAGGTCTTGATGATGAATGGGTTTTTTTTATTTCCAGCTTAGTTTTATTTTTTCCCTTCTAGCCTCACTAGAGAGTAGTTGGTACTGAACTAAACCCATTTTCCCAAATGGAAGGCTTCTCTCCTCTGATAAACTAGGATGCTCCAGGGGGATATAAATCTGCAATACAGTGAAAGTCAAACTATATCAATTATGTGTTATCCTACAGAAGACTGTTCATGTACCTGAACAAAGAGAATATGACAAAGCCCTAGAAGTGTTTATCAGATTTCAGAGATTGTGTAATAGCAAGAGGTGGTGAACAGTAGGTAGGTAGCATTTATACATGTCTTGTGAATCATAAGCTTCTTCAAAGTAGGGTTTAACACAGGAAAGTTATACCAAAAGTACAGTCTGCTCGTCTTCAGAAGCAGGGAAGGGGTTTTCTTCAAACAGACAGCTACAGAACCTTTTATTTCAGGGTATGAAGAAAAGAAATGTCAGGGGAAAGAAGGCAAGAGGCACAATTATTGAAAAATATTTTGAAAATTAATAGCAAAAACATATTTTGAACCTAACAGGCAGACAGACAGAGTATCTTGTCAAGATATTGTTAGGATTTGTTGAGTTTGGGAAGCTCATCCCCACAACAAAGCCTCTGATAACAAAAAAGATGCAGGAATGTCTCTGGTGGGTGTAGGCTGGTAGGGCACTTGTCACCCCCATGCCATGCTGGGGCCTGTGCTTGTGTGCCAGTGCAGGACATGAGACTCAGAGGGAGGCTTCACTCTGACTTTGGCAGACAGTGTCTGCTCCTAATCAGCCTGTACAAAGGGGATGCCTATGAACAGCTTAGTTTCTCTTTGTGATACTGCCTCCTTGGTGATTAAAAAAAAAAAAAAAAAAAAAGTTCTAGTATTACAAATACAAAATTATATGGGAACAGCATAACACAAAACAACAAAACACAGAACAACAAAATGAAATAATTTTCCTCCCTGCTTTGGGCTACAATGAGGGGAGAGTAATCTCTCCCCTCACTGTAGCCCAAAGCAGGGAGGAAAGTTATTTCATTTTCTCTAGGAGTTCCTGTCTGCAATTTTGGGGAAATGCTGAAGCTCTGGACTGATCAAAAGCCTTCCTACACTGTCAAACTTGCAAATAATTCATGAAGTGTAAGGACTGAAACCTGTCATAAAGTATGCTGTAATGGTACACTTTTTAAAAGATGTTGGTTATATTCTTTATAGCAGCACTTGGAAATAGGCATATACTTTAATTGCTTAGCAGCTGCCAGTTTAACGCTTAAAACATGATTTAATTCACTGAGTCAATGAATCAATTCCTTGTGCTTCCATGGGATATGCTTATTGATATGTCTGGCAAAACATTTCTGTGACCTCTTCATTCACATCACGATGAAAATTCCACAAGTAAGCTGAAATTTTAGGTTCACTTAAGTGGTGCACTCTGAGTAACAGCAGACAAATCCACTAAATCATCTCCTAGTCTCTTAATATTCATGTCTCTTCCACTGAATCTCAGTTGTGCATATTCTGATCTTAATGTGAAACATTTTGGATTAATGTCCACATTTTGAAAAGCAGATGCTGGTTCTGGTGACCTTGGTATGTGAGGACCAGCTTGAGAAATTTCACCTGAAGCTGGATAGAGGATCTGATTTGCACGTGGCACAGAGCCTCCTGCTCTAAAAATCAGACAAATTCTTCTTGACTTTTCTGATCCAAGTCTAATCCTAGAGTAGTTGTTTCTGATTGATTGTTCTGCATTGTCGCTTTTATTGCTGGATGGATTAAGGGCAGTGGAAAAAGGAAAGCTCAGGAGAAGAGAGCAGCCTGTTTTTACCTACCAGCCCACAAAGTCTCTCAAAATCTTCCAAATCACATCAACCCTTTCAATTTTTGTTCACTCAGGAGACAGCAGAGTCTCTTCATACCTAAGGGCAAGAACATTGCCACATCTGCCCTCTCCTCCAAGGTGTTCTGCACCAAACAGACTCATCAGCCGCAACCTCAGGAATGCAAGAGAATGCCATCTCATGGGAGTGCTGCAGCTTTCAGTGTTGTAGAAGTAGTGCCTATCTATCTATGGGCTTTGAGACAGGCAGCTCCCTGAGGATGACCCATAATCAAAGGAGAACAAAGCTCCCCCACCAAAAGCTGACGGCTGGCACTGAAAAGGTGACGTCCCCATCAGCTACTAGCAGCAATAAGGAGAGAAAAAGATGTGTTTGAAAGAATCAGTGTCTGATGGAGCTCTCAGACTTACACAGCAAAATAAGAAGACTGAATTGTAGGCTATCTGTCTTTCTGTGTAAGATACTTTTTGGAGTTATAGGTGGTGGGTTTCTTCCTGTGCTGGTTTAATCTGGGGTAGAGTTAATTTCCTTGACAGTGGTTGGTGTGGGGATCTGTTTTGGATTTGTGCTGACCAGAGTGCTGATAATGTCAAGATAATTTTATTATTGCTGAGCAGGGCTTACGCAGAGCCAAGGACTTTTCTGCTTTTGTACTGCCATGCTGGGGAGGGAGCTGGAGGTGCGTGGGAGATTGAGAGGAGGCACAGCCAGGACAGGTGACCCCAGCTGACCACAGGGACATTCCAGACCATCTGAGATCATGCTCTGTATATCAGCTGGGGGCAAGAACGAGGAAAGGACATTTGGAGTGATGGTTTTTGTCTTCCCAAGTCACTGCTACACGTCCCTGCTCTCCAGGGCATGGCTGAACACTGCCTGCCCATGGGAAGCAGTGAATTGATCCCTTGTTTTGCTTTGCTTGTGTGCATGGCTTTTGCTCTCTCTTTTAAACTGTCTTTACCTCAACCCACAAGGTTTTTTATCTTTTATCATTCCGATTTTCTCCTCAATCTCATCAGTAGGAGCGTGAGCGAGAGGCTGCATGGGGCTTGGCTGCTGGCTGGGGTTACACTGTAACACTTCCTCATCTCATTAAAGAAAATCTTAAACCTTGAATATGAGATTGTATCATAAGCAGCCTTTATCATCTTAATATCACAACTCTATTCTCTGGTCTTGATAAGATATAGTTTGTAAATACAAGTTCTCTGTTTCTTTTGTTTTGAGATAATCAGATTTCTCAGGAAGGCATTTGGAAAACTGACTTACTTTTGTTGTTGATCATAACTGCAAATTTATGCAGTTCAAATTCAGTAGAACTGGGATGTGAGGAGGAAGTGCACAAAAAATATAACAAACATACCTATCAAAAGGGAGATAATTTTCTGCCATAGGTTGAATTTTACATATTCATTGAAAAGGAGCTAAGAAATAATTCTGTAATAAAAGACCTTTTGGCACAAGATAAAGGGGACGAATATAAAAACAAACCTTGAAATTCCAAGTCTGTATATTTAAATTCTGACTGGTGTTGCTTGTCAGAGCCAAATTTAATATTCAAGGTCAAAAGAAAACTTGTACAGAAAATACTTTCTAAGCCAAGATAGCTCATTAATCTGATTGATTGAAAAAATAGCTTGGGAAGTGAGAAGTGTGCCTTTTGCTCCTAAACTTAAGACCAGTACATTTAGCAGTCAATGTTTCTGGAGTTTTAGTTTGACTGAATAAAAATAATTGATTTTCAGAGGTTGGGAGTTGGCACATTTATCAAATCTAGCAATTTTGGTTAAGGTGTCAAGGTGTTTACTTAGGAAATAAGATGTCTTAAATAAGATTTGTCAGCTCTGACGGGTACTGGCCAAGATCTGCATTTTAAAATTTGGTCATTTCAATGACTCCTAAAATGTTTTGTAACCATAATGAAACTTAGGGCACAGTTAGTATCAATCACCCATTTTTTGATATTTCTGTTATATTTCCTATTTAAAACAGTAATCCTGGATTTGTAAAAGGCAACTCAAGGTGAAAAATCAAGGTTCTTGGTGCTATCATAAAGAAGCCATAAGCTCATATGATGGAAAATCAAGGTCCTTTTAGGAGAATCAAACCTCACTCTAGAATCAGAGCTGATGATCAAAAAACAATCCATTACATATGATTCATTAAAATGGAAAATAAGTGTTAAAGTCACACTTAGAGAAAAGTTAATATCAGGTAGAAGAAAGAATTGTAAGCTTTCTGCCTTTTGGCAAACTTTTCCCTGTCAAACAGTCTTCAGAGATGCCCAAGTCCAAACCAACCTCTCCACTAGCACCTTTAACACTAAGATGATTTTATTTAAAGTCCTGGAATGCAAGAGACAGGTACAAGTAAATGAACTACAATTAAGGCAACTGCAGAAATGAGTGGCAGTGATTGATAATATTATGCACAGTGGTACTTGTCAGTCTCAAATTCTGGTCTAGATGAAATGAGCAAGATAATAGGCTGAGTAACCTGCTGTACCAAGCAGAAATTAGTAACTAAACCAGCATTAGTTACTCAGTGCACAGACAGAAAGACATAGAACTTTAAATGGTCTTTCCAGGTCTCTCCATTCATTAAGACAATTTTAAATGTCAAGCTTATTACTCAAGCCTCAATTTTACTGACAAAAGACTTTTACTTAAAATCATAGCAGACGCAGCAATTTTCTAAGTACAGAGCAAAAGGTTCCAGAGTAATTCTCCTACAGATTTTGGACTTTGGAGGTATTCATGTCACATAACTTCAGCTGTCTAAAACTAAGGTATCCAGCCTCAGTCAGAGATCAAGTTCCCTCTCTAGTCAAGGAGGAAGTGAATCACCCTTTTGAAATGTCTTCCTCTGCCTCTCTGGCCATTGATGGAGGTTATTCAAATGCTTAGCCTGGACCTTACTTTTGGGTGACTGGAGTTAATCTGCCCTGGCTTCAGGGTCCCACTGGTACAGACCCCGCACAGAGGGTCTTTGCAATGTGAAGAAAATGTTCCAGGTGAATTCGTGTCCTTGTGACATAGATTTCTCAAGCATGTTAGCAGTATATGAAGGGTGTCTGTCACTAATCAGTCAGCATTTTGGGGTACCTCATCTCCTGTATTTGGCACTTCATGTAACACCATGTTGCCAACACTAACTTTTCAGCTGTTAGCAGTACATGTGCAAAAAACAGACAGAAATAACAGTGTAATGGAAAAACTGGATTTAGCAATAACTCTTTGTTGGAAGAAACCAAGTTTCAGAGTTAATAATATAGAGGGAAATCAACTTAGCAAGACAGATGAGATATATAATCAGTGAAATCATGTTGCTCAAAACAGTGCTTTGATAACTTCTACTTTTTAAATACTGTCACAAACAAATCAATGGATGTTAGTCAATTTTTTTCTCTCTGTGGTTACAGATTAGTGCCTGGGAAATTACTGCAATATCTTAGCATGATAACACAGTATTAAATAATTATTCAATACTGATTAATGCTCTTCACCACTGCCAGCAACCCTGAAGATTGTTTTGCCTAAGTAAAGAAGAAAAGTTCGTGTCCATATTCAGTTATTTTTGCCTCATTTGCTCAAAGGTAAGGATCTTGTACTCTACAGGCAAGAGTCTGAACCATGTTTAATTAGTGAAAGTACCTTCTGGGTTTATCAGATAACATCCCTGTCTCAAGGTATGGTTAGTGAAGGAGATAATGGTAGCCAGCCCAGAGAAGCCAGCAGCTGCAGAGTGTCCTTGTACTTTTAGGAATTTACTTAGGGAAGTCTATCTGTGAATTAGGCACCAAGGGCCCACTGTGGTCAGTGGAGATACAGAGCTCAGTTCAGATTAGGTGCTCAGTGCCATCTGACACAGTGGTCCCCAGCTGCAGCTACATAAGCATTCATCTCCTATGGGTGCCTATGCCATGTGTACCAGCCCACATGGATGTCTTGGATACGCAAACACAACTTGACAGCATAGGCACCTATATGCTGACAACTGGATTGAATCCTGAGGATGCACAGCCAGGAGACCTCAGAAAACATTTCAGTTCACCCTGATATATTTGCCTACTGCTTGACTAAGTTCTGCGTACACAAGGATTTAGTGCCCTTTGGGATGCCATGGGACACCCAAGACGTGGCTGGCAGACACTGCTCATAACCTACAAAGGACCATGGCCTGCTGGAGGCAAGGCAACTTAAATGACACTGTGTGCTGGCACCCAACCAGGCGTGCAGGTCTCTAGGGCCTGGCCACTGAGCACTCCCTCCACCCCAGGGATGTCTCAGCCGGGATGCCATGACCTGTGACGGATTCCTTGGCACTACAGCTCTCATTCCCCTACACTGAAGTTTTGTAATCTCAAACTGAGCCCTACCCTGGATGTTGAACAATTGTGTCTTGTCTTTTACTCTCTTGCCAAAGAAGCTGGGGTGGCCTCTAGAGACTTTTAATTTTCAAGGGTTTAGCAATACTCATGGGTCCAAAAGGCCTGGAGAAATTCTCTTTTCCACTCTTTTCACAGGTGCCTGCAGTTCTCAAGCAGAAGACTCTTAGTTAAACTTTCCCTCCTGTCAGCTCTTCTCCCCTGACCTACTCTCCTTTCCCATTGCATACTAATCAGGTGAGTCTTCAATACCCCAACCCAGTTTGACCTGAAAGGCATCTGCCTCTTACTCCACGTGCTGCAAAATTGAGCTGCCAAGGAGGAACAGCAAAATAGAAGGAGAGAAAGGGGAGGCATGTTGAGGAGCTGTTTGAGAGACTGATGACTCTACTAAATTCACTCTTATTGTAATCCCACAACCTGTAATAAACTGCAGAGACAAACTCACTCCAAAGCCCTTGGGCTCTCATAAATTCTCTTCTATGGGCCCAAACCAAAGTCTATGGAAATGAATTAATCTCCTCTCCATGACATTAATGATCTTCAAATGACCTTGGCATAATTTCTTCTGCTTCCCATCTTCTTCCCATCTTCTCTATTTTCCTTCTGCTGCAAAATTTTACAGGTTCAAATATGCTGTCAATTATGGCAACTAGCTGCAGAAATCTAATTCTTCATGTGTCTCTATTACGTTCTGCCAGATAATCCGTCTGTGCAAACCAGCCTCAAAACAGGAATTCAGTCCTGCTGAAATTAAGCTGAGAGGAAAGAGAAAGGAACTATCTCTTGAAATGTAGGTCTGCTACTGAAGTCTAAAAAGATGTGGCCATGATCTTGGTTAGTCTGTTCCATCTGTGACACTCTCCTAAAAATAATACTGTTCTCTCTGGGTGTGCATGTCTTCATAAATCTGGTGCAAGTTGACCATGTCAAATTTTAGCTACAAATGTTACAATTCTTTATTCATCTATTCAACTAGCCCCAAGTGCCACTTTCTCTTAATATTTCAAACTTAGGGTGTCTGGACCAGGCTTATACCTGAATAAAAAACTAAGTTGCTTTCCATGTTCCTCCTGCCTTGGGGGACGTGATAGTTGATGCATCCACAATGCATCCAGCTGATTTGTACTATCCAGGCAACCAAGAGGCATGGTAATGGCTTTGACCTAGTACTGCTGAGACCTTTGCTATAAATTAACCAAACCAAGATAAGAAGTGCTGCCTTTTTTCCCAATCTCCTGTGCTGAAAAACAAGAGAAAAAATATTTCTGTTTTTCCTTTGCATAATATTTATACTTCCATAATTCCCATTTACAGATGCGATATACAGGCAGAAAGACAAAGGACAGCCCAGGAAAGGGTAAAGCTAGAGAGAAGCATGGGATAAAGAAAAGTTAAATTCTTTCAGAGACATAAATCACCTCATGAGTGAACACACTGAAAGTGAACCAGCAAGAAACCTGGGGAAGATATTCACAACCAGCTCTGAGCAAGTGAGGTCTCAGCTGAGGCCTGCTCATCCTCATCATCCATAAGAACTTACTGGATAAACATGTTTCAGGGATGACATAGTTCCGGTTCATTTTCCCTTAGGTAAAAGGACAAGTAGGTGATCTGTAAGGAGCCATCCAGCCCTGTTTTTTTCCAGCTATAATTCTCAGTCACATAGGAAACTTGCACAAGAAAAGGGGCCAGGGTGTCCAATATCACACCTGGGTTCCCATATGGTCATTAGGAGTATAGTATGTCTCACAGCATCCCCAGCTTTGACACTGCTAGAAAAACATCTGTTTAAAGGGGTACTAATTGTGATTCCATTTAAAAGAAACAATACCTGTTTTCCTATGCTTTTCCATGTAACCTAACAAGTAATTGTTAAAGTGGCTTCTTCAATACAGTGTGAAAGATTCCTCTGGCTGAAAGCTGTTCAATACTACAGTTGATTTACAATGAAAGGCATGAGTAGAAAGTAAGCTCTGTTGCACTGATTTCTAAGCACATAGGTGTGTGCCCTATGACCATGCTGAGAGTTTGCAGCCTTGAGAATTAAGGTTCACTACAGAAATAACCGGCTGGATTTCCTGTTCTGCTATATCCAGGTAAATATTTAGCAATTGCACTGAGTTCAACAGAGGTTGAAGTTAACCTAAATAATTCATGATAGAGCATTTTCTGTAATGGATGGAAGTCCACTTCAGTAATTTCCTTGTTTTTGAAGGACCATGGGATCAGGCCTGTGTACTCTTCCAGAGTCAGGAACTGGCCAGGAGAGTTAAAATCATATTTTGTGCTCAGGATGTTGCACACAGTGTATGTACAGCACTCCAGACACCTGGAATACAAATCTTGCTCTCTTAGCAGTGAAAAACAGACCTTTTACTGNAAAAAAAAAAAAAAAAGTTTATTAAATTGTTATTATTAGAGTTGTCAAACAGGTAACAGAAAATGACCAAAAATTCTTTTTTTCAACTTTGCATCCTATTTCATTCCATCTATGCAGCATGTGCCCTTGCATACCAGCTGAATGAGGAACTGTTGCATGGTGTAGCAGCAGTGAAGTGTTGCTTTGTTTAAGGGACACTATACCCCCTGGAGGGATCAGGATAGTCTTGTACTTAATGACCTTCCTTTACTTTAAGACCTCAGATTTTCCTGATTGGCTTGGCAAGACAGTAAACAGGGTGATTCTTTGCTTCATCTCAACAAAAACCTAGGTGGATTCACTGGAAGGCTTCAATGAAGGGCTTGGGGACTTTTTATCCTCCAAGACAGTCCATTTCTCTCAGTCCTCTCAGGCTGAAGAAATTACCAGGTTTCTGATCCCAATTCCACTATTAGTGGGAATTTATCTGCACCCCAAAAGCTGCCAGCTTCAATCAGCATGCTGGTACAAAAGGCAAATGGGCAGCACAAGCCAAGCATCACTGCTATGCTGTTACCAGTACCTGAGAGAGCTGGCTAAAGCTAGCCCATATTAACTCTGTATGGCCCTTACACCTGAGGCTGTTTGATAGACAGTTTTTCAGGCAAACCAAAATCATGACAGCCCCTCAAGAAGGGACTCTGTGAAATAAAACTTACGTGCTATGCATAATCTTTTGGAACTACAAATTTATATTATTTAGGCTTTGTAAGTAAACAGAGAATATCAGCCACTAAATTATGATTCTGCATCAACTCCTGAGCAGACAGTGCTTTCCAGATTGCCACTCAGTAGGTGATATAGTATTGTTCACTAAGTTTGGTGGGAAATGACACTACATTTTCCACAGTGCTTGCTTGTGATTTGCTCACAGCACAAGTACATGGTGAGCACTGCAATTGCCATTTCTCACTAATTATGTGGAAAAATCCACTGAGAGAAAAAGAAACCCTTGCAATATCTTTTTAGCTAACAGGATAAGTACATTAAAGGCAATTGTACATTTCCACAAATAGATAGAATATTTTCTCCATCCGTATAAAAGCAGAACTAGTACCAGAAAATTGTTTTTTGCCCTCAATGTCTTTGAAGAAAGAAAAGGAAGGTTACATTCAGGATGAAGTGCAAGGTACTGAGTCAGGACACAGAGCATTGGGAATCATGCCCAAGGCATTGCCACTGAGGCAAAGCTGCTGGTACATAAGATTGATTGAACAGGACAACAAACAAGGATATGCTCAGGTGCTCTGGTTCCTACAATATGGGGTATGTGGGCAAAGGCTGTTATGGGTTTTTGTCCAGGAGATTACACCAGAGATATCAGTAATTCTGGTTCAGAAAGAAGATTAAAAATAATATTAATTAGGGTTTTAGCCATGTTATTAACTTTTTTTCTGTAATTTCAAGGACAAAAGGCTCAGTTCCCCTCTCTTGACTATTGTTTCCAGAAATTAGTTCTGGGTGTCACTGCAATTAATGACCACAGGAGCATTCAGAGATGTTAAATGCAAGAAGAGTTCAGCCCTGCTGCTAGACCTGACCCACAAGGAGAGGAGTTCAGCTAATGGAAAGTAATGTTTCATAATAGGGACAAAAATTATTTCTATTTTGTTTTTAGGGCTCACCCATTTTACATTTCTTTTTTATAATCCTCTTAACCAAAAAAACCTAAATGCATAATGAATGACAGTCTGATTTTTAAAAATTTTATTTTATGTACTAATTTTTGGCATCTTTAAGGGATATCTTTTGCAGAAGATGTGTGATGAGCACTGTTTTTATGCACTAATAGTTAGTGGAAAAGGAACATCCTGACATCTTTAGCTCCAACCACCAGTGTCCCCTCCAAAGCATGGGACTCTCCTAAATTATTTTTGAGTTTATCCTAATGGTCTTTCAGGTCTAGATAGCAGGATGCAGTATAAAATGGACTCAGAGCAAGCCCATGCAGGACACCAACTAACAGCAGATCTAATCCTGACATATTGAGGCCAAAATGTCTGCAACAGGCTGACAGCAGTCATCACCAAAGACACAAGGAAAACCATATTTTTCTAAGCATTTTAATTACTCTCAGGAAAGAAAATCCCAGTCCTGGACCAATTTTAAATTAAGGTAAGCACTTGCCATGGGCAATCCCACTAGAGAATCAGGAAGGCAGAGATGTCACAAACACCTTGATGCTGCTCTTTAATGCCCTTTCTTTTTTGCACAGAGCTACATAACTGCTCCTTGAGTCCCTCATTCTCAGCCTTGAACCTCTGACCCTGTTAAAATACATATTCCTGCATTTTTTTTGCCTTTTCCCTCTGCCCTTTGAATTTGCCTAAGGTTTGGAAGTGGGGTCTCCATTCTCAGCTGTGGCTGAATTCTATGGTTTCAAGCTGCCAGGCTGTTATCTGAACTCCTGCCCATTTCCAGCTCAAAGCCTGGTGCCAGCAGTCACATGAGGAGCTTGGCCTTTAGGACAAATTAATCCCATTTCTAACTCTTACCATGCAGGAATAAAATATGGAGACACCATCAGGCAGTGGGAAGGGAGGGCTGGAAGGAAAAATAAGTAAGTGTTTTAAAGAAAAATGCAGCAATTTGAGTGGGGGAAAGGGAAGGAGAGGGGAGACACAAGAATCTAAGTCACAGCTTTTCAAAAACTGATGTTAGTAATTTTGTGAACATCTTTCCAGTCCTTAACCCTACCCTGCCTCCCTTGGGCTGCTGCCCCTTCAAAATAATCACTTTACAAGGGCTACAAGCAGCTAGTCCCTGCTGAGGATGAGGGATGGACAACCTGCTGCTCAGAAACCAAGGAATCTGATGGCCAGCGTCCACAAGGAACACAGAGAGCTGGAGCTCAGAGCTGTGATATCTTGTGGGACAGGAGAAATAAAAACTTCAGATCCCTGTTCCTCCATCCCGTGCTTCATCTTGGGACAAGATGCTTCAAAGATCTGATTAGCGGCATCTTGTTCTGGCTCCTGCAATTCTCTGCTAGGATATCTGATCTTTAATTTGGAAAGGTAACATTCAGTCTGGCCTTCTACCTTGGAAAGGA
Source organism: Peucedramus taeniatus (assembly GCA_013400575.1). Lineage (NCBI taxonomy): Eukaryota > Metazoa > Chordata > Aves > Passeriformes > Fringillidae > Peucedramus > Peucedramus taeniatus. The sequence goes on along the minus strand of WBNO01016073.1, from coordinate 91,779 downwards.
TGCTGACACCTGCTACTTATTTTCACTGGGAAGACAGAGTGATTCCTGGTCTCATTAATATGATAGATAGCTGGGGTGACCCATGGGACAAGCTAGATGGATATTTTGGGAATGGTGATTCCTAATTAAAAGCTCAGCTTGAAAGGGGTTTCCATATTTGTGAGTCTGCAGTAGTTTGGTATTTATTTAGTTGCTAATATGTGTGAATTCCTCTGACATTAAACAAGGTCCAGCACACTCAGGGCTTTAAATACACCTCCCTCAGAGCATGGCCTTTGACCTTGAGGAAGCTGGAGTATGCCTGGCTATGGGACAAGTCCAGAATGCCCCCCAGAAGAGAACATCATTTTCCATCACACGCCACCCCAGAATAGGCACCCAGGAGGCTCATGCTAGGGGTGTAAGGGGCTTTCAGGGGATGTTGTCCATGGACCAGGCACCGTACTGGGAGGACAGACAATACAGGATAGAGCAGAGTCACAAAGCAAACACACTGTCACTTGGCACAATCAAGTGTTGCTGTCTTTAAGCTTACTGAGACCCATGTAAGGGCTCCACTGTATGGCCCATCACAGTTGGGGCTGTGCTCTGGGATCAGGGACAGCCTTCGGGACAGCAGGGACAGAGAAGCACGCTGTATTCTTCTACTCAGGCTCTGTGTGAAAAGTACTGCAGGAGAGACCAAAAGGACTCCTTGGATGCAGAAAGAGATGCCTTTTTTGGATGGTAGTATGTAGCACACTGCCTAATTTTTTAAGATGTCCTTAAAAATGCTTTTCTTTATGTCAGAGAGTAACAAAGAGTCACAATGGGTGAGAACAACTCACTCCTACAGGAATTGAAGCTTTCACATGCTTTGCAATAGAGTAATACATTGCCTTTGATGACAAGGCTATTTTTCTCCTATCATTTATTTTGAGCAGGAGGGCTTATATACCATCCACTTACTTCTCCATGCTTTTTGAGTGTTACTTATGCTGAGTATGGAAGAACATTAAAGTAGAAAAAGAAATGGCACAGTATTAATTCAATACTGTGCTTCACTTCATCAGTTGTGCTTAAGCAGTCCCAAGCCAGTTTTCTGAGGATCTCACAGCCTTTTCTCAATATATGCTCTATCTCAAAGCACTTCTGTAATACTTTCTAAACTCACATGACCAAGAATAATTATAGACAATTAATAAATACAGACAATGAGGCTCATGTAACTATCTGTTACAGCACACCTGTATAGTTAAATAGAACAGCTCAGGGACTCTTGTCTGACCAACTGACTATCTCACCCCAGCTGGTTTGCAAATAACTGCAATAAGCCTGTGATAACTTTGTTTTAGGTTAATGCAATACCCATTAGTATTTCAAGTGAGCAAGGCTCTTCCCATAGCCACTAGTGTGAATCCTCTGTGATCAGTCATCTTCCCCTTAAATGTTAATATCATTAGTCAATGCTTTCTCTGGAGAGAAAAACACATCAGCATTTCATAAAGCCTGGCACAAAATCACCAAGCAGAGGGGAAAAATAATCCTATATAAAACTCTTTCATGGTAAAACCACATTCCTCAAATATGAAGAAAAATATGGCAAGGTAGAACAATTTTTCAAGGTATCTGTTAAGTACTGTACTTCTTGAGAATGAAAAGTAAAAAATAGCACAATCAACAGATGCAGAATACCACATGGTATGGGTTAGTAATGCCACCCTCCCTGATACTACATAGCTATCAGGGCACAGTGAAAGAAAAATTTTAAAACATATCTCATTTGATTGCTATTCAATTAATAAATTACTAGTTCAAAGATGAATATGCAGAAAGTGTTTAGTCTTATATTTTTATATGTGTAAGTATATATATAAAAAGCCTCCCGCAAGCAATAGCTGAAGGTCTTAAAAACACACAAGCACCAGCTGGAGTTATTGCAGTTCATTGGAAATATTTATTTCCAATGATGGAAATAAAATTTTTTAAAAAGACAAAACTCCCAAAAGGCTCCACTTCCTCCACATCCCCTCAAAAGAGCAGTGAAGTATGAGTGCCATCAGGCCAGGAATGAACAATGAGAAACTGCACTATGAATCTGCTCCCTCAGTTAAACCTGGTGCCTCCAAAGTAAAGACTTTGTGACAACATCTGCTCAGTGTAAAATGTTATTTCTTGTGCAACAACCAGCACAGAACTGTCAGAGGTTTTATCAGCTTTCTAGTACACATCATGGTATCCCAGCGTTAGAAAGCCAGACCTGGGGGACCACCGGAAAGAGGAGAGTTATTGGCCACCAATGTTATTGTTCCCAGATTAATTCTGGTATCTTCATAGCTATTATCTATAAAGCACCAGTAATCAATTACATTTTCCACCTTTATAAAAACATAAACATTCTGTCTCTGATTAAATGCTTAAATAATAGGCTCACACAAAATTTCATTTTCAGTAGCTACAGTTATAATTTTACAGTTATAAATTGTACTCCAAAAGTCCACAAGTATATTTAGAGAGGTTCACTTGAGGGCTTCCTTGAATTCTTCCTTGAAGGCTTCCAGAGAAAAGCAGTGATATAAATTTGAACCAGAATAATCAGAATCCATATGAAGACAAGCAAATGTGAGGGTGAGTCACTGAAGAACTGGATCCAGTGAGCAACCTGAGAGCTTTGTAGGAGAACAAAAAAGAAAGAACCTCACATATTTCTGTATGATTTTAGAGTAGCTGGAAAAGTAGAGACTAAAATACACCAGAGTTAGGAGTGATCCTGAAGACAACAGATTCCCTTTCAGACTCCTTGGGAGCCTCATAGATTGCTCAGGAGTGGGATGAAAGACACATGTTAGCCTTCTTCCAAGCACATAACTCTCACTCAGACAAACAATAAATCACATTAGAGAAGGAAATATTTATCTACTCTCAAATAAAAAGTGTTAATCCCAAGGAATGACATAATTTCAATAAAATTCAATTAATCCTCAAAATAAGAACTGATATGGGAAGAATTGTTGAGGCATCTAAGGCAAGGACCTGGCATTTTCCTAATACAGAAGATTGTCACCTGTGCAAAAATGGCACATGGATCATACTGAATAATTACAATGCAAATACACATGCAGTAACACTAGAAGGTGATCCAAAAATGTTTTAATAGAAAATGAGGCAAGAACCGCAAGTTTTGTTCAGGCTTGCTGCAAGCTCTTCTTGGACAACAGGATACAAATTTAACTTTATGCAAACCATTATTGGAGTATCATCTTCCTGCAACTGTAGTCTTCAGCAACATATTTGGAGAAGCCTATAAAGAGGCTTCCTTCATGCTGCAATATGTCTAGAGCCAGTCCTAATACATATTACGCTAATTTTTTGACAAGATACCTATAAACTGTTATAAAGATGGCTAAGCTGAGCCTGGGCTACAAGCATCTACTCTTTGGTTAGCAATGCCTCTTGCAGGAAGAGGTAAGACTAAACTCAAGGCCTGGCTGATGTCAGGCAACTATCTCTTACTTTAAAGTCTCACTGCTACCTACTAAAAGGCAGCAAACAAGAGACCAAATGATTCTCTTTTGAGTGAGACCTGGATGAGGCAAAGACCTTGTGATTTCTTTTTAGTACTTGGCTCCCTCTCACATGATGAGTTTTTTCCAGGAATACACAGCTCTATCTCTAACAGGTTATGGCTGTAAGAAGCAGCCTGGGGATTTGTTTCCTGCATGGTAGGGAGCAATTCTCCTGCTCGATAAACAGGCACAGTTTGATTGCCAATCAAAAACCACCCAAGGATTCAAAGTGAACATAAATCTCATGCAGGACAGGCCGGTAGCAGCTCCCTGAACACACCCCTGAAGCAGGACTGTTAGCTGAGGCAAAACCCACCAACCAACATGAGCTAAAATCCAAGCTGTTTAATGTTGCCATCAAGCAACTCCTCCCAACCCCAACAAGAGGATCCTCCAGCATCCCTTATATCTGGAACACCGTTTCTTCCATCTATCCCAGGGACAGAGCAGCTCTGCGCTCATCCCTTCAAAAAACATCAAGGCAGATTTACCTCCAGTAAGACAAATCCACTGAGGATTTTGCAACAGAGGCCTGTCCCAAACTGGGCAGCACTTCATTAAAATCAGAAATACCAGTGCTCTGGTGCCAAGGCAGATACACAGTCCAGACTCTTCCTGCCTCCCCAGCTCCTGCTGCTTTACTAATTATACTAATGTTGTTTCATTACCAACTTGTGTCTCTCCCTAGGACGAAGTCTGGGTATGTCTGGTATATGATGGAACCTTCACCACGAGCTGCTGAACTCTTTCACGTATGATCAATAAACAGTTGTTGAACTCCATAACCCTTTGAAGCTGAGGACATGTTTGGTAGCCAGGCCATGTTGTGCGATACATCTAAGGTGTATTGCTCTTGGGGCCATTGGCACAGTGAGCAGCATGGACTCGTAGTTCTTCCCAGAATAGAACTCCTCAGAAGTGTTCATTTTCATTTGAAGAGTTGCCACAAGCTGTGAGGCAGACGAGCCTTCCCCCTGCTGTGCATGTTTATGTATAAATGTAAATCTTTCTTACCTTTCATCTGTGAAAACTGAAACTTTACCAAATGTTCTCATTTACTGAAAACCCACATGCTGGGGGATTTCAGAGAAGCAGCTTTCCATCCAGCATTATGTACATTCCTCTAGACCTGTGCTAAATTAATCCTGTGCTTTAATAAACAATTGCACTATTATTTTTACATGAACCATGAAGGCAATCACAATATATTGTAGCTAATGTGTTCTATACACAGTGAAATGTAGGAATACTTTTGGGGACTTGAAGACATTTGAAAAATTAATCATTCCTTTTTAGGGCAGGCCTAGCATGGGGCAAGTATATTTGGGTTAGGAAAGGATTTCTGAGTGTTTTTTTCACCTCTGCCTAAGATGCCACCCTTTCAAATCATGTTTTGCATAAGTAATTTTGACAAATTGCAGACAGAGCAATCAAGCCAGCCAATTCTGCAGTAGGGCACACTGAAACATCAAATTGAAAATGATTATGCCTCTCTAAGCTGTTCAGCTTTTCACACTGCTATTTTTAAATAGATGGTGAAATNCCCCCCCCCCCCCCACAACAGTGTGCCCAAACAATAAAAAATATTCTGCTAACAGAATCAACCCTACTAAGTGTCACTCTGCCTTAAGTTCAACAACCTACAGTGCTCAAACAAATTCAGACCAACTACAGATAGGACAAACATCAAGTAAAAGCAATAGAGTAACTAAAATTATCCTGACATTTGACAAGAAAATAAAAGAGAACCAGGGTCAGGGCCTTTTCCACATCCTGCTTCTCAAATGCTAAGCTGTGAGCCATAATTTCCAGGTTGTTTCTTATGGTGCTTCTAAAAAGATGTCCTTTAACACAGGTGACCTACAGCACAGTTAACTTTAAATTTTGAGAAGTACTGGTGACATGCTTAGTAATTGCTATTATATATTACTTGGAAGTAGTCAAAATCAGGGAGATTGACTATAAAATTGCTCAATATTGATCCAAAACTGTAGAGTTTACAGTATGTAGTTTGTGAAGTCTATACTACAAGACCCAAACAGCCTTCCCTCATCCCACTGTCCTCTGGGGAAGAAGCAAATCACAAATGATTTTCCCACCTGAAAATAATTTTCAGGAACTGAGAAAAATTCTCCACCCCTAATCAGGACAAACAGTGTTTGTATCAATTGGGGAAAAAAAAACAAACCACCAGAGTTTAAAGTAGATTTCAGTTCAGTTTTAATTATTTGGGTTTTTTTCATCATCAGTTTCAGTGGAAAAGTCACTTTCAAATGAGAAAAATTGAACTGTCTACATGTAAATCTTGAAATGTCTCATTTCATATCTCCAAAACCAGTGGTTGCTCAGATCACATGCCTTTGACCGTGGCACTACCTTCTTTGTTCTAAGTTAGGTGTGCTATGAAGAGGACAGAGATCATCTTTTCATTCTCCACACAGCATCCAGAACAAGTCCTTGATGTACTGCTATTAACAAGTGTAGCAATAATACAAACAAAAAATAATAACTGAAAAACTGGAAGAAACAGGTTGTCCTTTACGTCAGCAAGCCATGAACAATGTAAAGCCTTATAAAGACAAAACCAATACCCCAAAGACCAGGAAGAAAAGTAGAAGCAACTGTACATCACAATGAGCCAGCAGTGCCCTGGCAGCCCGGAGGGCCAACCCTCTCCTGGGGGCATCAGGCACAGCATGGCCAGCGGGCAAGGGAGGGGATTGTCCTGCTCTGCTCTGCACTGGGGCAGCCTCCCCTCCAGTGCTGGGGGCAGCTCTGGGTGCCACAATATAAAAAAAAAAACAAAAACATTAAACGAGAGAGTGTGTCCAAAGGAGGGCAGTGATGATGGCTGAAGGGCCTTGAGGGAAAGCCCCCTCTCATGGCTGAGGTCACTTGCTGTGTTCAGCCTGGAGGAGACTGAGGGGAGACCTCATTGCAATCTGCAGCCTCTTCTTGAGGGGAAGAGCAGGGGCAGGCACTGTGTGGTGACCAGTGACAGGAGGCAAAGGAAATATCCTGAAGCTGTGTCGGAGGAAGTTCAGGTTGGATATCAGGAAAAGGTTCTTCACCCGTAGGGTGGCGGGGGACTGGAAGAGGCTCCCCAGGGAGCGGTAACACCCCCAGCCTGACAGAGTTCAAGAAGCATTTGGACAATGCTCTCAGGCACACAGTGTGACTTTTGAGGATGGTGCTATGCAGGGCCACAAGTTTGAGTCCCTTCCAGCTTAGAATATTCTGTGATTCTGTGTTCCTATGAATAAACTGATTCTGATTTGCCGACAAATTAATTTTAAAATTATATCAAGTAGCAGTAACAATAGTAAGAGAACACTGCAGGAGAGATTTGTTAATGAATAGGAATATGAATTCAAAGCACTATGGTGCCAGTGGAAAATCTTAAATATTATTAGATAATACCACTAAGCAGAAGGTATTCTACCAAGATGTTGGTTCATCTTCAATTTCAGAATCACAAAACCAAAGAATTCTCCGGTTTTTTACAAAGGAGCCTTCAGTCCATCTCTCAGGTCCCATAGCTGGGACCCACCCAGGGTCTGCATCAAAACAACTGTTCAAAAAACTTATTCCAGTAGGCTCTGCCCTAGGGATCTGGAGGTGCAAGGACAGTTTATAAGTGAAAAAGTAATTAATCTCTGCCTTCACAAAGACAGGTATGTCCTATCTTTCCTTTCAAATGACTTTGAACCCAGAATGTTAAAGTAGCAGGAGCTAAATATGATGTTTCTAGATGAACAAACACCAGAAACAGCACATGAAATACATTTTTTATCTTCAGTCTTAGTTTCTATCCTTGAAACTTTGATGATTTCTCTAAACCAATGATAATTATGTGAAATTCAGAATACCAGGTTACATATGCCTTATGTTCATTATTAGTATCATAATGCTATTAAACTTAGGGTATGATCAAAGTAGCATGGATTTATCCCAAATGCTCTTTGCAGATACTCATGCATTCTCCCACAGTCCTAATATCAGTCTGGTCATTTGTATTTCATTTACCTTTGTATTTCATTTGACCTCAGACAATTCACTCTACTTGAAGTTTGTTCTGTAATTCTCACAAAACTGTTCTGAGCTTCATACAGATTGATTGACAGATGAAAAAGTAGAAGATTCAGAAGCAATTATCCTCCATCAAAGGATGTACTATAGTAATAAGGATGTTTTTTAAGGAACTATTATTTAAGCTGTTTATAAAAATAGAACTGAAAAGAGTAATATATCAGAACACTTAACTAAATGGACTATATTTTTAGATCAACTTGCTTTTCAGATTTATGAAAAAAGTCCTTTCAGTATTCCTCCCTCACATGTTAATTTGAAAATTTACTCCACAACTTCAAGAATGAAGGTGATACTTTATTAAACCTGCAATAAAGACAATAAAATAGCAGCACTTCTGGCATCTTGCTTTTGCATGCATCTTTTTTAAAGCATTGTAGACATAAAACATCAAGAAAGAGTCAGCACTCTTTTGCTGCTGTGGCGCCTGCTGATTTCAATACTCTCCTACCAGGCCTTGTGGCTCACTGGTAATCAACGCTCAGCTTCACAGCAAGTACAGCCTGAAGTAAGCAATGCAGAGCTGCATGTACTGCTTTTGCTTCAGTGGTGATGTAATTGGAGAGGGCTTTTCCTCTGATCAAGTTCCCCACTCGCCCTCCTAAAAGATAAGCTGAGGTTCTCGCAGAGGACGTTTAATGTCATGCAGTCTCTCATCCACCACGTGCTTAGTTTCAAGTTCCTTATTATGAGAACTGTGTGAACCAGCTGAAAGGATCAAAAGAGGAACAAAAAGGATGAGTTGGAAATAAACAGTGTTTAAAGAAACAGCAACTGGTTTAGCCTTTAGAAGATGAGAAGCAACATGGAAAAATAAGGGTAAAGGACACGACAAAGAGGAAAGGAATGAATTGCACTCCATCCTTGTCCTGTGGATGAGACAGAGTGGAATGGTTTTCAATATAGATTAGACATTAGAAGTGTTCTTTCCATCTCAGGTCTAAAGGCCCATCTGTAGACAAACGAAGAAAAATCGGTATCTCCACTTCTTCTAGCAGAAACTTAGAAATGGACAGTATTTGTAGATGTATGCCTATAGATATGTACAATTAGATAATTAATCCCATGATGATTATTTTAAAGCCATTTCCCAGGGAAACTGTGAAAACAGTGCAGACCAGTCAGTACTAGAGAATTTTGCCTACAGAGTATATGGTGTCTCCATCAACACACATTATCTAGAAGTAGGACAAACATCTCCAGTACTAATTTACACGGAGATGATCCTGCCATGGAGTAAAATGATGGGCTAAATAATGTCTCTTCTCATACTACTTTCTATGATTTCTATGATTCTGCTTATAATCACAAAATCATAGAACAGTTTGGGTGGGAAGGGACCTTAAGCACCATCTACTTCAAATCCCTCTGCCGTGGGAGGGACACCTTCCACCAGACCAGATTTCATCAAACCTTGCCTTGAACACTTTCAAGAATGGGGCATCCACAACTTCTCTGGGCAACACGTGCCAGTGCTTTACCACTAGCACAGTAAAGGACATACAAAGGTGGCCAGGAATGGGGGGAAAAGGCTCCAAGAGACTCAAAGACTGGAGCAGAGTGAAAGTAAGTATCTAAAGTCAGTATTGCCCCCCAAAATACAGACACTGGAAAATGTTCTGCTGGTTCAAAAATTGTTAAAGAAACCAAAGTGAAACAAAGTCTGACAACATGGATGCTCAGTCCCAGCTATCATAGCATTTCTATCTCAAATACAATGAATTAATAAATACCAAGACAATTCAACTGTCTTGAATTTGCTTGCTTTCAGGTCCTCGTTTAAAACAAGAGGGCAGAAAATTATATAAATGCAGGGAATAAAGAAAGTAGAGATTCTCATCTCCAAGGAGATGAGGTATAAAGAACAGCAATCATTAGGAGAGAAGATATCACTGCTTCTCATTAATGATATGCAAAACCACTAAGAAAATGGTAGCATGTTGTTAGCAGCTTTTGGGCAAATTGCACAGTTCCTGAAAAAAACATATTTTCACTGCAACCATAAGCCATTTTGTTCATTTGTGGTAACTGTTATGTTCATTTCTGAGCCATTATGAAACAGAACTCTATAGGAAATAACACTAACCCCCCTCCAGGAAGAAAAAAAGGGCACAAGCATTGGTGTTTGGGGTTTTTTTTTTGCATCAGTAAGATCAGATTTCACCAGAATGAAGGAAAAAAAAATGGTATCACTTCACCTTAAAGAAACACCAACTTCTCACAGTACTGAGGTATAAAACTTATAACAAACATACTATCTGGTGAAACAGCAGAATGTGACTAATACTCATATTGGTTGCAGAAGAACAGAGAAGAGCTTGTTCCTCTGTAATTCTCTGCCAATTTTTGCCAGCTGTGAAGAAAATAAAACATTGGAGTATCAGAAAAATATCTCCCCAGTGCTCTTGCATTTGATTTTTTAGCATTTAAAATATTTTCAGATAAACTAAAGGGAATTTCAGTGAAAATTTCTTCCTAATCAAGGAGTCAAAACCCCAACTAAAGATGAAAGCAAAAATTCCTTAACAAAAATTCTGCAAAACATATGAATACAAAACTGCTAAATGTTTTAAGGTTTTTGTTTCAAATTTTGAAATGTTGTAGCAACTACTTTTTCTTGAATTTTCATTGCTTCAAAATACCAATAACCAATACTAAATACATTGTATGAGGTCATTTTACGCTCCCATATCCTTCTCTCCTTATTCACTAAACCACAGCGTGACAGTCACAACAGATGAATATATGGGGTAAATAAAGACCTCCTTAAACTGTGTTTTCACTGCTGGGCTACTCCATCACCCTCTACCAGTGTTCTCCACAGGTATGAAGAATGCCTCAGCACTGGCTTTCTCCCTCTGCCTGTACAGTCTCACAGTTTCCCAGTAAGCTGCTGCCTGAGGTGGCTGATATTCTTCCTGGTCTCCAGAAGCCAACACTTATGCACCCTGCTAATTGACAGCCTGTTTAATATTCCTGTCAATCAGACTTTTTCAAGCACCAAATTCCTACTTTCCTGTGTTCTACAGTGAAGAAGACTCCCATCCTAGTTTTCAATCATACCCCCAGATATGCTGACAATGGATACTTCTCCTTCTTGCTGATGCTCTGAAAATTTTGATAACAGTGAGCATGACCCCTGCCCTGACCCACTTCAGGGATGCCCGTGATGTCTCCCAGCTGTAGAAAGTAGTTTTGCATCTGCTTAATTCACTCTGTGGAAGGCACAGCAAGGGAATTTCTTCACTCTTTCCCCCACCCCCAGCATTATTAACCCTTTTTGTGGCCTTAAAGTGCCCTAAGAGTTTGTTTGGCTTTATCAGGATGCAGGAGAAGGTTATAATGGAGTCAGGCATCTGTCCATGCTTGACTGTGTCCAAGGATGTGAGAAGTAATTTTTTTTTTTTTTTTTTTTTTTTTNTTTTTTTTTTTTTACTTTAAAAAAAATTACATATCAAAGGCAGATTCCTGCCTCCTGCTTATTCTTTTGATCACTTCCCAGGCTGTGTCTCCTGCAGTGCTGTAAGGTTGTAGAAGCACAGACCCACAAAAGTAAAAGGGTGTCAGAGACTTCTCAGTCAGCAGGCAAATTAACAACAAAGTAAGAATGCTCACACTGGGGCACGTGTCTAAGTCCAGCCCAGAATCTCTCTCTGACAGAGGCCAGATGAAGATGCCTTTTGCCAAACATAGGAATTAAACAAATGTGTAAAGGCTCAAGCAAGGCTGGGAGTTAGGACCTCCTTAGGGACATACTGAAACACAGATCTCTATACCTTAGCTTTTAACAGATCTAGCTGGATTTTTACTCCTGGGGCATATACACTTGCTTTCTGGGGAAAAAAAAAAAAAAAAAAAAAAAAAAGATACTTTCAGGGAATTTCTCCTGTTCTGTCAGTGAAAACTGCATCTGACAATTTTATTTTATACTCCAAACTACAAAGACAGAGGAAATATGTTGTGAAAGACCTGTGTTCCACTTGGCATGACTTTCGCAGCTGCAGAGCCCCTGGAGCAATGCGCTTTGCGCTTTTCTGAGCCCTAACCCCGGGTGTAACTCTAACACTAGGCGGAGCAGTAAAAACAGTTTTGGGCTGAGGCAGGTTCCAAGCAGAAAGGTGTGAAGGGAGCCATGTTGTGGAAGACCTGTGTTGCCTTTGGCATGCCTTTTGTAGCTGCAGTGTGCTTGGAGCTCTGGGTTTTGTGCTTTTCTGAACCCTAACCCTAGGCATAACCCTAACCCTCAGCTGAGCAGTAAAAGCAGCCATGGCTTGAAGCTGGTTCCAAGCAGAAAGGTGGGGAGGGAGCCATGTTTTGGCAGTTCTGAGTTCCCCTTGGCATGCCTTTTGTAGTTGCAGTGTGCTTTGAGCTCTGGACTTTGTGGTTTTGGAACCCTAACCCTAGGTGGAGCTGTAAAAGTAGTTTTGGGCTGAGTCTGGTGTCAAGCGGAAAGGTGTGGAGGGAGCCATGTCTTGTGTTGTGACAGATATTCAATTAATGGAGTGTGTGCCATCCATGGTTTAGAGATCTGTTTCACACCCTCTCTTGGCTGTGTCCTTTTCAAGCTAAAGAATCTGCTCAGCCACACTTCATGGAAAAGATGTCCCATATCCCTGATTATCCATAATATTTTTTTCTGCTTCTACTGTATCTCTTCTAGAGGGCAAGAACTGCTTGTGGAATTAAAAAACTGGAGCACCATAAATAGGGACATAATGATACTGTATGTTTCCTATTATTTTCTTAGTATGTATTTCTTTCAGCCACATTGACATTTTCATTACAATTCCAATATCCTTGGCCTTACATGAAGTCAATGGTTCTTAATTTTAGAATTTAGTTTTTATGACCTTGAGAAATACAGTATTATAGAGAAATGTTGTCACCTTTTTCCCCACCTATTTCTTCTTCATCGCCTATGAATATGTGCATCAGCACAGGTACATGGGCAACACATTCTGTGGAGAAAAGCACACTAATAATCTTTCAGAAAAAATCATTACAGAAAGAAAATTCTCATTCTCTGACAGGATAAAATGACTGTACAGTTGAGAAGTTGTCCTTAATGTGAAAAAGAGTAGCTTTAAACTTCTGATGGGCACTCTCTTTAGAAAAAAGTAATACCTACTTAGAAAACATGATCAGGAAAAAAAACCAGAAAACCTTTCAGGAATGTTGTCTGTTGAACAGATCTGCCAAGTAATTGCAATTATTCTCGGTATAAGCTATTTATTTTAAACAGAAATGTAGAAGTTAATGGAGTTTTTTAAATATACAAGACTTTTCAAAACTAAATGCCTAAAAATGCCTAAAAATAAGTAACCTAGTACAGTTTACATTAAAAACTTTTATGGGTTCCTGTCAGTGCAGATCAGTGAATTTGGGATTATGTGCATTAGATTGGTCTGGAACACAGTAACATTTTATGAATTGAGTAATTTTTTCTAGTATATGACTAGAGAATCTCAGATTTATGTTAACATTTTGTTAACATTACAGTTTATGTAGAACGTGTCTGAACAGACTAACAACATTCATCTAAATATTTTTTATTGCATGTTTGACTCACGTGTAATTATTATAGATATCTCAGCAGTAAAATGCAATGTGACTCATCAGTTTGTCTCTCTTGTGGACTACCAAAAAAATAAGAAAAGCTTTGGCCTTTAAGCACACAGAAAGAAAAAAAGGACAAAATACTCTTTTGTCCTTCAGAGAACAGAGAGATGACCAGGGATCTGACTTGAAAAGAAAACAGAATGTACAATGGGACTGGATAAAGAAACAATTATTAATGAGAAGCCTCAGAATATATGTAATCACAGAAAAATAGGTCTGTAACAGACCTTGATTAGTCACTTAGTTCATCCTCCAACTCCAACTCCAGATCAATAGTACTTAATATTTGTCCAGTACGTACTTTAAGACATCCGGTAACAGAGACACCATTACACCCTGTGATATAAAGCTGTGCCTCACTAATGTTACCATTAGAAAAGCTTTTCCTCCTTGATGCAATTTAAGTCCATTACATCTTACCCTACCTACCAAGAATAGATGATTCCCCTTCTCTTTGCAATGGCCTTTTAAGTACATGAAGAGTCTTAGCATGTCTATCTTCTGCCTTCTTTTCTCTAGCCTGAATAACTCCATCTTCCTCAGTCTTCCCAGTCCTCTGTCCACCTTGCACTGACTCCTGTTGGTTTACATAGTTCTTGAGCTGTGGTGCACAAAATTAGCCCTTCCACTGATGTCCTACCAATATTGCAGAGAGCCCACAGATTTCTCCCCACATCTCTATCTTTCTGGAATGTTTACAGGTATTGCCAGGAAAACACATCGCTGATCCATACTCAGCTTGTGGCTTATCATAGACTCCAGATTCCTTTCTGGAAGATTACTTACCTTGTTCATTTCCTGAATTTGTGCCATTTGTTATACCTGTCTAGGCTCACTGCTTTTGTTCCCCTAACCTGTTTCTTATGTTTTCTAGACCAGTTTTCTACATGTCAAAATCCTAATCGTCTCTTCCAGTGTGCCTGCAATTTCTCACAAAACTGAACAGAACTGGATTTAGATTCCTACAGGATCCTACCTGGCAAGCCCATTTTGACAGCAGCTATTGATACCTACTTGATAGGCACGGTTATCTACCTAGTTAAGACCCAGCTCCATAGCAGCTGCACACAGACTACATTCCCCTAGCTTTTTATCAGAATGCCAAAGTGCAATACCAACAATGAAACACTACATTTTTGCATGACTCAGTTGCTGTGGTAACATAAATTAACAAAATGTACATTGTTATAGCAGCTTTGTCATATAAGTACGTAGGCTTTTCCACACAAATAATGGCAGAAGCAGCACAAGATTCTCAGATGAAAAAATATCTGGACAAAATGTGATGGCTAAAAAAGGTAAAAAAATGCCAGGTGAAGGCTAAACAAAGAGCTGACAAACCATCTGGATATTTCAGAGATGTCAGTTTGGCATCAGGGACCACAATTGTGCTTACGTGGAAGGAAAGGGTAAGTATCTACCTGCCAAAGGTATTCAAACAACCAGTGAAGAAAGCCAACAAGAAATACACTTAATGTTCAGGATCTTCAAGTAAAGCAGCAATTATTTAAGAAGACAAAAGCAACCGGCCCTGATACTGATGACATTATGCTGAAATCAGTTATCTGCTCTGGCATATCTAGTAGTCTCAAGCACAAGGTGGATCAAGAGAATTTGGGGGTTACCTTAGAAGCAGGTTGTTGTGGATAGAAGCACAAAACACAGGTTTCCTGGGCTGAGAGGGTGAGGAGTAGGTTCAATTAGAAGGGATGGCCAGTGCATTGGACAACTGAAGGAATAAAAGAGCCATTCCCTGCCTGAGGCAGAAATATTCAAGTAATGGAAAATAGCTAAAGTGCACAACAATTGAGAAGGTAAAGAAATTCTGAAAAGATGAATGTGCATTTCTTATACTAAAAAGAGAGGTAACTGATGCAGAGCTGTTAACGGAAGTTTGACTTGACAGAGATTGATAAGGAAGACAAAGGAAATCAGAGTTAACACATACAGGAGATCAGTTCTACAGAAAAAGTATTGCTTATAAACTTTTGCTATTCTATATTACATTGTAGTTATGCCAAAACAAATTCTGGAAACAAAGGTGGTTCTGGTTTCCAAAGAGGGCGGCTGCTCTCGCTTTCCCTTTTCTTGCTGTTAAATACTGATTTATTAACAACTTTTTCTTTCATTAGCTGACCAGGAAAGTGTTCTGAAAGTCCCAAAGAAGCCATGGAAATCCTGAGTTTCAGCAAAACCTGAAGAACAGTGATGTAGGAATGACTGGGGGCATACAATGGGGAAGGAAGAAAGAGATGTGGGAAGTTCTGAAGGCATATAAATCCCCAGCCTGTGACTGTCCTACCTCAAGAAAGACTTTTAACACTTACAATCCCTCCTTCAAAAGTGCTATTACCATATCGTGGGTGTGTGGTCATAGGACAGAAAAATCCTGGTTTCTGACTCCCAAGTCACAATCCTGTTTCTATTTTAGTTGAGAAGCAAGTTGTTTCCTAAGGCAATAAGGAGGAAATGAGGTTTTACCAATGAGCAGTGCGATGACATCAAGCAGCTCTCTTCATTTTGAGTAGCCCTCCCATTTAAGCAGACGTAACTCATGCCTAAGAGTGGCATGTTTTAATCCCTCACAATGTACTGTAAACCTACAGAGTCACAAGATCTTCTGAACAGGAGATGAGGTCAAAAAGATCCTTTAGACAAACTCAGGAGGAGCTATAGTATACTAAGAAAAAGAAGTTAATATGAAATTCTCGTGATTTTAAGTAGTTTCAAAATCAATTCCATATTGCTGTTCTCCCTTATTCTGATAATTGAGAATAATTTTCTCCAGCGCTGCAGTGCTTTTAACTGACTCACATGCTCCTCAATCACTGGCAAAGGCTTCCATAATAAGCAGCAAAGTAGCACTACAAGTATCTCATTCTTTCGTCTTGCTTTCACCAATTTCCCCTACTAAATTAATATTCATAGTCACATTTGGACACCACTCTGGCTCTGAAACAACATCAGCATATGGGACTGAGGGAAAAAGCATTTTAATTTCTTAAGTAGAGGCCTCAAATTCCTTCCATTCAGCTAAGTAAACTAACCAGGGGAGAGAGGTGGCCTTTTGCATCATGAACTGAACCCTCCAAACTTGTGCCTAGGATGGGGATGAGATCCAAATTCAACAGACTTTATAATGAATGAGTCAAACAAACAAAATCTTGACATCATTCTACAGGCTGTGTCAGCTCTAAGAGGGAGGGTTTGTGGAAACACACAGGAAAGCAATGTAGCCCTGTGCCTCCACAGTCTTTACAGTCTTTTGTTGAGGCAAATCTATCACATTTTATTGAAAAATAATCCCTGCAAAGTGGCATGTTGGGCTCATATTTGTGTGTAGAATTTGTGTAAATTGGATGCAGATTTTTTTAATATTAGCCCATTTTCTGCTGGGCACCAGAAGAGGTTTTTATAAATTCCAATAGTAGAATAGGAATGGGTAACAGTTTTTTACATATATATATATAAACACACACACTTGCAGCTTGTGAGTAGCGATGGCTGTATGTCTTATCTTGTATACGATATGCTCCATCAGCTACAAGCCGTAATCACAACACTAGACTTTCATTCATATCTTCTAAGCAGCTCCTGGCGCTCAGCCGCCTCGGCAGAAGCACAGAAGGCTGGGTGGGATGGTGAGAGGTAGATTACTTCAACTGCATAAAAGTAACTGCGGGGTGGGAGGAAACATCTCGTAATTAGAACACGGGACGGAAATTAAGATCTCTGCCAACTCTGTCACAAAGGGAGTTCGTGATCCTTGGCGAAAAGCTTTCCGACCGCCCTCTCTCCACCTGCACAAGCCGGGGCGGTGGGGCACAGGGACACTTGCACAGCGAGCGCCCGTGAGCACCCGGAGGTTTTCTCCGATGGCGGCAGGACCTTTGCCGGGCCGGAGGACCAGCTGCCCAGGCCGCGCCGCCCCGGCCTTCCCCGCCGGCCCCAGCCGGTAACGTAGCGGCGTTTAGGGAGGGGGGCACCGCGGCAACCTTCGGGAATTCAGGCGGGAAGCCACGGCGCGGGGGCTGAGCCGTGTCCCTCGGCTGCCCACCACCCACGGCCGCTGCCGAGGCCGGGCCGGGCGATTCCCCCGCCGGGTTTCTTGGCGCCCCGGCATCGGGTGCCCCTCGTCCGTCCGCCCCG
>WBNO01016073.1:0-74092 GCA_013400575.1 Peucedramus taeniatus | reverse complement strand
GCCGCGCCCCGCCCGCGGCCGTGCCGGAGCTGCGGCCGGCCCGGGGAACACGAGTACCCGCGCGCTCCGGGAGCCTGACTAGGAATTTAAAACTTGTTTCAGGTACTCTATCTATCCTGCCGTTCCCCTGCTTCTAACTTTTGAGGCTGTTTTTGTGGATGTTTTGTTTTTAATAATTCTGTGAGGAAAGTGTAGATTTATCCCCTCCGCTTTGTATGAGAGGACAGGCTGCATAATTTGGCTTGATCTATTTAACCGTACCGCAATATGTGTTGGTTTCACCATTCTCAGATCTGGCTGTGGCTTCTGAGCCGTAATTTCTCGTAAAAATTAATTTTAAATCACCTGTGTGTTTTGGGCGTAATTCTGCAGGCATGTCTGAGTAGCGCCGGGCGTGTAGGGTTGTATTTGCGGAGCGGTGACGCTATTTTATAATGCCCCGGGGGAGGAAACTCCGCCGGGCTGTGCTTGTGCAGCACCTTCTGCAGCCGGACCTGGCCCTGTCTCACACTCCCGTGCCTGGCTCTGGTTTGGTACCTCTGACAGGGCGAAATAGCCCTTAAGCGATGGTGTTGCCAAAAGTTGGGTGAAGTAAATGCATCCCACTGAACGGCAGACTACATTTCTTGAACAACAGATGTATTGAAATGTCGTGTTTACTGTGTCTTGTTCTCTTGATCTGAGACATAACTCATAGTTGCAGCTCTTAGGGTTATGCAATTAACAACATACTTAAGATAGCAGTAGCACAGTCTTTTGATCTGGAAGGAAAATAAACCATTCAAGTATGTCTGGGTTTTTAAACTGGCAGGGTACTTCCTCTTCCAGTGTCTCCTTACCGTGTAGCATTTGACTATATAGCAAGCCAAGTGAGCTGACAGTAAGACTTCTTCAAGGATATATTAGATATATCTTAGTGAACTGAATTTTCTAACTGTCAATGCTCCAGGGCGATACTACACTTCAACAGAGTGTCATATGTCATTAATGAATCTGAACTCAAGCATGTTGGCATTTTAAAGAGAATTTGTTATGTCAGTGTAAAACACATTTGCTACTATTTCAGGGAATTAGGGGGGAACTTTCTGTTTTCTCTCTCCCTGCTCCCTCTTCTTTCTTTATTAATTAGACCACTTACCCTTGAAAATTTGAAAACTTACTTTTTGTTTTTTCCTAACGGATGTAGTTGAACCAGTTTGAAGTATTTCATCTCTCTACGAATCTTACCATGGTTATTACACCTTTATTACCACACCAGACTTCTGGGCAGCGGTCACCCAGTGGAGCTGCAATTACCATTACCATTTGCAATCCTTTTAAAAAGGCAGTTATTATTTATAAGATCCTGATAGACAGCACTCCACTAACAGTATTTTTACACATCTGCAAATCAAAATATGCATTAAAAAATATTGTCTTAAAATGTGAATGCAGAGAAGTGGAGTTTATTGAAGGTATGCAATTTAAAAACAAACCTCATACTCTCAACCTGACAGAGCATGAAGGGATTATCCAGACTTGACTCATCTGTGCAGATTGTGCATTTCATGCTGACTGCTGTGCTGAACAACACTCTGCTGCAGTGATTTCACTGCCTGCTTCTCTGGGTTATAGCAACCTTTAAAAACACTGTTGGTGTTCCAGAGCTGTTGGTGCTTTTGAAGAAAACTAGGCTTGCATTTGGTGAGACTTGAAAAGATTGGAGATGCAGTTAGATATTTGATGAAACCTATTGACTATATATTTACTGTTCTGTTTTACATAGGTAAGTCAAAAACCTTATGAAATTTTATTTTGTGAGGTCTTATACATGCTAAGTGCAGTTGAAAGTATTCTTTAAGCAAACTGGAGAAAAAGCAGTTCAAAATCAGTGTGAAGTAAAATGAGGAACTTGTATGCCTCAGGTCAGTTTTTGTTGTACTCCGAAATGGCTACAGCTAAGCAACTCCGTTTGGTAGAAGAGAGATGTGTGATTTAGTTTGACTTCTTTCATTGCAGGAGTCAAAAAATCTTGTTTAGTATTTTCTGCATCATCTCTCTAACTTCTGTCTTGAACCAGTTATTAAAAAAATTCTGCCCTTGAGAACTAAAGGGGCTGTTTCTTTTTTTCCGTAATTGTCCATTGTTTTTTAATTAAAACAGATCATAATCTGGATTTTGCTAGCATCATACTCCAATAATCAATCTCTTAATAATCTGTGTTTTAAATAATTCTTAAAAACTGAAATGCTTCAGACGGAGTAACAGTAGTAAAGAGTGGGGAGAGAGGTTTATAGTAACTAGGAGGAAGGGTAGAAAATGTGTGATGTAAAACTTCTGCTTTTCCTCTTCTGTAAATATTATTCTGCTGCTTTTGCTGTTCTCTCAAGCAATGTCTCACATGTAGCTAGGTAGTCACAGATAAGAGTTTTTCTAAGTCATTCAAGAGGTGTTTCATCATTCAGTCATTTCCATAGCGTTTGTTGCCATGGGAGCTAGCCAGCTGCCTTATTAATGATCGAGGTGATTACACTTGGTTTTTTGACTTGGGGTACTGAAAACTGTGTCTGAGCTACTGTAAGAAACAGATGTTGTGCAAAGACTGCAGTGAGTTGTTTCTATGAAGAGACTGAACCATTTCTGTCCTTGGACTGAAGTTCTAGAGTGATGCTTTATTCTTTCTTATCATGTATAGTTATGTGTAAAATGCCTTATGTCTCCAAGCTTGCTAAATATTTACAATAAATCTACTACTTCTACCATATGTTTGAATCAAGAAACCCATTAATTGAACAAGCCCATATTTTTATGCTTGAAAGAATTGACACTTCGTTTTAATTACTAAATTATATGTTAAAAGTAGACTGTAAAAAAAGCAAAGGTGAGATGGTGTAATAAGAATCAGAATAATTTTTCTTACTTCCTGGCCTCAAACTGTAGTTATTTTCAGTTAGAAAATGGATAGAAAATCAATTTTAATCTGCTCATAATTGCCTTCCTGATAGAGTTATGAGGCATTTCACTCCCTCTTCCTTCCCCTCTCCCCCACTCCTTTTTCTTCATCTTTTTTTTTTTTCTTCACTGTCTGTATTTTTTCTTCTATATGTCTTGTAGAATAGGCAGATCTCTAGAGCTAGAGGAGATTTTTCATTGAAAAGCTCTTCATCTTTAAATGTTTTTGTGTAACAGCTTGAGGCTCTGTCAAAAAGCATGTTCCTTACCAAGTTGTTTAGTGCTGAGTAGAAATTGACGGAGGTTTTCATAACCTTGGGGCTTTCTGCTTAGATGAACCAGACATTTCTCTTTTACCTATCAGGATTGATTACTTCAGGTTAGATCACATGTCTTACGTAAAAAGCTTAGCTTGTACTGCCAAAAATCCAAATTGCTTTTTCCTTAGCACAAAGTCCTGGGCTTGACATTTGACACTGACTTTTCACATTCTGCTAGGGTGTTGTACTGCCCATTAAGGAATTATTTTAGCACTTTGGTAAACTCAAGCTCCATTCATTCTTGAGTCATAGGTGCAAAATGAGAATGCTTTGAGAGCATACCACAATTTTAAGACTTGCACCTCTGCTCTTCCGACTCAAAAGGTCCAGACAAGGTGTTTTCAAAGTTTCCCCTGGGGAGTAACATAGCTCACCCTCTGCAGCTGTGAGATTCATCATTCTTCCAGGCTTATGTCATAGCGAGCGTCTCACTACCTCTTCTGATGACTTGACCATTTTAAGGTAATATTTGCTTGATTTATGATACCAGTGTAACACTTTAAAATTTGACATATGTCATCCTCCTCCCTGGGAGGGTGGGTGTCTGTTTTTATATTTATATGTACATGTATGTGTGTACAAGTAGATGGATACAGAATAGAATGATAGACCATCCCAGGTTCTGCTGTCCTTTAAATGTAGAAACCTTCTATGTGCTCATAAATGTGGCTCCCAATCCCTCTGTTTTAGACCAAAGTGATTTGATTCTAAATTCTTTCAGGATAAAGATATTCTTTGCATAAAATTTCTGCAGTATTATACAAAGTATTTAAAATGTATTCTTTCTTAAAATTGCAGTTTTCTTCAGGGTGGATAATGAGGAAACTAAAGCTTTATTCAGAAGAAGGTATTTTACTTTATGAGAAGTTGGTATTTTGAGAAAAGAGTGGGTAGAGAAGGAGGGAGGGGCAAGACATTCAGTGGATGGGAGTGCAGAAAGGTTTAATAGATGTTATTAATCCTCCCAATGGAAGAAATAGAGTAGCTTCTTTTGGTATGAAAGGAATGTCTTGGGAGGTGGTTGAAAGTTGCAGAGGAGTGCTAGAGATTGGAGAATCAGTGAAGCTGGAGGTAAATGTGACACGGGTTATTGCAAATACCTGAAAAGCATTTTGCTTGCTGTGAGTAGGTAAAGCTCAGAGTCTGGGGAGCATCTTAAGGAGTAAAATCCTTGAGCCCTTTGCTGCTTGACAGAAACTCATATGATAATTCCTAAATGACCATTTGTGTGAGCCATGCTCCCCTATGAGCTGTAAAAAGTAATGTGCTAAGTTGTGAAATCAATGAATCAGTCCCATGAAGCTTTGAAGTTTTGTGATGAACTGAAAATTTCAGTGTTACTATGACTTAGACCTTTTATCTTAGGATTAATGAAATTTGGTGGTTTGGCAGAGGTTGTCTGGAAGAGGGACAAATTCCATTTCCTTTAGCAGAAACTACTTTCCTAGTCTACTTTTGTTCTTTAAACTGTTAACGTAAGTAACATCTCATTCTTCATCTTTCTGCTCTCATAGTTACCATTATAGTTGGTGCTTTGACTCTCAACAGGTCTCTTCATTCCTTTGTCATCTGTAAAGCTAGTATTTGAATTGCTGAGTTATCTATCTTTCCAGATTCAATGCATGGCTTCATTATTGATGTGAGATAAGAAGTGCTATAAACACTTGCATGGAGATCTCAACTTTATCTTAGTGGAGAGCCTTAGAGCCTCATAGCTTGCAGCAACATCCTCTAAAGCTTTTCCACCTTAAAACATGCAACTAATTTGGAAATCTCAGAAGTTTTTTTCTTCAGCAATAATTCCAATACATGCTATTTGTAATGCCAGATACACCTCTGGAAATGGTTTCTTCTGGCTAGGGAAGGACTGTGATGTACAAGTGCCCAGGGCTGTGCACATGGGTTCACAAGCCTCTGTAGCAGCTGCTTCTGGGGTTTGTACTGCCATTCTTGCTGGGTTGCCAACTTGCCATGCTTGCCAAGCTGTGAGTTGGTAACTCATTACAGTTACTGGAACTGTCACTGTTGGGGTTTTACAGTCTGGGGTTCTTGAAGTTGTTGAGCTACAGCCCATGCTTTCTGGTGAAAGATTAAAATCAGAGTTTCCTGCTTCAGCTACTCTTTCCCCAGCCACTTGTTCACTTGTCTTTTCATAGCTTTTTACTGTAGCTGTTATGTGGAAAAAAATAACATCTGGTATCATGCATACATTGATGGGACTTTCATCTGGTTCTTGCTAAAGACTGTGTGGCTAAATGCGTTTAGGTAGTACTCACTTCCTGGAACTTGACCTTACTGCTGGGACAGTAAGGTCACAAAGTCACAGCTTTTGTGTGAGCTCTTTGCCGTCTTCTCTGAATCGAGCATTGCTTATAAGTGAAACTTGGTAAACCACCCTTGCCTGATAATTTAGGAGAAGCTAAACTACAGATCTCACAGAGATTTAGTGTGTGTTTGCATTGTGAAATTATGCAGCCCTTTTTTTTTCAGGAGTGAGAATAATTGTTCTTTGATAAGTTTTAATGGTGTTGGTAGAGTGCATGGTCTCCCTAAGGTTTTGCTCAGTATTTGGTAATAGTCTGCCATCTGATTTGTTCATAAAACTGGCTGCTCCAAAGTTTTATAAGGCTGTGGTAGGACTCTATAATTCATATGGAATAAATTTTGGACATTACTATGTTACAAATCAGTTTGCTTTTGATATATACATATTGCAAGATAGACCTCTGATAAGCAAACTCATTAGTGTGAAATAAGTCATCATCATCTTAGAGTTGATCTTTGTTGCTTCTTCTGTGAGCAGTTCAAATTGTTCATCTGCAGCTTGAATGCACTCGTCATTATGCCTGTGAGATCTCTGATGAGAAAGTGTTTGTAGTGGGCAGACTGAAAACAAATGCCTCCAGTGGGCATTGTAAATAGGGTTTAGTTCATCTGCTGACATGGGATCCTTTTGTGGACCGTAAAGCCTCATCCCTTGATGAATGTAAGATGATGTTGCAGAAATAGATAATAAGGCTAAATAGGGCGTATTGGCAGGAGGATCGCCATCGGGCCAAGTGGAGTGACCATTTACCTCTTTTTGGCACTGGTGAGATTGTATTTGGAGCACTGAGTCCATGTTTGGTCTGTAAAGAACAGGAGAAGACGCTGCCTTACAGGGACAAGTCTATTGGATGGCTACCAGGTTGGTTAGGAGGCTGGAGTATGTTGTGTAACAAGGAGAGACACTGGAAGAGCTGAGTTTGTTCAGCCTTATTTAAGAAAAGACAAAGGGGGATCTTATTGCTGTCTTCAGCTCTGTAACTTGTTTGGAGAAGACAAAGTACTCTATTTGGAGGCATGTAACAAAAGGACAAGAGGCAGCAGTTGGCAAGGTATAGTGAGAAATTCTGGCTGGAGATGAAGAAAAATGTCACCATGAGAATACTTACACACTGGAGCAGGTGTATGGGGAAGTTGTGGAGTCTCCAGCCTTGGAAATTCTCAAAAGGAAAAGACACAGAGCAACCCACTGTAGCTAGCCCTATATTAAGTGGGGGTTTGTTGGACTAGTTGACCTCCAGAGATTCCTTCCAAACTAAATTATTTAATACTAAATTTTAATAACATCACCAGTTCTGAATGAAGTATTTCCATTTGCATGTCTTTATCAGATCTAACTTCATGACAAGGACTCTGAAGAGCAAGGTATGAGCACTGGGGGCTCAGAAGGGCTCAAAATGTTAGCGTCATTAAAGAAATGTGTGCATGAATTCACAGTTCTAAAATCTAGCTGGCTTTTCAACTAAATATAAGAAAATTTGGTCAGCAATATTAATTACTACTTTAAAAGCTTCTGACTTCTGAGCCCAGAATGACTCTGAGAGTGCAAATAGCTGGAAAAATTATGTGAAATCACTAACACGATTTGTCTTTTTCTGATGTATTAGGTTATTAAACATGAGCAAGCTGTTTTATTAATGTGTAAAATACTAGGATTTCAAAGCCTGTAGGTAGCTCAGTGTGGAGACTTTCTGATGGTCTTTCCTGAGTTCAGGAATACAGTAAATCTGAAGAAAAGTTATACTTAAATGACAGGTAATAAGATAGACCTCTGTGCAGCTATTTTCTTTCATTCCAATAATCCAGGTTCATTTGGAACTTTGATTTGCAGCTACAGTAACCCACTTGGTGTAAGATCTGGCTATTGTTGCCACTTGTCAGCTCTATTAAAAGCTTCCTCAGAAAGTAAGAAACAGTTATGTACTGTGTCTCGACAAACCACATGATCATCTCTGTCTTCTCTGATACTTAGCTTACTGAATCCGGGTAAAAAATTGAACCTTAACTTGTTCTCTGACTCTCATCCCAGTGGAGAGTAAATGGCAAGGCTGAAAGTCGTGTAGAAAATCCGCTGCTGGCAGCTCTCTTGCAGAGGGCTCCAGGCCAAAAAGACAACTGCAGCCGTGTGGTACAGGCATAGGAATTGTGTCTCAAATAAGCATAACACTGTGAAGCCGTTTAGGGCGACACAGAGTCCAACCAACACCTTGAACTGTGTCCAGGAACCCTGGAGATTATGGGGCTCTACTGCCAGCAACATGGCCTGAAACACAACCTGGCCATGTCTCTAGACAGTTTGAGAGGCCTATTTTCCTTTGACAAACTTTTCAAACTCTTAACAATAGTCTGTGACACAGATAAAAGATATTAAGTTGACTAGCTAACTGTATTTAAATGAAGAGAATACTTTTTTTTCACATAACCGTGTTAGTTTTGTAAGAGGATTTTCTTCTGACAGAACAAATTTGAATAAAAGTACTTTGCTAAGCATGATGGTATACACTTTGTACAGTTGTAGGCATTGTCTGGCTGCCCGGTATTGTCACAGGGAAAGTTAATTAGACAGTTCAAATTTTCATGCTCAGAAAGCAACCAGGCAATGTGACTCTTTCTGGAAGTGGGGGGAAATCAAATCTAACATGTACATATTGGTGGAAACTTTTTTCTCCTTGAATGCTTTGTAGCTCAGTGTCTCCTTCAATTTATAAATAATACTACTGAAAAATAAATTAAACAGTTATAATCTTAAAGTAAGCACTGTTCCCCCATGTGTTGCAGTGCATGGACAGTGCATTTCATACCTGAAGTTTATGAGATGGTGTTGATGAGAGCAGTTGCCCAACAGCCACCTTAGTGCATAGAAGGGGGTTTCAGTGCTTTCTGGCTTGCAAACCTCTGAATACTTTCCAGTAGAGCTTTGTGTCTATTCCCAAAAAACCCCCCAGGAATTTCTGGCCGTGTGACTTACTGCCCTCGGAAACAAGACTTCTGGGATTGTCCATCTGTGTGCAGGCCCTGGTGTGCTTGTGCAGGTGTGGTTACAGTGGCTTGTATGTTTGTGCTGGGGTTTAACCACATTTGAGTTGGAACATCCACTTAAAGTTTAAAAATCCTTGAGCCTGTTGTGTCGTTGTGCTGGAGGCAGCCAGCAGTGGCCTGGTTGTTTTAGGAGGGGTTGTGTAGCAGGGCAGGGGAGGTGATCCTTCCCCTCTCCTTGGCACTTCTGAGATAAATCTGAGCCCCCCAGTAGAAGAGAGACATGGAGTTACTGGAGTGAGTCTTAATAAAGGGCCAGAAGGATGATGAAGGGACTGGAGCATCTCCTCTTGGAGGGAAGGCTGAGAGAGCTGGGGCTGCTCTGCCTGGAGAAGAGAAGGCTTGTGGGTTTCTTATCAATGCCTATAAATGCTTGAAGGGTGTGTGCAAAGCAGACAGAGCCAGCCTCTTCAGTGGTGCCCATGGACAGGACCAGATGCAGTGGGCACAGACTACTCCTTTTGAACATTAGGAAATGCACTTTTACTGTGAGGATGACCAAGCACTGGCAGCTGCCAGGGAGGTTGTGGAGTGTCCATTCTTGGAGATGTTCAGATGCTGTCTGGACAGGGTCGAGCACCTGGCTCTTGGTAGCCCTGCTGGAGCAGGGGAGTTGGAGCTGATGTCCTACAGAGGTCTCTTCCAACTTCAGCGATTCTGTAATGCTGTGAAAGGAGCACAGCTTAGGACTCCATGCCTGCAATGAATATCTGTAAGTTACAGTACTGAGGCAATTACTTTTTCATCATTCTCTTAGGTAAACATAGTGGGGGGGAGGTGTTTGTCACGTGATCAAAACTATTTACTTTTAAAATTAAAATCTGCTTGAAAAAATGTATTTCATTTCAGGTGCTACATCTCAGTGTGGTAGTGAGGGGTGACACCAGTGGTTTTTGGTGTCGCAGAATGCTGCTTTATGCTTTCTGTGTAATTGGCTGGTGTGGCTCAAGCCTCCTGGGCTCTTAATGTAGGCAAACTGTGCAGCTGCAGGCGGGTGCCTTGTCATGTTGTGATGAACAGCTCATGGTCACTGCCTTTGTCTACCAGCAGAAAAGTGAAGATTGGATCTGTTTTACCCGTGGTTGGCAAAAAAGTAATGGCTGCTTATGATAAAACTTGGGGTTTTCCACTTCTCTTCAAATCCTCAGAGGACATCCTGATAAATGTTGCAATGGTTTGCTCAGGTCTTGCATGCAGCCAATATAGTGATGGTCTAATGGGATTATACCAGAAACTATAGACATTCTGACCTTCTTTTAAGATGATATTCTGCTGGAAAATGCATCTCTGCTTTTTTAATTTTAAGGATAACTAGAGAGAGAGGTGAGTCTTTTTTCAAACAGTGAAAGAACTCTTCACCACTTTGTTTTAATTCATTTGAAAGTGCATATTTTTCTACAGAAAAATTGCACTGCATTTGAAAATACAGTCAAACCTTATTTTTAAATATGGTGGTTTTGAAAGGTTAGTTATTCTCTAGGCAAAACATTACTCATCTTTATCATAATATCAGTTCTTTTTCTGAATTCTAGGCACTCTTTACGGGTCATTTAATTCACTCCTTTGTATGGCTGTAGAGTGGTGTTTTTTTGTCTGGTTTGGACTGTGAGTAGATCCAGTCTAGAGCACCACTTCCCATTCCTCAAAACCAGGTGAACGTCTTTCAAGTGTTCTACTTAATATAGTCTATCTCTTCAAATAACTTGAAAAGAATATTTTTTTTTTGTATAGACACCTTGTAATTTTAAAGATAAGCATCTCCCTTGCAGCTCCCAAGTCCAACATTAAACATAAGTTTTTCAGTTTTTTGGGGCTGAGTTATATGTCTGTAGCCTATAACCTTAATTTCTATTTCATAAATGCAGTGGTACATGATTGATTTAACTTGTGCAGTGTGTTCTTGCAAAGAATGTAATTTATTTCAGGAGGTTTAGCACAGAGTTGTAAAATAAAAGATAATTAAACATGTTAATGGGACAAATTGTCTTTCTAATTGCTGCAATAATACCACTGGAGTTACAGATGACAGAATGACCATTTTGTATGCTTGCATAAAATAATTCCTTTTTAAATAAGGCTTTGTTTTCAGTGTGTTTGAAACAACAAGATTTGGCTGAAACTAGCAGCTTTTTGGCAGTTTTTTTAGGGTGTTTTTTCTACCTTGTAGTAGTGCTTCCCTAATATCTTCAGCCTCTGCTGTCTGAATTTCCCAGCTGCTCCAGCTCTCCCCCCTTTGGTCTCTCTGGTCCTTCCATGTGTGCTTTTCACACCACACTGGGCAGTGGTGGGGGGGCATAAAGGGGATGCTGTCCTTCCCACCCTGGCCCAAACCAAGAGACACTCTGGTCTGTGTTCTCTCTGCAGTATCTCACCACCTCCAGGCAATTCAGGATTTTGTGCTGGCCTGCTGTTTGATCAAGTGGCACTAAAGACCTGATAGCACTGTACAAAATGTCCCATACCTAGCAGCCACAAATACAGGTTTTTATAGTTTACTCATCTTGCAAGACCAGAAATTTGACAGAGCTGTTAACATTTGCTGTGTCTGGATTTAATTTACTACCGCTTTGTATTTTGTGTATTGCAATAGGAAGCTGTTGAACTTGTTACTGGATTTGGAGGTTTTAGCACAAGAAATAGAACTTGCTTTGTCCTTTTGTGCTGTGTACCTTGTGCTTGCTTTGTACCTTCTGGTGATGCTCTTACAGCCTTTCACAGATGTGATGGCAGAGCCCCACTGTTTCCTACTAAAGTGTCTTTGGTGAGCACATCATTCCCACAAGGAAGCCTCATGTACTTGATAAGCCTTAATATTAATGCTTTTCTGTCATCACAAGCATGATTTAATAGGATGATCTGACACCTTCTAAACCTTCAACAACCAAACTTGTTTTAGGGAAGAGCTGAAAAGATGCTTCCAGAAGAGGCAGCTGGTTTAAGTAACTGATGTTGTGCACAAGATAGAATTAGAAAATGTCTTCTTAATTCACCCAACTGTAGTTTACTATAATATTTTCTCTAAATTTAACAATATAATGTAAATCTTCAGATTGCATCCATTCTCATTTTGGTCATAGTGCTGCAGCATGGCATTTGCATGAACTTTAATCTGGATAAAGTTTATCCCTGGTTCCCTGAAGATGTGCACTTGGTATGTGGAGAGTTTGGGGGTACACGAAGCAGGGTCATATTCTTATTGTTACTGTAGAAGATGAAGAGGGGACAGGTCTTTGCAAGTGAACTTCTTACAGCATTATTTTTAAAGCAGTTTTCTAAGCTGGGTAATACACTTGCACTAGTTGTGGTCGTAGAGCCGTAAGTACAGCACTTCTCTGCCACAGAGTTCTCTGTTATGGATCTGTGTAAAGGGTATCATACGTGTCTCTGCGAAGCAAGCATCTCTGTATTGAAAAGAAATGCCTGGCTCTAATCAGGGAGATAACAAATGAGTAGCCAAGTGATCCTGCTTGCATTTAAGTGCAGTTCTTGGATATAGGTGAACTGGACTGGCTTCCAGTTTTGCCTACAGAAGTTTTAATATGCTTAACGTTATCCAATACCGGCAACTGAGGTAGTCTAAATACCACAGCAGGGACTGATTAGCTTTTTCAGATCACTGCTTTTATTCGCTGTTTGCAAAGAGGCTTAATCCAGTGCTGGGGATCAGGCATCCCACTGTGCTCGTGGGTAGCTTTCTCTCAGTCTTTGTGTTCACAGTGGCAGAAATTAGTGTGGAGTCTCCTCTTGCCTCTGACTTAAAAGCTCCAAAATTGTGGTGTTAGTAGTTGTTTTTAGGAGTGTTTAGTGGACAGTGCAGAGAAACTATAGTTGGGGTTTCTTCTTTGAAGTTTAGTATCTGGGCACCTCATAAGTGCATCAGTGTAATAGCATGATAGTATGTAATTTCATTTACTGTGTTGAATTGCTTTAATATCCATATAAAATTTGGAAAGTTACTCAAAACAGTTCTAACAAACCTATTCTCATTCTTCTGTTAAATCACAGTAGATATTTCCCAGCAGTTTGCCTGTCCTCACAAGCAGAGGAGGACAGCTGCCTCTGTGGTTCTCATTATTGCTTTCAGTCATGCAATGATGCTGAAGTTCAGTAAATACGCTTTTCTAGTAGTCATTTAGATGAACATTTGCAAATGCAGAATCTCTTCCTTCTGTGTGTTGACCGGTCTTCAGTTGAAGTTAGCGGTGGCAAGTTGTTATTTGAAAGTCCACAGTGCACCACCTTTTTTTATCAAGCATCAAACCTTGCTACAATTATGTTGCTCAATGTCTGTTTTGGGCAGTAAGGGGAGATGTAGACTGGAGTTTGTGTTTCTGTGGGGATTACTTCAATTGAAAATAAAAACAATAAAGAGTTGGCTATAGCCTAACTCCAGACTTCTGTTCAAATATTCTGTCATCAAGAAGAGATAGAAAGATCTTGGCATCTAGAACAGATCTGTGAAAAAATAAAAGAGGAAAGGAGTTGTGTTGCAAACAAATATAAGGGACTCCAGAACAAAAGAGTGGTTTGTAGTTCCTTTCTATCAAGTGCTCTAATGTTTCAACTGCTTAAAAATATCCATTATTCCATATATTAATATTATGTGGTTTTAGTTTAAGCACTTTCACCCCCTCCATTTAAATTACCCACAAGTACTCTTAGAGTTGTGTGTAAAGGCAAGTTTGTTGCAATTATTGACTAATGGTGAAAAGTGTCAGAAAATTCAGAAAGCAGTTTCTGAATGCATTTTAGTGTGTAGTGTGGGCTCCTTTCATACCTCCTTGTGCTTTATACGACTATGATTAATTTTGCTAACAAGAAAAGGGGACTACAATAGCTCCTGATAGATTTATTTTTCTTTAATATTTTTTCTGACAAAGAACATTTTGTTTCCATAATAGAAGGGGATATATTCCTTCAGACTGATATATTTTAATAGAAACTCACAATTTTTACTACTTAAAAAATAATTCTTTTCTTTGTTTCATGAATTAGAAACAATGAGGAGAAGCTGAAGTCTGCCCAAGCCAGGTGTTTCTTGTTGGCAGCCTGCTCCCTAATGACTCTGGCTCTCATACAGCAGCTGCCTGCTAGTCTCTTTTGTATGGCCTATTGTTGCTGCACACCCCTCGTTAATACACATGCTGCCCGGGGCAGACCCTGAGAATGACATCAACTTGCTTATCTTAGAAACCTCCAAACCTGATGCAGGATGGGGAGGTTGCCTTGCATCTGCCCAGCCAACTAATTGTGAGCTCTGCCGGCCGTGATTGGCTCCGCGGCCGCTCAGTAGTAGGTTAAGCAAAGACATCGCGGGTCCATCTGTTCGTCCATTCATTGTTCTGCTTGCTTGCCTGAAGTCTGCAGCTGAAATCGTGTTAAGGAGTTGCTTCTGGAACAGCTAAGAGAAACCAATGTCTGTGTGTTTTCCAGCCAACGTAAGTATAGGGGCTTCTCTCTGCACAAACGGGATGGTTCGCCTTTCTGGTGTTGCAGTGTTACCAGTTTGTATTTGGACAACGAGCTAGCCTGTGTGTCGGCTGAGATTTGCACACCTTGGGTGTCTCTTGGAAAAAGAGGGAAAGAAAAACAGTTATGTGCTAAGATTAAGTATATTAAAGAGCATTGACTCACGCTGCGTTCTATTAAAGAATGTTTGAAAGCATCAGTAATGGTGCATTTCCCAGAATTTGAAAATGATAGGCAGTAGCCATCAAGAGAACGAATTCTCTAGCCCATTGGGGAGAAGAAGAGGTTTCAACTTCTGAGTTACAGGTATTTAACCATCTTTTGCAAATAAGCTGTTATTTAAATTGTGACTAGTAGAAAAAGCTCTTAAAGAAAAACAAAATTAGACACCTTTTCCATTATACCACACCTTGGGTGAAATTTACCATGTTTGTGGAAATAGGAAGAGCTCCATTATAGGCTATCTGAAGATAGTGACGTGTAAGATTGAGCATTAGGGTGCTTTCAGATAGGAATGTGTTACAGTCAAAGGTTTTGAGTTTTTAAAACCAGATATCAGTGTGTCAGATCTAGTCCGGCTGTTTTTATAAGGTTCTAATCTGTTTTGTTTTATATTTTGAGTTCAGATGGTAGGCTGAAGAACAAACACTCTGTACTCCATGAGCCCATGTTCCAAAGATCCTGTAAAAAAAAAGTCCAAAACAAAGACCTTCATATATCAGTTGAGAGGGAAAGAGAGCATATAAAAGGGTTAAAAAGAGGTTTGCATTTCTACCACATGCCCTATTGTGTGAACATATGCATGAGTCTATTGAAAGTTTTCAGAAGATGGGCAGGCCACCAGTTGCTGGTCTCCTGCAGTTCCAGTAGACATCTGTTGCCCCAGAGCATTAACCAATCTGTTCAATGGGACATCCCTCCTTTGTTGGATAGAATGATGCAGACAACAGCACTCGCTCAAATACAATGGTAATTAAATACATAGAAACTACAGCAGTAGGTATTTATTACATATTCATTATTTTATTTGCATTGTGAAGTATCTTTATCATTTGGATAACGGATACGTTCTTTTTTTCTTTTCTGATCAACTCTGCACTTCTGTTTGTGACAAGCAGTGAGTGTCTCAAAAAAATTATTTGAATATTTTACATTTTGTGTTTAGAAGACTTAGAAAAAGTCTTCCTGTGTGAAAACATTTTGAGCTCTTTCCTTGTAGACTGTATCTTCAGAAACTTGTCAATGGTCTTTTGAGAAGACACATTTTCTGTTACACTGTGCCACATGACACTACTTTACTCTGTTATTTTCCTCTGTGAACTAAATTTGCATTAAATTACTTCTTTTATACTCAACTGTAAGTGGAAAATATTCTGAATACACAGTAAAAGATTAGGTGATCTACTAGCCCACATCCCTTTGAGAAATATTTCTGTTTTGTGTGGAGGTGAACCCATGGGCTGATTGTTGTTAATGGTAAGTGGAAAAAAGCGGCAACTTCTAAGAAATGGGAAAAGATTATACTTCTGCAATGAAGTGCTCATCTGGATTATTATATTTATAGCTGATAAATGTATGTACAGTACTTTAAGCCTTTAACAGTGAACACAGTGTGAGATACTGTAGTTTTAAACTGTAGGCTACTGTTTAAAACTTATATTATCATAGGTATGTCTAAATTGGGAGTTACCCATTTTATTAACCTTTTCATAAATACAAATTCTTTTACTGAACTGTGGTGAGCATAACTGAAAGGTGAAGACTTTAATGACTGGAATTTTTTGGATGATTTCTGTTTGTTTATCTTTCATTTTAGTCAATTCATAGTAAATGCTTTTCTTAGCTGTATTGTGTTGTATCAGTCAGCATACTTTAAAACCATATGTGTGTAATAAAAGCTCCTTGTAAATAAAGGAATTCTTAGTTGCTGTTACTCGTCAGATAAATGTGACCTTTTCTGGTTTTCATGAGCTTTGTTGTCCTGTATATAGGTACATTAGTGTTTATTTGGAATACAAATTCATTCAAATTGACTGCCTGGCATGTTGCTCTTCACTAACCAAACCAAGACAAAATAATCAGCAGCATTCAACAGTGACATCTGATTTTCATGGTTCTAGTCAGTGAATCTCATAAAGGACATCATGATGGGAGCTCCAAAGCGTAATGTTTCTAAGACATGCTACTGACCACAGATACTATATACAAAGTTTCCAGGCATTGTAAAAATTTGTCTGAAAATAAATGCAGTTTGCGTACAGGGTTTAAGCCAAATGCCAGGAATACTGTATTGCTTATGCAAAACTATTTCAGAAATATTTAGCTTTGGATTTACAGTACAAATACAATTTTAACTACTTTTTTAAAGCAATAGTATAATGACTATATATTATCTGTGGGAGATGTTAAAGCTGCTGCTTTTATTATTCTGTTCTTTAAATAGTTTCTGAAAAACAGTAGAGTTCTTTGCAAAACAAAAAATTATATATTGAAATATGATGGAGATTGACAGGAAAATTAAAGCAGATAGATGTGAGGCTGATTATGTATATATTCCTAACAATGGACCAAGCTCAGGCTACGGTCATTTTTCATATGCAGTTGTTGTGCAAATCATCTAAAGTACGTTTCATATAATGCCTGATCTTCAGACACATTCATATGCTAGTGACTTCTTTGAATCACACCAGAGGGTGTTATGATTGTAGTTGCTGTAAAGCACTTAAACTTCAAGAAAGAAGTGGTTGGAGAATGACTTAAGTATTATTTTAACTAACACTAAAAAAAAAAAAAAAATCCTCTTTCTAATCTCTGCACTTCAGGCTTTTGGTATTTGATGTTGTTAATATGCACACCCTTCTTCCCCCCCTTCCAAAAAAACCTTCCCTTCACTTTTAGTTCAATACTAAAATGACATTTCACAGTACACGGATTTAGGCAGTGACCCATTATCTCCCTGTATTCTGCTGCAGCAGTACATGAGCCAGCTCAACTTTTCAGTCCAGCTTAAAAGTATTGCCCATTAACTAGACTTCCTCGAGTCAGAGCAGATTGTGGGGTTGGTGGAACAATGATGTCGGGGCTTCCAGATTGGTTTGGCAGCTGCATTGTTCTCCGAGGGGAAACCAGACGCACTTAAGTCCCGCTCTCTTTCATGGGCTTTTGTTCATACCAAATTATTCTTTGGCTGTGCTAGTATTCATGATGGTATGTTAAAGGAGTGCATCCTAGCAACTAGAGACTGGTTGCTAAGCAGCCTGGCTTCCAATAGGGGCTGCTTGTTTGCGATTTGTTTTAATTTTTGTGTGTGTGTGTGTGTGTGTCAGTTCTGTGAAGGCCACAGTGTTGGTTTTTTCACTGTATCTTTTTATTGGAATATCGTGATTTGTTACTACCTCTGTGCTATCAAGTGTATTATCTAAGTTAATAAATCACCATGTGAAAAGGTCCATTTCCTAAATTTTTGTTGTGTTTAATCTCTGGGTTGCTTGCAATCCTAAAGCTTTGCGTTAAGACAAGGCAGTATTCATTAATACACTGCCTGAGAATTACAGCCCTACTGCCTTCTAACAAGAGAGGATCTAAATAGAACTTTGTTTTCTTCCTTATCTGTCTTGCTGGGATTAAGGTGTTGGAGATGAAAGCACTTATGATAGAGAAGATTTATTTATGTTAACTAGAAATGTTGAGGTGAAGTAAGATTTTGTGCCCCATAACCAGAGTGCTCTACCACAATGGTGATGTCTTGGCACTCCCTGCCTATAGAATCTGCTTTTACTGAACCATGGATTGGATTGTTTTATTCTTTCTAATCTTAAACCTGGATTAATTTCTGTGGTGCACACTCTCAAATCTTAATTGCAAGAAGAGGAAAATACAATGTATTTTAAAAATACTGCATCAGTCTTAAATGCTCACCTGTAAGGGGATGGGAGAGTAAATGTATTTGCTGACAGAAATTTTAAGTTCAAGTGAAGTCCTTTGTCTCTATATCTTGCTTTAAATTCTGCCTTACAAGATGGAAGTGTGAAAGAACTCTTTGTTTCATAGTCTTTCCTTAATTTAAATTCGTCTTTTTCATGGTAACCTTGTAGTACAATTGGTCCATATGGTCCATTTTTATTTATGAGAAATAATTTATGCTTTATTTTCTCTATTGAAGCAGTTAGCAAAGATTCCTGTTACAGAGAACAAAGTAAGGGAAAGAAGTAGCAATCTGCCATTAAATGTAGGTTATTGAAGTAATGTTTGTGATGAAATGGATAACTTGTGCATAACTACTGCTGTGCAGAATTCTTCAAGAAAATCCAATATGGCAAGTATATGAAGTCCAGAAAAGTGCAACTTTTTTTCTTCCATTCTTCCTAAATGGCTCGTATCTATACATGTGTAGTTTTGATTTATCAAAAGGCTTGCACAAATCTAGTGCAGGAGCTGAAAGCAGCTTTTAATTTTGTTGCCTTGTTGGCTTGATGTTTGTTGGAATTAGTGCAAAGACTTCCATTGGCTTTATTGGCCATTAGATCAATCCATGTCCCTAAATGCTGTATGTGTTAGTAATACAATACTCTGTTGAGAGCAATTAGTCTTTCTTGACTTAATTATCACTTTATAAGGGAATTCAGAAATAGTTTTAGTGTATTCAGTTGAACTGATAGTGTCTTTCAGGGCCAATAAGTTTTTATTTAATCATGTTTTCTGTTACCAGTAAGCCAAAGCATCTAGCACTATGCTAATTTCTTTCTATTCAACATACTCTAAGGTATTTCGTTTGAAAACATTTTCTAGTGTATTTTATAGTCCCTTTTTTTTTATTCTAACAACATAGTCTTATGCTAGAAGAAATATCTCATTGTTTTTAAATAATTACTCCTGTCTCTACATTACAGTAGGTAAACTTGGAGTCTTTGATTTCATATTCTTTCATAAATCCATTTCTAGAAATGTATAAGTAAAAACATTTGATACATTCAGAAGACAGGTGGTTATTTATCAACTTAGCTATAGATATTCCTTAGGAAGACTTTTTTCCACAAAAAGCCTTCCATGTTTAAGAAAAGAAAAACGTTCTATTTCTCTGCTGCAGGAGAATAAATGCAGTTCTGAGTAAGCAGCAAGAAAGCAGAAAACAAGTAATGTGTGTAACCAGTTGCAACATTTTTGTTTTCTCTTTAGGAATACGGAACACTTTATATTCAGGAATACAAGAAAAACAGCAAAGTGGAGTCAAGTGCATGCAGCAGCTTCATGGGCTTGAAGGATCATCTGGGGCATGACTTAGGCCACCTTTATGTGGGGAGCACTGGCACACAGATAAATGCAATTGTACCTTGGTCGATGGCGGAGAAGCCAACGATGGATAAGGTTAATTCTAGGAAAGAAGACAGAGAAAAGGAGACATCTGAAGAGACTTCTGGAAGCTCCAGCTGTGACTCCGAAGAAAGCACAAATTCTGATAATGATTCAGAGAGACTGAATAATTCTGCATCGGAGTCACATTTATTGCCTAAGACTCATCGACAGCTGTGCCGATCTCCTTGCTTAGAGCCTCATATACTAAAAAGAAATGAAATCTTGCAAGACTTTAGGATAGAAGAGGCTCAGATAGTACCTAAGGAAGTCAAAAAGCCTCCTGATGTGGTGAAAGAATATCAAACCAAACTGGAGTTTGCACTTAAGTTGGGTTACTCTGAAGAGCAGGTTCAGCTTGTACTAAATAAACTTGGTACTGATGCTTTAATAAATGATATTTTGGGAGAACTTGTCAAACTTGGGAATAAAACTGAGACTGATCAGACTGTAACTAATGCTAACACTAGTGTAATGCGTGAAGCGTCTTCCATAGAGTCTCAGAGGTCAGAGTCTCCACTACAGGAGGATGTGACAGAGGATGGAGACAACCTGAGGCCAATAGTTATTGATGGCAGCAATGTTGCAATGAGGTATGTGACCATGAAGGTTTTGCTTTTCTATTTAAATGGAAATAGAAGGTTCTTGCCCATGAGTTCAAGCAAGGATGTATGGTGTGACTGCCTTAAACTGTATGCAGGGTCTCTTTTAAGTGTCTTTGTCAACCACACAGTGTGCTGATATTGCAGTCAGGCTAGAGATCTGTAGGACTTCAGTGGTGTACTGCTCACTGTTAGAGGAACCAGAGGTTAATGTCATTGTCCCTTTGTAGGCAGATAGCAAATCTCTCCTTCTCACTACCACTATAGTCCTTAATTTTTGGTAGTCACCATTGCTACAGGTGCTGGATGGGGTCGCATACAGAATGTTACAGCAAATGTAAGATTCCTTAAAATTATAAAATAGTGATGTAGAATTAAGCAGCTTAAGGGATGCTTCTTAGTCAGTTAATCTGTGAGAACTGATCTGCCCATAACGTTAGTCTCGGTTATCAGTTTTGGAGTTAGGTTTTATTGCCATTAATTGTTGAGATTAGTGTGTGAAAGATGTCTTTCACTTGCATGCCCACAGATAGCACATTTACCTACAGTGTTCACTGATCCTGACCCAGTCATCTGGGTGCTCAACAAGAAACTTTCCTGTGAAGGTGAGGGGTTCGTGCTTCATCAGTGATTAAAGAGGGAAGGAAATGGCAGAGAGACATGCTGAGAGATTAGGCTTTTATGGCAGTACAAATGATTAAATGATAAATTGATGGGTAACTGTTTCAGTAAGTCATAAGAATTATCTGATTACTAACAGCAAGGTTTAAGAGGTCAGTTTTAGTTATCTGATGACTTGATGTGGTTTTCATTACCTTAGGAATAAAAGTTAATGCAAGACTTTCCTGGGGTAAAAAAAAAACCCTGGCATTTCCATGGGACTTTTTTTTAGCTTCTACTCAAGTAAATTGCCTTTAAATGAAGCTTTTTAAAATGAAATTTAAATATACCACTTATTTATGCCAATATGATGGGATTTGGTTTTTTAAGTAGAGGAGTTAACACATAAGGCAAGGATATTACTTTTTTAATATGGTATATTCCTTTGAGTTCTTTCTGCTGAATGTGTCATTCCTTATCTCTTGGTTCAATTTGAGCTGTAGAGGAGGCATGTCCAGTTGAACAAACACGATAGTGGCACTCAACCAAGAAATTATCCAGTGACTTCTAAAATGGGTTTTTATTTTACTTCACATAAATACAAAATGGTTGTGTGTTTGCTAGTTAGAACAGCTCAGACTTAGTGGGTGGACTTAGGTTCAACTTTTCCTACAAACTGTACTGAACACATTCCAGAATTAGCTCCAGATCTGTAATTTTTCCCTTAATGTTTATTCAGCTATTAGCATAAATATTTAGGATTTGTGTTCCTATGTTCACTTTACTTTCTTGACCACCTGCATCAAATGAACCAACTATGAATGTATGATGCATGCTGCAGGACCTTAATAAATAGATTAAATATATTAATAGAATGGTTGTTCTATATCCAAGAATCTAACAGGTCTTTACTTGTTTTCTACCAAATGTAATCACAGAATCATTCAAATTCAAAGGGGCCTTTGGAGATTCCTGCACAGAGCCATGTCATTTCAAGGCCGTGTCCAGTTGGATTTTAAATGTCTCTAAGGAGATGGAGACTCAATGTGTTCTCTGGGCCAGTTTTTGAATGCCCTTATTGTAAGAAAGTTTCCTTATTTTATGTTAAAGCAACATTTCTTGTATTCTGTCCTGTGCCCATTGCCTCTTGTTCTGTCGCTGGACACCAGTGAGAAATCAGTTTCTGTTCCTTTTATTTTCCCCCATTGGGTATTTAGACACATGGGTAAGATCTTGTCAAGCCTTCTCCTCTCTAGGCTAGACAGTCCTAGATCTCTCAGCTCTTCCTCCTTGTATGAAAGGTACTTCAGTCCATTGATTAATTTTGTTGTGCTTCACTGTCCTTTCTCCGATGTTATCTATGTCTGCCTTATATGGGGGAGCCCAGAACTGAGCCCAGCACTCCGTGTGCATGAATAGAGAAAGATCCGCTCCCTCGACCTGCTGGCAGCACTTTTCCTAAGGCAGCCCAGGAGGCTGTTGGCCTTCTGTGATGCAAATTCACATTGGTGTCTCATGATCAACTTGGTGTTCACCAGAACCCCAGTGTCCTTCACTTCAGAGTTGCTTTCCAGGTGATCAGCTCCCAGCCTGTACTGATGACTAGAGTTAGATCTCCGCAGCTGGAGGATTGGTATTTCCCTCTGTTGAATTTGCTGAGGTACCTGTTGGCCTGTTGCTCTAACCTGACCAGCGTCCCTCTGAATGAGAGTACACCCATCTGGTGTTCTCCCAGCTGAGCATCCTCTGCAGACTTGCTGAGCGTGGACTCTGTTCTGTTATCTAGGTCATTATGAAAATGTTAAGCAATGCATTCCCCCATGTTAGTCCCTGGAGTACACAGATACTGATTGACCTTCAGCTGGACTTTATGCCACTAATCATCTTTGAGTGCAGCAGTTGAGTCAGATTTCAGTCCATCTTTGCTCTCTAACCTTGCCCCTACTTCCCTAGTTTTTCAGTGAGGCTGTGATAAGAGAAGGCTGCTACAAGAACAAAGCTGTCAGAAGCTTTGCTAAAAGCAAATAAACAGTGTGTCCACTGCTCTCCTCACCCACTGAACAAGTCATCTCACCATAAAATGCTGTGAGGCTGCTCAAGCATATTTCTTCTTCATAACTCCATGCTGACTATTCCCAGTCATCTTCATCCAATCTACATACAGAAATGGTTTGCAGGACGATTTGCTCCATCACCTTTGCAGGGATCAGGGTGAGGCTGACCAGCTTTGTAGGTCCCTGAATTACCCTTCTTGCCCTCCTTTAAAATGGAAGAGATATTTGCCCTTTTCTAGACATTAGGAATATCCCAGATCACCACAACCTTTCAAAACTTGCCAAGAGAGGCTATACAATGTCATTAGCCAACTCCCTTAACACCAATCAGCCCAGCAGCCTGGCAGTATCCTATTTCAAAGTTCCCAAAAGTCAGCTGAGGTACTTGTCCTGTTACCTTTCTCAGCTTCCTGCACATTGCTGTGGGCCAGTCTTGAGCTTGGAATGGAGGATCCTTGAAAAATCCACCATCTCTCCTGTGAACTCTTCTCTGCATGGGATTCTCCTCAGTAGGCCAAAATCTGCTCTCCAGAATTCTGATCTCATGATCCTGCTTTTTGCCTCACTCTTTCTTCCTAGGATCTGCCTCCCATGGTCACTGCAGCAAAGGCTGCCCCTGACCTTCCCATCTCCTTCTCCCTTGTTTTTAAGTATGAGGCCCAGCTGATGCACTTGTTAGGTACTCAGTCACCCATGTTAAGAAGTTACCAAAAAAGCACTCCAGAAACTTCCTGGATTACTGATGCCTTGCTGTGTTGGTCAGAACAAAAGCATCTTTGCCAGCTGGCTGGTTGGTTCAGTCCATCCCACCTTTTTCTAGAAATCAGTCCTTGATTAGGAAAGCCTTGTATGTAAAAGAGAGTCTCAGCTGCTGATGCCAGTTGTGCAGCCAGTTATTTGCTCACAGAATCTGTCCTTTCCCTTTCAAGAAAATAGATACTAGTAACTAAACACTTCAAATACTGGAAAGATTTCAGCTTTCCCATGCAGGAGAGACAGGAGTTCACTTGCAGTTCAATCTTCTTTAGATTTCTGTATGTAAATGTTCAGGGTCTGTTATGGGTAGCTGTAAATTGTCGCAGTTTTCTCTTTCCTCTTTGCTCTTTCAAGCTGTGGCCAATGATTTCACTCTGGAATTGCTAAAGGGAAATAGGCCTGTGCCCTAAGCAGGACTGTAAATAGTCTTTTGAGCGGTGTTCTTGGAAGCTTTCTCACATTATCACAGGAATGGTAAAACTGAGCTATATTTATTCCCATGTTGTTGTAATGCATATACTTGATGATAACATTTACTATTAGAATTATTCTAGATAAGAGCTACTAATTTTCATTTAAAGGATGTATTTGATGGGTAGGGAAAGTTTTATGGAGAAGGTTGAGGTGACTGATGTCCAATAATTCAAGTAGGATGAGACAACTGTCGTCTTCTGGAAGGATCAAACACTGTGCTACCCTGTCTCCCCATTCCATGACTAATTAAGAATGTAGTTTCACAAAACATCCAGTGAGTGACACAGAGTGACTTACTTTTAGGCTTGCCTCTATCCCACTGCCAGGGATGCTTTCCTATCTGCATCTCATCTAGTGACTGGGTGGCTGCAAAATGAGTTCATTCACCTTCCAAATTCAGAGAGTAACGGGAATCAGAAAGGATTGTTTTTCCATTAGACATGCAAACATAACCTGATGTTTTTGTCATCCGGATAACAACTTGGTCCGACACAAAGGAGGAAGGATATGTCTGATAATGTGACTGGATGTTCATATTTGTGGAACTGGTTGCATCTAATGAACTGATAGATTCATGAATTCCTTTAGAACAGCACAGAAAAAGGCTTGGGTCAGAACAACTTACTCTGGCAAGCCAGAGCCTGCATGTATGCCAGTCGTCTGGTGACTACTCCTGTTACAGACAAGCTGTTCTAGCAAACTGTTGATTCAGAAAGACCCAACAATTATTTTTTCTGTCTTTTGGTAACATTTGGAAAGCTTTCCTTAAACTTTCATATGACACTGCTTGTCAATTGTGCCTTAAACTGTAAATGAGTCATCAAATGCATCTTGTGTATATCAAGTTTAAAGCTTCAATATGGTCTAAATAATATGAATTGGCTGAAGTTTTAAAAACAAAGAAAACACCGTCTTTCAACTGAATAGTAGAAATGAGGCTTTTGAACGCTATGACTTGAAAAATTGCTGTTTAGCTTCTATAGGATATTTCAAGTCTGGTCTTGTTTTGTTACTCTACCTTTCTTGGTGATGACTTAATCTTTTTTCAGAAGAGGAAAGATGCCCACAGTTTAAGCCTTAAACATCAAGGGTTTTTGTTAAAATGCTCTTATAGATGTGACTGATTTTTTCTGTGTATATAAACTTAAAATCAGAGCTGAACAGCAAATTAGATAATCCCCTAGAGCTATTGTGGACCCTGATAGTTTTCCCTGGGTATCCTGGGTGCCTTCAGACTTTCTTTGCTGGCTGTGAAAGGAATGTTTCAAATATATAGAAAACTTTATGCAGAAAAGAAGTCTGCTTTGCCTACAGAGAGTGCAACATGAAGATAACACTGATGTAAAATTATTTGATTACTTTACTTGCTTTATTATTAGTTTTAGACAACAACTTTCAGAAGTTTATGGGCAAAGTATTTTGATCATGTTGTTTTGATTTGTAGATGAAATCAATTGATCTTGTTTTGGTCAATTAGATTCCTCTGAAAACTTTACCCTTGGGATTCTCAGGCCATGATGCATGGAGGTGATG
This sequence comes from Peucedramus taeniatus, assembly GCA_013400575.1. Taxonomy (NCBI): domain Eukaryota; kingdom Metazoa; phylum Chordata; class Aves; order Passeriformes; family Fringillidae; genus Peucedramus; species Peucedramus taeniatus. Next base: position 48,643 of record WBNO01016073.1, on the reverse strand, counting down.
CATGGAGGTGATGCATTTCAGCTTCCCTTTCTGGAAAACCTTGGCCTGTGTATTTAAGTGGTCCTTGATTGTGCATCATTGCACAAGGGAAAACACAGCATGAGATAAATAGTGTACTAATTTTTGTTTGGGAAGAGGAAGATGCTGGTTTGGGGAGTTGGTTTTTAGTTAAATACCTTCCCACTTTAAGACTGGATTTAACAACTTTCTTCTAGCTTTCATGCCCAGCCATCCTGCCAGCTGTGGATGTTGTAGGTGCTTAGTGGTACCAGAAACATACACCCAGGCCTGACAGTCATGGGCAGAGCCCCCAGTGCCATTCAGGAATGGCATTCAGCTGGAGGAAGTGTCACTGGGGTGTCTAACCAGTATCAGATACCTCTGTTCGGGCAACTGAGCCTTGTTAACCTGTGTTAACCCTGGAGCAGTTCATTTGGCTGTAGTAAAAGGTTCACTGATACCCTGCCAACACAGAAGGTTCTCCACAACTGCACATTGTGTCAGCCAGAGGATGGCTTAGTTGTCTTATCTATGCCACATGGAGTTTTCATATGACAATTTAATTGCTCATTTATTTTAACAAACTAACAGTGTAGCTGCATTAGCTTCTCCTCAGATTGTGTTGCTGAGTTTGGTAGACATGGTTGTATCTTGGTACCTTCATTCAGACATTCATCTTTCAGTAACACTGTCTATCTATTTTTTTAGCTTATTTTGAGAAGTCACTACAAGGAATAGATAAAAATATTTTTCCAGCAAGTAACAATCACATGGATGGGAGCTTGTCGGTGGCAGCTTTGAGTGTAGCTTCCCTTTGCCTGTTTTGACCTCGAGTGCTGAGTGTGTGGCTCACGCTCTGACAGAGACCCATGTGCTCCTGCTGCACTTGCAGAGTGCTCCAGCATTGGAAGCCCTAGAGGCAAAAGGTATCTTGAAATATGTAACAGCTTCCAAGGCTTTTTTCTTTAAAACACCTCGAAGCATTGAAGTAATTTGGGCTAATGGGAAAAAAAAGAAAAGGAAAAAAAAAAAGAACATTTGTCACCTGTTCTATCTGCTTCATGTCGGCACCAAAATATACAGATATAGAGGAAACAAATGCAGGACTGATAGAAGGCTCAGGTTTAAGAGAAATGGTTTGGGACAAATGATTTCTGAGATTAGGGAATTAGTAGAACTTTAAAAAAAGTAATTAAGAAGGGATGAGGCTAGCTACAACCAGGCTGCCAGGGTTGTGAGTCACTGAAATGATACAGGATGGAAATTCTTGTCTGTCTGTGCTATGGACTGAACACTCTTCCTCCCATGATATGATAGAAGAAAATAGTTTGCTAACTCTGTAATAACTTGTAATTGGCAGGTATTACAAGGTATTAAATGTGTTTTAGTTTTGTTCTTGCTTTTAGTCAATATGCTTTTACATGGTAAGTGTGTGAATGTGTCCAGATTTCAGTTGTATAAAAACGTGTATGCAACAGATGTTATTGCAGACCTCTTCTCTTGTCATCAATGTGCTTGTTTTCTGTAGCTTTCAGAATCTGAGTGTTGTTTGGATATTGTGTTAGAGCACACTAGAAGTCTTGGAAGTATTCTGAATAGTCTTTTGAGCGTGTATACCACAAGTCTTTCCAACAGTCGCTATGAAATCTAATATGGGGTCTAGGAAGGTAACAGAGAAAATGAAAGGTGTTCTCATCAGAATTACTTTTTAGTAATTCTCCTAGCTTAAAAAATGATTGATTGCTTTTTTCTCAGGAAACATGCTACTTTATTTTCTTTCATTTACAAACAAAACTACAACTATCAACAGGCCATGTATAAAAGTGATGGTAAAAAGAATTGTTCATACATGATATGAAAAAGAAATAGATACTTCTAAAGGAATATACTGGATCTTGCAACTGAGAGTGGTAAATGAAACATAGTCAGTAAACAGAACCAAAATACTATTAACCAGTGTCTCACCCAGTGCTACAGCTGTCAACCTGACTGGTCTGAGCTTTCTCGTATTCCTAATGATTGGAAAGAGATTTTCAAAAGGAAGTTTCTTGACAAAGAAGTACAAACATTTCTCATCTTCTTCGCAACTAAGAGGAGGAAAAAGAAGTCAGAAGTAGTAGCATGATTTCAGCCTTTTCACCATATGACGTATCATAAAGCTGATGAAGCACAAAGATCACAAAATGAAGAGCATCAAATCTGCCTAACAACAAAACAAAAGAACAAATTTTAATTGCACATCTCTTTCACAGACTTTCTCACTAATGATTTCAGTTCCTTGGAATTTGTATCCGCTCAGATCCGAGCTTAGGCATATGTCTGAAAAGGAGCAGAAAAAAGAGTGAAGATTTATACAAATTATAAATTCACTTGCTCAGCAGTGCAGAATAGCTGATATGCATTGTAATGCATTCCCCACTTCTGTTTCATACTGTTTAAGTATATTTAACATTTCTATTCTGGATGAAATAATTTTAATAGTCTGTACTGTGCAATAGAAAACTAAGGAGGTGAACTGCCTGGTCCTCCCTCTGCCTTTAAAAGCATGGCTTGAGCTACAACCTGATGGAAAGCAATAGGCAAGAATGTCCATTTTTTCTCAAGAGTCCAGGATTTTTTTCCTGAAATTATTTCTCAGATTTGCAGAAAGAAATATAGTGCTGCTAAAATGTAGTCTAGCACACCACTTTTTCATTGTCAGGAGTGAAAAGTAGGTTTGTCCACTTGAAACCATGGGGATTGCATGGAGTAATCACAGTACAGTGATTCCACTGGAATTCAATAGCTGGAACAAGATCTTCCTGACTGTTTTAAAATGGATTACAATATGTTTATGGTTGCACTCAGCCTGCTGATAGCATGAGCAATAACCTCTTGTCTCAGGCTTTGCAAAGGAGGCCTTATGGCTGCCTCCTGGACACTATATGTACACCAAGTGTATCTTGGTTACATCAAGATGTAACAACATCTTGTGTTGCTGAGGGAAGATGGAATTAGACCATGGATGAAATACTGTTGGCCATTTTTGCTCTGCATTGTGTGCATGTGCACTTTAAGTGTGTGACATCTGTGTGTGGTTTGGTTTCCTATTCCTGGTAAGTTTTGAAATACACAAAGATACTACTCTTGCAGCCAAACAAGCAGAGAATAGTTGTATAGTATAAAACAATGCCTTGAAATACTGCTCTGTGTTTTATGATTACAGTGTTATTATGATGTAATACTATATTGTGTGATATGATCATAGAAAACAGGGAATGCATTACTGCAGAAGCCTATAACTATAGCTGAGCAGGATATTGAGGTACCTAGATATGTTGTTCCTGAGAGTGTTCCTAGTGTAGCCTACAGGCACAGAAGATGGGCTTAAACTATCCTTTGAGTACCCCATGCCAGCTAAAATCTACAAGCTTTGGTCATTATGGCTGGCAACAATTGCAATATCAGAGTATATGCTTATGTTTGCAGGTACTGTCTCCAGTTTCATTAGAAGAGGAAGTAGGACACTTCCTCACTTAAATCCAGTTAATGGTAGTGGACTCTTTTTTCTCCTTTTTCCTTTTCTTTTTTTTCCCTTTTGTTTGAGATCTGTGACGTTCAACACATCCTTTGCTGAGAATGATGCTTTGTAAGAAGTGTTAGCCATGACTCATTCTCTCTTGACACGGGTGCAAGTGTTTGCCACCTCCTTCACAGGCTTCTGAAATCAGAACATTTTTGCAAAAGTTTTCTCACTTTTTCTTTGGCACTTTGGCTATTGCACAATTACTCAAGCTCCCACAGTGTCAAGAAAGACACAGCAGTGCTGTGTTTTAGAAAGGTGGAAAAAGTAGGTACCTAATTTCCTAGTGAGGGGGAAAAAGTTTTTTAATGACTTTCTGGTGTTTTATTTACCCCAAAACATGCAAGGAGAAAGGGACTTTTAAAATTACTGTGTCTATCTGTCATGATATTGCCCCCTTCACTAATCACAGACAAAGAACTGTCCTTACCCTTCTGGAAGGCAGATTGTGGCATACCTGCTATCCGTGACAAGCCAGTCAAGTGGAAGGTGATGGCTTGTTTCCATGCCCCTGTGTTTCTTCTGCTACACAGAGCTGCAGGGTTGGGAGGGACATTGCAAAAGTTGCTTGTCTCCTCCTATGCACAGAGAACATAGACAGGCCTCAGAGGAGCTCTCTACCTTGTTCTGCAAAGTGTCCAGTGAGGAGATCCTCAAATCCATGGCCAGACTATCCAACAGATCAGGGAGAAAGCTTTTACTAACATAGTGCCTAACTGGTCCTTACTCTGGTTAAGGACTTTGCTGTCCTTGTCCAGTGGGACTGTAGTGGGTTGGCTGTGGCTCGCCTGCTCCCAGCAGAATGGGAGAGAAAACAGGAGGAGCAGAAGCAGGAAAACCCATGGCTCAAAATAATGACAGGGAGATCACTCATCAAGTAATTTTTTTATGTCAGGCAGACTCAGCTTGGGGAATTCAATTCAATTTATAGCCAGTTAATATAAATATTTAATTCCAAATCAGGTATTGGGAAACAAAAAAAGATAAACATTAAAATATTTAGGAGGAAGACTATCTTCCCTTTTCCAGGCTTGCTTTACTCCAAGCATGTGTCCTCCTCACTGCCTCACCACAATATCACTCTTACACCTTGTCACCGCTGCAGGTGGCAGTCAGTCCTTTCAGAGCAACTGTGAGCAGTGCAGGGGACTGGGGTCAGGATGTCACAGTTTTTCTCTGCTGTTCCTTCCTTCTTGCACTTTTCCTGTTCTCTAGTGTGCAAGTCCCTCTGGGAGCATACCTGCACCTTATGAAGCAGCTCCTCATCCTCATGCCTTGGTGTTCCCTCATTCCTGCCTCCTGCACTGTGGAGATGGCTAGAGCTGGGTGTGCCCCTCATGGGGCAATCCCAAATTTTTCTTACTGCATCCACCCTGCTCCCAGAACCTTTCTATGGATGCCCATTGGTTGATTGCTGTCCTCCATTTCAGTTACTTCCTATACATGGAAGATTGGTTTGTTCTTCCACAAGCTGCTTTTTTTTTCCAGATAAGCTAAATGTGCTTCCTTCAGCCTTTCCCCATAGGTCTCCTTTCACTTTCTTTTGGATTCTTTCCATTTCATCTATGTCTTTTATAATGTCATGCCTGAAACTGGATGTAGAAGTAGGGCAAGGATTTGTCTGCCTTTAGAAAATGACATCATTGCGTCTCTTGCCTTACCCCAGACAGTTATTGCACAACACACATATTTTGTTTTGCTTGTGTCTGATCACAAATAATTGTCTCTACACAGCATTTTAAATACATGTTAATCTCCTTCTGAAGTACACACTAAGCACATTCTTAGTTTTGTCATGTTGATTTTGGACAGTCTCTCCAGTTTGCCTAATTTGTCCTGTTGAGTGCCTGCCATCCCCTTGGGCTAGGAGGCCTTCTCCTCTCTCATTCCCTGTTCACACAGGACTTTGTGGAGCTCCTGCAGCATTTGGCTCTGCTGTGCCTTCCCCTGCTGCTGTGCACACCTGTGCTCATCTGCTACCATTTCCTAAGCACAGTGCACTCTCATGTTGGTATTTTGGACCTCCTGCTTTCCCTCATCAAGTCTTTGAGCTGCCTGTTTTACCCCATACTTCTGGTTGAGCTATGAGGATTTTTAAAAACCCCTACCTATATTTTTATTTGCTTATCAAATCTGTGTACAGGTGAAAAATATATTTGGAAGATTTAGCAGCCCTCTCCCACACCATTTTGGAAATGATGGCTGTGTTTGGGCAAGGCTCAGACAGACTCCCAGCTGCCTTTAGAAGCCATGGAGCAAGTGAAGAGCATTGCTATGACATCTGCATTTTGCTGAGCTCCATTTATGGTCATAGAAAAAATAATCTAATAAAGAATTTTAATGTGTGTGTTTCAGCCATGGGAACAAAGAAGTATTTTCTTGTCGAGGAATCAAATTGGCAGTAGATTGGTTTTTGGAAAGAGGCCACAAGGATGTTACTGTGTTTGTGCCAGCGTGGAGGAAAGAACAGTCGAGGCCAGATGCTCTTATAACAGGTAAGCTCCATCTTTGCTTGTTTGTTCAATACTTTGCCCAGCAGGAGTGCTACTGCTCAAATGAACAATCCTGCAGCAATGAAAGGCTGTAACAGAAAGTATCTTTGGTGCAGTAACTTCGTTGTGATTTATAGACAGGAAAAAGACAAAGCAACGCCCTTTCCAAGTCCTCCTGTCTGTTCTGATCATCTGCTTAAGTTTTCATACCATTGCTACTTACTTCTTGAAGAATGTAATTGCCTTTTTTAAAATCTGCTATGTCCGTGCAGCATTAGTAGCAAAGAGGTTTGAAGTTAGTAATTTGCTGGGTATTATTTCTTGTGGTGAGCAGATTCTGCCAGGCTGGCCTGTCACTGCCCATGCTTTGGGTTATGGGAATTATCCAGACAGAAAGGGAATGGCTCCCCTCTTTGTCATTAGTATTAGCAAATAGACAGCTTTTAAAAATTTTAATTTTGCATGTGTTTATCTAGAAAAAAAAATAGTGTAGAGGTATTTATTCCTTCATTGAATTAACAGGTTCTTTGTGAAGGCTGGAGAGACATCCTCCAACTGCCCTAAAATTGAAATAGAAAGGATTTGGGGGTTAAGAAAACCCTAGAAGTTGGAGAGGAGGAAAAGGGGGGAGGCCAGCTACCATTAAAGGAGGGGAATCTTTTGAGACTAATAACTGTAGCTTCTAAAAGAATACATAAGCATGTTTTGATTGCCATGTGCATTTTCAAGTATCTGGAAAGATCCTCTCAACACTTCATTCCATTTGCTTGATTGCTACTGGAATATAGCACATTAACACAAGGAAATATTTGGAAAACTGCTGTTACCCTGTCGGCACTGGCGGTGTGGAGCCTTTCTCTTGAAGTCATTCTCTTTTGCTGTACTAGTGTTTGGGCTATGAGAAGAGCATTGGCTAAGTAATAAAAATTTGGCCACTTATAACTAAATTGTGACATCTGCTTGAAGTGTGCATAGGGCTAAATGCCCCAAAAGGTGTTTCAAGAAAGCAGCAAGGCTAGAACTGACCTAGCAATGGTCAATTGTCTAGCAATGAGAAATCAGATTTCCATGTGTCATCATGGTCCCTGAAAATGGGAGGAAGATCAGAGCAGGTTATTGTATCTTCTGTAAAAACATTGCATCTTCTGTTTTCCTCTAAGGATGCAGGAAGCCTTTGTGCTGCCAGGCATGTAAAATACCTGGTGCTGACACTCTGTTTCCAGAGATATGCACCTGGAATACACAGCCAGCTGGAGTTTTGAAAAAGCCCTAGATGACTAACGTGGGGATGATTCTAGACTGTCAGCAGTCATGAGAAGCCTCTTGGACTAAACAACAGCCACATCTTTCTTACCAGTGCCTGCCAGTCATCACATGGCAGATCTTTTTTATTCTTTCTTAGCAGGGAAAAAAAATCACCTTCCATCTTACTCTCACTCATCTTTTAGCATATTGTGGGGGGTTGAATACAAAAAGGTTGTATTTGATTTTAAATCTTGTGCTTTTTCTACTAAGCAAATAAATGCTTGTATCAAATCTATTGCTTGTATATTTTATTAATGCTGTATTTCTCCCTGTTGGAATCTTTTTTTTTTCCCAGATGGAACATGTTCCCTGTCAAGTTTCTTATGCTACAAAACAGTTGAGTTATTTGAGATTTTAACCATTGCTAATAGCCATGACTCATATTCACTATGCAAGCATCTTCTGCTGTTTTAGATGCTGCCTATTTTTTTTGTGTATTTTTCTTTCATAGCTTGTCTGCTCCAAGGAGAGTGATAGGTAGGAGAATCAACATAAGGGGTAGGCACCCCAGTACTAGGTACAACTTCCTCTGTAGCCTGAGGTCCCTCTTTCAATGCTCCTTAGCATCTCCAGGTCCTACACAGGAAAAGGGAAAATAAAATACTTTTGGGATATGTGAGTGACAGATTGTGTAGAACAAGAAGGAACTACATAAAATGCTAAATATGCTTATTTAGAAGGATTGAAGAGAAATCTGTCTTTGATAACAACTGATATATAAATGTGTAAACCATTCAAGGAAAGAGACAATCTAAACTATTACTGGTGTTAACAAAAAAACCAAACCAAAACAAACCACCACAATTTTTGCTGTTGGTTACAGAATGACATCAGTTGTCTTTCTGGGGAATGCGGTTAATATTTGTGGAGAACCTAAGTGCTTGTACAGAGTGTAGGTTTTCTAGTCCAGGTGGGTACCCCTCCTGTTGATGTGCAGAGACTTTCATGAGACAGTCCCATTAATGTGAGCTACTGGAATTCTTTCAAAAGATGTTTCTTGCTGGGTTCTACAAAGAGATGAAAAAGATCTGTCTTTACCAAGGATCTCAGTTGTGGGAAAGCCGTGGCTGTACTTGGGTGTAGTCTTCGTATTCAGTGGTGCTTAAAATGACCCCTTCAGCCAGAGGAGTTTTGCACAGGCATTTTGATAAAATGTTTTTTCTTTTGAGCCGCAGGAACCTGAAAGGTCCCCTGTGTTAATCTTAGAGAAATGGTGTGGAGCAGGAGGTTTTGATTTGTTTTTAGGGTTTTTTGAAAGTATTGTCAGCTGAATTCTGACTAGAAGTTCAGATATCATATGTGGACTATAATATATAAAACATTTTTAGACCTAAATGCTTGGATTTTCTTCCTCAAGTCTAATATCTTTAGAGGTTAAACAAATTTTTTTCTTTTCTTTCTTGTTTGGCTTTTAATTCTTATTCCTTGTAGATCAAGAAATCTTACGTAAACTAGAAAAGGAGAAGATTCTCGTGTTCACACCGTCCCGGCGCGTGCAGGGGAGAAGGGTGGTGTGCTACGACGACAGATTTATAGTGAAGTTGGCCTTCGAGTCAGATGGCATCATTGTCTCTAATGACAACTACAGGGATCTAGCTAATGAAAAGCCAGAATGGAAGAAGTTCATAGATGAGCGTTTGTTGATGTATTCTTTTGTTAATGACAAGTAAGTCATTCTGTCTTTTCATGTGCAATTAAAATAATTGAGGAAAGGACAGTTTGAAGATTTGTACGAATTTTTTATCTTTCACCCAAATCATTACATATATGTAGGAAAACAGGAGGAATAGTCCTGTTTTCATTTCAAATCATTCATAAATTTGGTCTTCTGAGTAGAAGTACTTGAAACTGTTTTTGTAGCAACATTTTTTATGTCTTTTTATGCTATTTTTTCCTCTTTGGTGTATGCCAATGTATATTTGATGTATGCTATGGTATAATATTCCAGCTCTGTTGATATACTGAGTCAACATTTCTGAGTGCCTGTGGTTAGACTCCTAAGTCCTAGAGTCATAGAAAAACCCAAGCTGGAATGAACCTCATGGGGTCTGTAGTTCAACTATCTGATTAGATCCATCTATAGTAACTGTACCTCAGCCTACAGATCCACTGCAGTTACTGCTGGTGGCTTCTTGTAATGGGAGGGACTCCGTGCTCCCCTAAGCAGGCACTTGTGTTGAGGTGCCTGAATGCTCATGCAAGAATCCTGGGCCATCAGCACAGTTTTGCAAAGCTAGTAGTGGTGTTTTAAGAAATGGCTGCCTGTATTGTAGCCCTTACTTTTGATTTTGGGATGGGTTATTTGCTGCCCTGCTTTCCCACAGAGCATCAGCTGAGCTGAACCAAAGGTGTCTTGTAGCAGTCTAGAGGTGTCACACAGTCTGTTCCTGTGACCTACCTCTAAGGCAGTACCTGCAGCAGAAAGATGGCCTTCCAAAGCTGCTCTTAAGGTTCCTGGATTTTAAAATGACAGGGTGGCAGGTTATGGTGTAGCATAGTCACGAGATTCTTGGTCATTGCATGAGAAGTATGAGGAGGCTTGTTTGCTTCCATAATACTTTGTTTTTACTTTGTAGATTTATGCCTCCTGACGATCCTCTTGGCCGCCATGGTCCAAGTCTGGACAATTTTCTTAGGAAGAAGCCTATTGTGCCAGAACATAAGAAGCAACCATGTCCATATGGTAATTTGTTTTAACCCATCAATTTTTATGTACTGAGACTGGGGACCAAGCTCCTGCTTTATTTTAACACTGCCAAAACTGTTTAAGACTCTTTAACATTGGTTTTAACATTGTTGTCTTAGCCTGAGATGGGTTGAAATGCTGAGCTGATGGTGGAAACTGAAGCGATTTTTTCATGTGCTACTAAAAAAACATCTATAAAACATCTAAACAATCTACTAGTTGAACTAAAGGAGCAGCTTAATTAATCATTTGTTGGAATAAATCCAAGTCGACATCTAAATTCTGCAGGTTCCAGAAGCCCTTTTCTAATGTCATGAGATATTGAGGTTTTCTTCCAGGAAATTAATTGAGGTATCTGAAGTTTAGCTACTGAGCACTCCTACAGGCATCTTGATTGAGCTGAAACCTGCTTGCCTTATGGCTGTGGGACTTCTCTATTAAGTTTTCTGCCTGTATATTGCCTTGGCCCAACACAGCAGTTGTGTATAGCCTCCCTGGCAGGGCCACGTCCAGCTCAAAACATGTCTGGGAGTGTTGGTCTGCATTCCTAGAGCACCAGCTGCAGGACACTACCACTGCCTCTTTTTTGTCCAGAAAACAGGAGAGGAGCTCTTAGAGCACACCCTGTGTTGCATGAAACCAATCTTGTTTGTAAGATCTTTCAAATCAACAGTAAAACTTCAAATGAGGGGTATATCTGTTATTTGATCGCTAGCAGATTTTGTTTGAAGATTTTTAAATCTGATTATGTTTGTATTAACAGGGAAGAAATGTACCTATGGACACAAATGCAAATACTATCATCCAGAAAGAGGAAATCAGCCTCAGCGATCTGTAGCTGATGAACTTCGTGCCATGTCTAGAAGCACAGCTGCCAAAACTACAAGTGAAGGAGGACTGGTAAAAAGCAATAGCGTTCCCTGTAGCACTAAAAGTGATGGCACTTCAGAGCTGAAGCGTGCTGCTCCAAAGAGGCAATCGGATCCTAGTATAAGGACTCAAGTCTATCAAGACTTGGAGGAAAAGCTTCCCACCAAAAACAAATTGGAAACCAGGTCTGTACCTTCTTTAGTTAGTATACCAAGTTCCTCTGCTGGAAAACCCCAAAGTACTGCACCTTTAACTAACGGCCTTCCATCCGGAGTTCACTTCCCACCTCAGGATCAAAGACCACAGGGACAGTATCCTACAGTGATGATGGCAACCAAAAATCATGGAACACCAATGCCTTATGACCAGTATCCAAAATGTGAGTCTCCGGTGGATGTAGGGTATTACTCTATGCTGAGTGCGTACTCAAATCTCAGCATATCTGGGCCGCGTAGTCCTGAGAGGCGCTTCTCCTTGGACACGGATTATCGGATTAGCTCTGTGGCTTCTGACTGCAGCAGCGAGGGGAGCGTCAGCTGTGGCAGCAGCGATTCCTACGTGGGTTACAGCGACCGCTCTTACATGAGTTCGCCTGACCCACAGCTGGAGGAGAACTTGAAGTGCCAACACATGCACCCCCACGGCCGCCTTAACGCTCAGCCCTTCCTACAGAGCTACCACGAGCCCCTCACTCGAGTGCAGAGCTATAGTCACGAAGAACCAAAGCATCACCACAAATCTCCCATTCCGTATATGGCTGTGCATCTGCAGCATCCGGCAGTGGGTGCTCGTTCCAGCTGTCCCAACGACTACTCCGCACCTCAGAGCTCGTCTCATTCGAAGACGCTGCATCTGGGGAGAGCCCTGGTGTCCACGAGAATAGACAGCATTTCAGACTCGCGCTTGTACGAAAACTCTCCCTTAAGACACAGAAAGCCTTACTCTGGCCAGGAAGGGCTGGGAGGTTGGGATAGGCAGAGTTACGGGATGGATGCCTACGGCTACCGCCAGACGTACTCCTTGCCCAGCAACCCCACGCAGCCGTGCTACGAGCAGTTTGCCTTCCAAAGCCTTCCCGAGCAGCAGGACCAGCCCTGGCGCGTACCTTACTGTGGAATCCCGCAAGACCCCCCGAGGCTCCAAGACACCCGGGAGAAGGTTTACATTAACCTCTGCAACATCTTCCCCCCCGATCTCGTGAGGATGGTGATGAAGAAGAACCCTCACGTGACGGACGCTCAGCAGCTCGCTGCTGCCATCTTAGTGGAGAAATCTCAGCTAGGTTATTGAGAGATGACGCATCTTTGTGGTGTCTCGTAGTTTTCAGCTCAGCTCTAAGGCTGAGGGAGGTTTGCTACAATAGCATTTGGGATCTCCTTCTCAGTAAGGAGGTTATATAGTAATCCGTTTATGTGAAATACTGTATCATGGAGTCTGTATGTATAGCCCCATGCATTGGAAGTACCAGATAAGTTTTGTGTTCTAGTTTGAAAATTTTTAAATGGCTATTTTCACATCTGGAGGATGTTCCAGTTTAAATTAATATATATATATATATTAAAAAAAAATCCGTGGTCTCTGGTTATAATCTTTGGTGCATCAGGGGTTTATATGCAGCACTTTCTTATCATTGTTACATTTTTCTGGGATTTTTGTTTTGTTTTTTAACTTGCTGGATGCTTATCCTTGGGCTGTGAGATATTAACCTGCAGAATGAGGATTTTGCTACTTCTGGCAGGTAATTTTCAAGCCAGTTTTCAAGCCAAGTTTCTGAACTTTTTACACCACCACAAGTATGTCTGATGTATGTTTGTTTGTTTTTGTGAGCTTTTTTGTGCTGTAATCACCTGTTTGTAGAAAACAAAGATTTCTTACAGCACTGACTTCATTTTTTGAAACAAATAATTAAGTTACCAGTTAACAGTGAAATGGGTAACAATATATAGGTAATTTATAGTATGGCACTTTTTGTTGCTTTCTTTGTTTTGCTTAAATAGTTATGTGTTTTTGTTGAAGCAGTCAGTTAGTAAGATCAGATGCAAACAGAGGAGGAAAAGAGAGATTTTTTTTTTACTAATTTATGGGTATGTTAAAGGCCTTATTGCCTGATTTTCAGAGGTGCTAAGAATTTGCAGCCCCCTTGGAAGCTAAGAGAAACTGCAAATGCTCAGAACCTCCCCAAAGCAGGCTGCCCTGTTTCAGTTCCCGTGTGTTGTTACCCAACTCTGTGTATTTCTGGTCAGTAGGTGGGGACCTGAAATTGTAGGGCCCTGTTTAGTTGTTTTATATGTTTTTCCTTTGTATTGCTGCACAACTGTACTGGATAAAATATGCTTTTCATAAAATATTTACCTGTTTTTAAATGAATTTAATTATCTCAATGCAAGTTTTGTATTTAAGATACTGTTTGATTTTTCTTGCTATTTATCAAGGCTGGCCTGAAAAGGTTTTGTGTGTTCAGGATATGCAACATTTATTATCTGCACTATGGTAATGATATTGTAGCTCAAAATAATAACTTAAACTTTTTTTTTCTTTTTTGGCTGGGGAGGGGAGGGTTGTGGGGAGAGAAGATACCATATGTGTTCCTGGAGTTAGTTTTTCGCTTTTTGCATTGTGTAGGCCTGATTCTTGCCACAAATAGTTTAGTTTTAGAAACAGACAAGCCAAGTCTGTTTTAGCATTAGTAAGGGATATTTCTGGTCTAAAGTCATGGGTTTTACTAGCACCTCTTAAGCTTTTATATATATATATGAAGAATAGAAATAGTTTTTGCAACTGATGTCAGATGTACTTCCATGACATGATCAGTTGCCGACAGTTTTAGGTTTCCATCCGTTGTAATGATGTTCAGTGTTAAAAAAAGTCACTCGTTTACACTATTACAGCTGATCATTTTGGTACACTTGCTGGAGTTTTAAGTAAGGCCCTGAAGAACCAGAAAGTACCTTTTACTGTTGATACAAATTGTATCTTTTTAACTGAGAACTATTTTGATTTGTAGATTAGAAACACAAATTATAACTAGTCTTTTGGGCAACATTTTATCCCTTATTTAAAAATTAGAGATTTCAGACTTAGAATAGATTTAGACAAGTAAAAGTAGGTATTTATTTAGGTGTCTGTCTCAATTTCACATACTAAAACGAAAAAATAGACTATTGGCATCTTCTTCCTTCTAAAATCTTTGTAGTGAGAACTCACTAAAATAAAGGTAAAATGCTGCCTGAAAATGATGTCCAAGCACCTTTGAATATGAAGACGTTTTCACTACTTGTGTGACACCATGTGTTGCAGCAAGTAGGGTTTGGGTATACAGTAAATGCTTCTAAAGAGCATTGTGCTATAGACATATCCAATAATCTGAACCATGTTCAGCAAACCAATTCAGGACATGGTGCTCCTGTGGCTTCCACTGCCAGAGTGCTGCAGGTTCTGCCATTGCCTGTCCCCGTGGCAAGGCCAGAGGGGCTCTACACCATCTGTCCTGCGTTGTCTGTTTAGGGAGAAGACCTCTTCACCTGTGGCAACAGCTTTTCCCTGGATTTGGTTGGTCGCCATCCGTAGAGCATGTTTTAATGTAGAGATTGATGCAGCGCTGATGCTGAGGTTTGGACTGGGAAATGGGTCTCATCTTAGTTGTACGCTAAGATTTGGTTAAACTGAATTACACTGAAGTACTACACCATAGTGTAGATGCAGCTGTTTTAATAATGCAATTATTGTGTTTGTGGTTTTAATGGGTTTCTACGTTTATTTTTTATGTAGGTATTTACTTCTGCCAAAAGTTCAATTCCTTTAAGCGTGAACTGAAATGTGCACATGTAATAGAAGTGTTTTGTGTTTTTTCCTGTGATGTGGGCACCAGGATGCTCCTGCCATGCACATGTCACAGCCTGGCCTAGAGCAGGGGCTCAGCAGGCTTAGCCAGTGGGAAATCAATGTGAGGAGCTGCACTGCCCAGGCCTGAGTTACCAGTGTCCATTGCCTCCACACACAGCCAGGGCAGTGCTGAAACCCCAAAGGGTGGTGATCGCTAGGGAGTTCTTGTGATAGGTTCTGTGCTTTGCACCCAAGCACTGAAAATGCTTTAAAAATACAAGAGCAGGAGTAATTTGGTGGATTTTAATGTTGTGCAATGATGTGCTAGTTCCCTTTAGACTCGCTTATGTTGGGTAAAGGAAATTTACTGTGGACAAAATGTTTGCCTTGATACTTCCTTTTGTTTTGCTGTGGTAACAGATGGAGGAATTGTGTGTGAGCATCTCCATGTTGAGATCAGTGTATATCTAACAACTTCTAAAAAGTACGCCAGTAACAAACTTGGATGCAGTGATACTGGTCAAATACTGCCTTTGTCTGTGTAATTGCATTGATGCAAATAACTGAACTGTAACCTCCCATGATCCTTAAATAGCAGAGGTAATTCAGTGACACTGTCTTGGCCCCAGCTGAGTGCCAGAGATGCAATGAAGGATTTAGTACCTTCAAGTTAGAGCTGTCTCTCAGCTAAGAAGAGGGCAAAACTTCCCTTTGTCTCCAGTACTTGAGAGTTGTTTTGATACTTAGCAGAAACTCTGTATTTTTAGATAAAATCCCAAGCTGTTATAACTGCATCAGTAATAGTATATACAGTATTTTTAATGCACATACATTAGGCATCTGCCCACAACTGTTTTCAGTACAACAACATGTTGCAAATATATAAGAGTTTTTAAGTATGTCCTGTAGATAACTAACTTGTAGCTAAAAATGCCCAGGCTATGACAGTATTAATCACTTTGTTGTTTTTTATTTTTTCAAATATGTGTAATATATATATATATTTGTATATATACACACATATATTTGGCAAGTGGGTTTAAGGTACTGCTAATGGTCTGAGGTAAGATCATACCTTTCCAGGTGTCCCATTTTTTTTGGTATATCTGAATTGTAGCTTGGTGCTCCATTGCAGAGTAGCTCTGGGGAGAGGCAAAAGCCCGATGTGTTTGTGTGACGCCCCGAAAAGAGAAGGCGTGCGGGGCTGGGGAAGCCCTTGAAGGAGACTCCTGCAGCCTCAGCAGGTGCTGACTGTAGCTGAGGTGTTGATGAACTTCTGCTGTGAAAGTTGTAGCTAATGGTGAACACCTTCCCAAAAATATCAAAGCTGTGGGTGTAAGCCAGAGTACCTCACTTGGAAGGGGGCACTGGGGGCGTTTGCCCCAGCAGGGTGAGCACCGGAGGACTGAACGCCTTGGGTGAGAGATGCTGCAGCGTCTTGCCACAGTAAGAGACTACCAAAATATTTACCAGTTCTATCAGTTGATGGTTTGACCAAGGTGTTTTCAATGTGTAAAGCTTGAAACATGAGACATAATGCTTTCCTGCTCTCTGGAGCATTTAGAAAAATACCCAACTGACTTTTCATTGCTACTGAAAATTTAAAATACTGTGCAATTAAAAAGACCATTTAAAAAAAAAAAAAACAAGCTTAGAAATTATTTATTTTTATTTACAGTGTGACTTGCTAATTTATTCCTTGCATTATAAGGCCATGGTGGAATGCTGTTTGTTGAAGTTTTTTATCATAGGAACTAAAACTGCTGAGAAGAAAAACCAATAGATTTAAACTTAAAATTCTATGGCCTTGTTTTGTTTTCTGTAAAAGGGCTGAGGTTTTATAAATGTCAAATCACATGTTTTATATTCTTTGTAAAATTTAGAGAGGCATAGTTTAAGAATTCTTGTTCAAATTAAATATGTTTGGGCACATTGTTTAGACTAATCATGTAAGCAAACCTAGAATCACCTGTATTAAATGGTTTTTCCAGCTAACCTTTTGCTTGGTGACACGAGAGATGTTCGCACTTCATCTTTAGGTGTCTAGGATACATTTCTCGAGGTTTCATCAGAAGCTGCTGACCTAGGCACCCAATCACACAGGAAATGCACATTTGCAGGGGAAGCATCCTGCAGAGTGCTGGGTTTTCCTTGCCGTGCGGTACAGGGAAATGTGCTGGTGCACATCAGGTCTCTCACAGATGTTTATAGAGGCCAAATACCAAATACCATGTGTGGTTCATAGTTGTCAGTGTGCTTGAAATCATTTTCCACCTTCCATTTTCAGGTCTTAAAGGGTTGTCATAACTTGTGTTTGGAGTGTTTATTGCTCTGTCTACCCTTTAAGCTAAATGACTGCAATAGTTCTTGTTCCCTCTGACACTCAATTGGCCGTGGGAGGGCCTGGTCTCCCAAACACCAACACCTACACCTGACTTCAGCAGAAGCAGGTGTGTGGGCTGGTTTAGTGGTGTGAGAGAAAACCTGAGTCAGACTGGTGTGTGTAAGTGCAGCTGGGCTGGGACCTTGAGGAGCACTGCTGGAGAGCCATCTTCTCCCAAGCACAGGGGAGATCTCACTGGTGCTCACAGGTCATTCAGCTGGATTGCCCTTTGCAGGCATTGGGAACACCTACAAACCAAATTTAGATGTTTAAGCACATCCATCCTCTCTTTTTCAAAGTATAACAATCTAATCTTCACCTTATAAAACAAAACCTCTCTGCTTTTTTTGTAGAACAACCCATTTTCTTTTGGTCTCAGATAATTACCATGTGAGATTGGCTGGTTCATTACTTTTTATTTATCTAAATGACATTCTTAATGAAACAAATTTAAAAACTGCTTTCCCAGCATACAGTAGAGTATCCTCCGAGGAAGCAATGCAGATACAGCAGCAATAATTGTATTTTGTAGCTCTTTTCCCAGTCGTTATCTCTGTATTTGTGTTGAGTAGGTGAGATTTTAATATTGTCCTGAAGTCCACTCTGGCGAAACCATTAGCTAGAAATAATGTTTGGGCTACTT
Organism: Peucedramus taeniatus; assembly: GCA_013400575.1. Lineage (NCBI taxonomy): Eukaryota > Metazoa > Chordata > Aves > Passeriformes > Fringillidae > Peucedramus > Peucedramus taeniatus. The sequence goes on along the minus strand of WBNO01016073.1, from coordinate 30,880 downwards.
GATAAAGCAATTGTCAAACTGGCTCTTCATTCCTTCACTGGTTGTTCTGTATTGTTTCTGTGATGTGACTATTCACATCTTAAAACCACCTCTAAACCATAGAAAAAACCATGTACATGGATTCTGCTTTTAGAGAAAAAAATAAAGATTCATTTTCCTCATTGATGGGCTGGCTTTGTTTCATAAAAAAAATCTCTAGAGCAGTTAGCAGTGAGTTATAGACAGCTTTGTGTTCCTACATGCACAAAACCTACAACAAAACTGCTCATTTTGAGTAAACTGGAATGGTTTCAGAAATAGAATAATAGAAAGGTTTAGTTTAGAAGGGACCTCAGAGATCATCCAGTCCCAACCCCCTTGCCATGGGCAGAGACACCTTTCACTGGACGTGGTCAACCTGGCCTTGGACATCACCAGGGATGGGGCATCCACAGATTCCGTGGGCAACCTGTTCTAGTGCCTCACCACTGTCACAGTGAAGAATTTCTTCCTAACATCTAATCTAAACCTATTTTCTTTTAGTTTAAAACCATTGCCCCTTGTCCTGTCTGCCCATACACAGAGTCCAATTCCCTCCTTTCTGTAATCCCCCTTAAGATCCTAGAAGGTGCTGTAAGGCCTGCCAGGAGCCTCTCTTCTCCAGGCTGAACAAACCCAACTCTCTGGGGCTGTCTTCACATGGGAGGTGCTCCAGCCCTCTGATCATCTCTGTGACCCTCTGGACCTGCTCATGCAGGTCAACATCCTTCTTGACCTGAGGACCCCAGAGCTGGATGCAGCAGCATTGCAGGTGAGGTCTCAAGAGGGCAGGATCCCCTCCCTTGCCCTGCTGGCCACAGACAGGACACAAGTGGCTTTCTGGGCTATGAGCCCAGGTTGTTGACTCGTGTCCAGCTTTTCATCCACAAAAAACCCCAGATCTCCAGAGGGCTTTTGTCAGTAAGTTCTCCTGGTCTCGTGTCTGGGGTTGCTCTGACCCAGGTGTAGCACCTTGCACCTGGACTTGTTGAACTTCCCTCTGGATGGCCTCCTGTCCTCCAGGTATGTCAGATGCACCACCCAGCATGGTGCCACATGCAAACTTGCTGTGGGTGCTGTCATGATATTAAAGAGCACCAGTCCCAGGACAGAGCTGTGAGGGACACCCCCATCACCAGCCTCCGCCTGGACATTAAGGCATTGACCACAAACCTCTGGCTGCACCAATCCAGCCAATTCCTTATCCCCTGAACAGTGCAGCCATCAAATACACATCTCTCTAATTGCGAGAGGAGGGTGTCATGTGGGACCATACATAAACATGTGTGATTATAGATTATCGGTTCATTTTTAATGTAGTAATTTGTACTCACTAGGCTCTTTCCCTTCATGCCCCTGGGATTAAGAACTCACTCATTTATAGTAGCAAATTTTGGACTTAGACATTGTGCCAGTGGACCTAGTCTCCTCTTAGGTACTCCTACATATTTATTTGTCTTCCATTGCATAATTGTTAGTGTGGCCTAGCTCTGGATACTGCAGGGGTAAATAGAACAGCATAGAATTTAGAACATAATAGTTATGAACTATTCTAATGAGTGCAAAGATTGCATTTTTCTGATCTGCTGCTGGGCACTGGGCACCTCTGTTGCCTTGTTGTCAGAATTCAGGCTGGGGCTGGCCCAGGTGCTCCCATTGCCTCCAGCTCAGCTGAGCCCTTATATTCTCCACATGGAAATACATAATTTTTTCTGAATTATGTTGTTTGAATTGTCATTGCTACTTTTCATTAAATCAGTTGCTTGCAGCTTCAGCAGAAAGGAATCTGAGTGGATGATCACATCTCTGGTGGAACGAGATAGATCCATGGTCCAAGGTGAGGTTTTCTTGGCTGCTGATGTGCACAGCCCAGAGCTGCTGGTTTCTTTGGCCAGATGCACAAAGTCTCAAAAGTATTTTTGTTGTGTCTCTACATGATGGATGCAGAAACCTTCTATTTGGAGTAGATGAGAAAATCAAATAACAGCTCCTGTGTATTATTTTTATTATTTTTAAAAGTCATATTATTATTTTTATTAGTCATATTATTCACCTGGCAAGAAAATGCAATTTCAGAGGGCAAAAATCCCTCAAAGCACAAGTAAAGGAAGGGTTCACTTTATGGGCTCAGGGCTACGAATCACTTCTGCTGCATTTCCACGTTGAGCAGAGCTGTCCCAAGGCCCTACACGTCTCATGATGCTCTGTCCTGCTCCACTTGCTCTGCAGCCTCCACTCCAGCTTAAGATGTGTTGCTTTCCCTGCAAGTCCCTATTCTCTCAAAGGCATTGCTTAGGGCAAAAGAAAAGGAAAAACCACATCATCAATTTCAGATGCAGAAGAAACTGACAGTGCTGCTGACACTGTGCTGTTCCAAAGCTCAGAGCTGGAACTCCTGAGAGCTGAGGAGCAGATGGTGGGGTTGGGTGGACGACCCACCACAGCCATCAGCTCATTGTCCCTGCAAAGAGTGAGAGCTAACAGGGCCTGGGGCATGTCCAGAATTTGGACTGTAAGACCAGTACAAGTTGGAATGAACAGATTGTAACCTTTCTCTGTTACTAAGTTTGGCATACTGAAGTTATTTTCTAGAACACAGTTGCCACTTCCCTGGTGGCACTGCTCACTTTCCTGATTCTCAAGCTCTGTAGGATGCTCCAGCTCTTGAGCTGTGGAATGCTGGCTGACCATCCTGCTCCTCTCTCCTGCAAGGGGGCCAAGAGCCCAGCTTCCAGCCACAAGTGGTTGTAAAGATCCACCCACTCTGTTCCACATAGGGAATTCAGCAGCAGCAGCAGCAGTGTTAAACACTGAGGGAAGGGCAGTAGAAGGGCAGCAGCTGGTCTTGTCTAATGAACTGCTTTAAACATCTGTATTCCAGCTGTAACTCCTGTCTGCAGTGAGGCCTCACAGCCACTACCATGCTTACACTCATTCCTCATTTTTGAAGAAACTGGTGTGCTGGATAATTAAGAGTTATAAAGCCACAATTGTGATTTGCCACGTCCCTGAACATGCTGTTTCTTCAGAGGTGATTTACTGGCACAGGTTGTATTTCAGTTTTTCAGATTGCTTCAAGAATGCCAAATACAGCCCTTTTTTTTTTTTTTTTTTTCCTCATAACATCAAGCTGCTGGTGTTTGTATAATCTGGTTTGGTCTCTTTGGATGAGACCTCACTACCTGAGGCTCCTCCTCTGTAGCTCTGCTTTCTCCCTTGGGCTGATCGAGGACCATGAGTTTCCCCAATTCAGTCAATTCTCTAAATCCCATGAGATCTGCCTGTGTCACCTGCAGGGCAGGCCTAGAGACCCTGTCTTGCAAAAGCTTTAACAAAATGCCCGTGAGCCTGGCAGGCATCACAGCAGCCCCTGATGCAGGCTGAAGTCTTGTGACACTGGTGATGAGAGGGCCCTGTCACTCATCCTGGAGCTGAAACCTGAACTTGACAGCCTGCATGACCTTCTCTGGGGAAGCTAGGGAGAGGCTGCTGTACAAACACACAGGGATGCTCCCTGCAATTTCCATGCAGGACGAAGTGTCCACTTGGACTGCTCTGGGCAGCATCCTCCAGCCTCACAGGATATTCGAGCTCATTCTGTGCTGAAGAAGGGGGAGGGACATTTAGAGATTTTGTGTCCCGGTGCATAAAGTGCCCCCTTTGATGTAACTGTAAAGAAAAAGCTGGCATGGAACCGGGCATGTTATGAGCACATGCATTAAACACCAGCATCATCCTGCTCCTCAGTGTCACAGCAGAGGACTTGTATTCAGCAACCTGCTCCTGGGACACCTGGCATGGCAGAGCTAGCAGCATGAGTGCTGGAAATTCACTCAGCCTTCCCTGCCCACTCCCACAGTCCTACAACCAGCACCAGGAAGGAGCTGCTGCCCTGCATATCCCTGCCCATCCCTGGGGACATGTCCAATCCACAAGCCTGTTCAAGGAGAGCTTGGGAGAAGCTTCACACTGAGGAAGACCTGCATAAACCCAGCTTGTAGGAGACACAGGAAATCAGTCCTCCCTGGGGTTCTGCAGGACAGGACAGGGGTGGCTCGAGGAGCAGGGGTGTCCCACTCCCATCAGGCCACCATCAGATGCTGGGACACAGGTGAGCACTCGGTGGCAGTGATGCTGAAGATGTTCTGGTGCCACTCCATCTGATGGTCTCTATAGCAACAGTCAGGCTTTTTCTTTCCCAGCTGAACTGCCAGGAGCAGCAGGTAGATATGACAGAAATTCAACGCTGCTATTAATTTACATGAGCTGGGTGAAGCGTAAGCAAGAGGAGTGTGGGGGATAAGGAGCTGGCAATGTTCTCCAGGCAGGTTCCTTACACCAGCCAGGCTCATCTTACAGAGATCCCCAACTGCAGCCTGGAACCAGAGCTGCAGTGGTGGTTTGGGTGACCCAACATTCCACCCCTCGGGAAGTGTCCTGAAAGGGGGAAAATTGCATTGGGGTCTGGCCAGGGTGCCTGGGAGAAGGAATTTTTGGGTTTCATCCAGCTCTACAAAACTTTCAGGCATGTAAAAATCTGGATTTTAACTTATGTTTTACCAATTTCAGGAATAGAAAGTCTATTTACCCTGGTGGGGGAAAAAAGAAAGGGAACTGAATTCAGTGACAGAACTGCCTGTCTCAGGCAGTGTTTTGCTACCTGCTCTCCCACTGCAGCCACCTCCAGCAGTTGTTGGGGACTCTGGCATGAGTCAGATGTTTGCAGAGTGCCTATAAGCACAGAGCTGCTGGGGCTCAAACTCAGTTGAACATTTTGGGTTTTTTGGGAGGTGCAGACCATGGTGATCCTCAGTACTGAGCTGCCCCCAGTGTTCTGCCCTGGTCTCATCATTGTCACGATGGCAAGGAGAGGCAGATGCTCCCGGAACTGCAGAGAGGGATGATGTTATGTTTGTTTGTTTGTTAATTTAATACCTGATTAAATGAGCTCCCCTTGGTTCCTCTGCGACAAAGTGATTTAATCGATGCTGAAACTGCACACGGGCTGCAGCAAAGCTGCTCATGGTTGGCATGGGCTACATCTATAGAATTATTTCGGAAAAAGGAAAACGTCAGCATGATAAAAATGGAAAGTGTTAGTGTGACATGTGCTGCCAGGAAATGGGGCTGCTACCCTATCCATCCATGTTTACATGGATGAGACTTTTAATGAAAGTTAACTGTTGACCCCACCTTTTAACATTTAAAACTAATTTAATGGAACACCCGTCCCCAGCTGAGGGCCAGCAAGTGCTGCCGTAGGAGGCAGGCAGGCTTCCACTCACTAACTCATCAATGCACATCAACTTGGGGAAGCCAAGCAGCAGCAGAACTACAGTCAGACCACGACAAAAACTGTGAAGAAACCCCCAAATGGTTGCAGGTTTACACCATTGCCCTCTGCAGTCAGGGCAGCGAGGTGGCTCAGCTGTGAGACTCGGCGTGTCTGCACCCCAGTGACTGCTTGCTCACCTGGCCAGGGCCACCTGCAGCCCGGCTGCTTCCAAAGCCACACTCTGCTGCAGGCACAGATGCAAAGACCACTGGTGAATTTAGAGGAAAGACCCAGAATGAACTACAAGGAGAAGCAAAGCTGCTGGCCAGCCATCAAGTGTGGAATAGCATGGAGGAGAGAGGGACAAGGAAGGACAGCACCTTTCAGGTGGCAATCAAGTTGATTCCTGCCTTACAGACCAGGCATCGCTCTTTGATGCCAGCCATTCACAGGCACGATTGAATTCACACTCTCCTGCCCTGCAGGATGGCATTTTTCATCGTACAACTCTGCTACAACATTTCAGACAGACCTCTACCTACAGGTAAATAACAATCTGCAGTTCCAACAAGATCCTCACTAGGGCAAAATCCCGACTGCCGCGGAGGGGACTGAGAAAGCTCCTGTGTCTGACCAGAGGCAGGACCGCGCCCCATCCCCTTCCCCCGCAGGGCAGACTGCGACCATTCCGGCCATTCAGGCTCCTCCAAAGCGGCTGCCGCAGCAAGGCGAGCGCTGTTCCCAGTCTGGGTCCTCCAGCAACTGCCGGGGGAAGCTGCCACCCCTTCCCAGACCAGCTCCTGCTGGCTACGGGCAGCAGGTGCGACCCTGCGTGTTCCAGCTAACGAGCTGCCAATCCGACCTGTCAGAGCCAGACCAGGCCAGCTTGAGCAACGCTGCAATCAACAGTGAGAGGGAGCCCAGAGCTTTCCTTGTATCAGAAACTCTGTTTTCATGTTTCTGTTTTTAAACCTGGCTGCTAACGTACACTTCATCTTGCCCAATTCCCCTCTGCAGGGCATCCACCAGAGAACTTTGACACTGACTAGCTAAACACTTCACCACTGACTTCAACACTGAGAAGCTAAAATGCATCCTAAGGCAGCTGAGGCAGCACTAGACAAAATCCTCAGGAACATTTTGTGGTGATACCAAAGAAACATTTGCACAAAAGTTTTACTACCTTTAACTGTTGGTACCTGAGGCAAGCACAGTCCTAACGAAGGCTGCTCCAGGCAGCAGCTATTGCAGAAACACTTGCTAGATATAAAACTCATGGAGGCCACTGTGCCTTGGTCCCCTGAGCAGCAGGATCATCTCTAAGCCCCCCCAGGGGTCATGCAGGGAGAGGGAGGCTGCAGAAACAATTTAAAATAATCACTCAAGTGCTGAGCAAGACAGTCCCAAGACCCCATTGCTGGCCTATGTGTGCAAATCAGACCCTGAAACTCCACACCTTTGGATTTTCTGCTCCTCTTGGCATCCTAAACCCAAACCTTGTCTTCCAAGGGCTGAGCCAGGGCCTTGTTTCAGCTGGCGGTGTGCTGGTGCGCCAGTCAGAGGCAGGGGAGGCTTCCTTCTCGACAGCCCCTGACTCTGCAAGGGTTCCAGCAGAAGGCTGGCCATGACCCACTGCCCACCCCGCCCACCTGCAGCCCTGAGGTGTGGGGGATGTAGCTCCCAAGCCTGCCAGGATGGAGGGTCCATGGCCCACAGTCCCTCCTCCCTCAGCCAAGCTGGAGGGCTGCTGCCAGAGGTGAAGCCTACAGGAGGCACAGCAGCCGCTCCAAGGCAGATCCCAGGTCCATGGGATGCTTGCAGAGCCGGGCCAGCTTCCTCCTTGGGCAGTTATCACCCAATGATTTTGGGCACATGCCGGAGGCTTTGGCAGCTGCTGCTTCCGATCAAAGTCCTCTGATGGATCTACTGGCACAATCCCCAGTGCAGGAAGGCCACTGTGCAAGAAGGCACTGCAAGGAACACAAAGCTCACTCTGAGGAATATACCAAGGTTTGGTACATTTCCGGGGCTGCTAGCTGGATTTGAGAATAATTCAGGTGTCTATCTACTCAGTTAGCAGCTTCCTTAATCACCAGCTGTCTCTTCCTTCAAGAGAAATCCATTCTTTGTAAATAAAGCCTCTCATTGGCTCACCTGGTGATAGCACAAAATATTTACTTGGAAACTCCACCTTGGATTGGTGCTACAAAATGAATTAAAACTTCTCAGAGAAGTGAAAGAAAATTCACTAGCACCACTGATCATCAAATGAATAGTGATTCTTTGCATGAACATTAAAACCCATTTATTCAGGCTTTTGTGCAGGGTGCACAGTCCAGCAATTACGTATACACAGTATGCACATCCTGACAGCATACAAAAAGGCAAGGAGCAACGGGTGCTTACACTGGGAATGTATATACAGACATATTAAACTGGAATTTTTACATTAAAAAATTATCTGACACTGTTCAGGTATCATCAAGGCTATTAGAAACTGTGTAGAAAACCAATAAAACTTGGAAAGTATCTACTGTCATTTTCCTTTACCCAGGCTGGATATAAGTCAGGCTTCCCACACTGTATCACTTGTGGACAAAGCCTACAGGATGCCCCAAGCACTTTGGAGGGTCACATTACTCTAGCACATCCCATTACAAGTTAAAGATTAACACATTAGTATTATTTCCTGTTTTCCTGGAAAGAACAGCAGCTTAAATACTTCAAATAGCTAATTTTCTCCTGGGAAAAGACAACAAAGGAGAGATTTAGAGACCATGAGAGAATCAAACACTAATGAAATGTTGTAACAGCACTTCCTGGTCCTTCCAAAAACTCTTCACAGACCAGGCACCTATTTAAAGCACTGTACACTGTCCAGATTTACAGCAGTGCAATAGCAGGCCTTGGCAGACCCCAGGTCTTCTGTAGATCTTTACCTTGCTCCTATCCTAAGGGTTGCAAGAGATCGTACTTTTGTAACCTGCACAGAAAGACACAGAGAGATCAAACAGATTTAGCAAAAGGATACTAAACAATAGATAGAAATATGCAGCAACATCATATGAGCCATACTTCACTTCCTGTAGCTATTCCATATTTAATTCCTGACTAAACTTTTTTCCTAAGGTGTCAGCAGAACGAGGGAGCATCAGAAACACAGTGATTTCAGAAACACATGATTCTTGTGGCCAAGGCACCCAGGGACATCCAGAACCCATCTTCACAGGCTTTCAGCTTGAAGAGCATGTCCAACCACCTCTCTACGTACTCTTCTATGCCAAATTTTTGCACATAGCAGTTCGGTTTTGGTATCAAATTTTAGCATTACAAAGAACCTAACTGAAAATCCACCCAGGGGGTAGTTTTAAATGACCAATCCACTCTTGCAGGTAACACAAACCACATGTGACTGCAACACAGATTGTTTTAAAACTGCTCCCAAAGATGGCTGAAATAAAATGCCTTGTGCACAGATACACCAAATATAGGACATATTTGTAGAACATTCAATCACAGCCAGTATGATTTCAGACATATTTTCATTTTAGCACAGCACACGTGCTGTTTGCTGCATAAGCTCTGGCGTTCAGTTTATTCCCTTTGCTCCTTTGCATGAGCCTTTTGGAGAAAAAGGTGAGGACAGGCTAAAGAATCTCTCTCAAATTTATTTCTCTCCTAATGTTTAAAGTTCTCTGGTGGAAATCTTTACAATGAGTCAAAACTTACTTGAGTGGAGACACATTTCAAAATTTTAAATTTTCCATGTAGAGTTTTACAAAAAAACATTGTTAAAGTGGCTTGAAAATTGCTTTCCTTTCAGAGAATGATTCCCCTAAATATATTATGATTAGGCAAAGTACAACCAGTATTTTATATTCAACCTTCCTATGTGAACCTTCCTTTGTTGTGAACATCTCATTCTGATTGTTTCAGAGAGAGAAACACTTCAGCTGTAAGTAGCAATATATCATAATACTCTTCAGAATTAATCAGGAAAAACAGTAAATAACCAGATTCTCTTTGATATTAGTAAGGATGGGGAATAAGCATCTATTCAAAACAAAGAAGCCTTCAATAGCTTTTTTTTTTTTTCATTTATGAGTGCAGGTACAGCATGTAATGTGCAGGAACATCAAAATTCTATTCCACAGCCTATTTCTCTCACAGATCATTTTCTGGCACAGAAAGTCAGCAAGAACTTCCAGGGCTTGACCACAGGCAAATAAGACCTGTGGTTAAGACTGGTGTTTTAAAAGTCTGACAGCAAATTCCTGGACATGGGTGGGGAGAAGAAACAGGTTTCTGTCAGTGAGCGAAACCGTAGGCTGGGAAGGCACTACTGAAACCAGTGAAGTGTTTTCTGGTACTAAGAGATCCCCAGGAACAGCTGGCTTTCACAGGTGGCTAAAATCAAACATGCAGATAAGTAGATTTGATTTTGAAATCGAGAACCAAACTGACCCATATTCACTCTGCCAGCTGTGATTTTTTTAAAAATTGTATTTTAAACACAGTTTTAAAAAGTCTCATTTTTAAAACTATTCAAGATGGAAGTTCCTAAAAGTAGCGACTTGTACATTTCACTTTAATACAGCCATTACAAGGCCTGATGCCACATGCTGTATTACAGATCTACAGTTTAACCATGCTATCTATATATTTTTAATATATATGTGCATATATATACATACATATAAATTATCAAACTCAGTTAAACACAAATCATGATACCTTTCCCTCAGAAAATAGTTTCTTCCAAGCTCCAGATTGCAAAGATAATTTCAGTGTCATAGGCAAAACATAATTTTACAAAATTGCTGGAGAAGAAAAAGCATTTTTACTCTTCAATTGGTGTAATAAGCCACAACAGAAGTAATTAAGGGAAATATGACTGAAGAATGATTCAATATTTTCTTCTCCAGTGCTCTCAAAATAATCCAGCAAGTGCAAATAAATAAAAAGCCACATGAGTTTTACCAAAGTACTTTTCTATCATGAATTTAGTTTGAGAAGTCCATCTTGTCTTACCTAGCTCTCTGCCTCCATTTTTCCCCTTGAGTCTGTCTAATTAGTTAGCTAAGTGCACCACATTTTTTTGCTAGGACTTCAGGCTTAAACTTACCCTAACAATGTTTTTAAAGTAATAATCATGCAACATCTTCCTTCCCTGTCTTAATTTGCATTCTCATATTGAAACAAAGTTATTTAATTGCATTGAAACTCTCAGTGATGCAAACTGAAATCTGTTCTTCAAATGAAATAAAAGGCATGACACGTTAGCAAGAAGGAAAAAAAAAAGAAAACAACAAAACAAAGACAATCTCAAACCAAGCAGTAAAGCAGCAAAGAGAAGTGAGATGTAAGAACCAGCTCAAAGAAGACTGGGAGAAGCACATATGAAAGGACCATCCCAAAGCATACAGAAGGCACTGCTAGAAAGAAGCAGAATTCCAGAATTTATTTTCATGGCCTTCTATTAAAATGAACAGACAGGTATTTTGCCCCCACTGTTTTTTACGGACAGGTGTCCTGTCCGTATTTTTGTAATACTCGTATCCCCATTCATCTGTTTAGCCCAGAAATAAGCTGTGCACCTTTAAGACTGGTTCTGAGAGCAAAGGGGGGGAAAAAGAAGTGTGCAGTCTGTTTTCAGAACCTGCACTCACTCCTCCACATTCCTGCTCCTGGACTGTGTTGTCTGCAGATGGACGGACAGACAGTGGGACAGAGCCCTCCTTTTGCTTTTTAGTTAGTTTTTACCTAGCTGAGGCAGAGAAGCTCCCTGGACTGTGGTTTTTCTTTTCCTTGGAACTGTTCAAACCTGCTCTGGACTGAACACGCAGAGGAGCACCGGCAGCTCTCACCTGTGGCCCACCAGGCCGGGCCTGGGCCATGGCATTTCCAGCACTGGAGGGACTGACAACAGAGTGAGCGGAGCTACAGCCCACCAAGGGGACTTTCGGAGTTTGTCATCTCTTTGGAGAGGTTTTTTTTTACTTTGTTCAATTTTTTTTGTGCTGGTGAATGCTTTGCCTGTTAAATAAACAGTTTTTCCCACTTTTCTCCAATGAAATCTTTTCCCGAACCAGCTGGGGGAGGGGCCACTTGAATCTGCTTTCTAGAGGAACCCCTTTGGAGGTTTTCTCCCAAATTTGCCCTAAACCAGGACAACAGGGCAGGCTGAAGAACCATGGGATACCTGACTCCTGCTCTCAGGTATCTGTGCTTATGCTATAGAGGAGTTCAGCTTTTACAAGAGTGACCTGCAGAGAAGGTTCAAGCCAGACAGGAATATAACAATAAATAAGCCTTATTTAGGACTCCACAGGAAAGACAACTACTTCATGTCTGCTTTTTTTAATTATTATTATTTTTACATCCAGGATACCTGTTGTGCAGAAAAGCAAAGCTGCAGCACCATGCAGCTGTGCCTGACAGCTCTATTATTGAGCAGGAATAACCATCCTGCTCCAGTGCTTTCTCCTGCCTAGTCCAGACAGTCAGATGAGCTACACGATGAAAGCACAGAATTTCTCTCTCTCCCACATGCTCCCTTGTGCATGTGAGCAGAGCTAGGCTCAAAGCTGAACCTCATGGGTATAAACACCATGATTCAGATTCTACATTAACATATTTGTTTTCTGACATTTTCTCCAGAAAGCTACCAGCAATTATTAGTAGTTAATACAATCATTTATGCTATAATGTGGCATATGCCATGCATGTCTGGTAAGAGAACATGCACACGAAATTAATCCAAAGACTATTTTGAGAAGCAGCAATAATAGTTCTAAATTTGAAGATTATGGGTTCACTGGCTTTGCTGAAAACAACACTAAGATCCCAAATGCAAAAGAAGAAAGAGCTGTGTTTCCAAATGGTATGGAAAAGTACAACTGGCATTGAGTAGCGAGACAGATGCCCAAAACACTGTTCACAAGAGAAGAGATCCAAGAATTCAAAAGGTGAATTAAACAGAAGAAACACTGTCAAGGACATGAAACAAACAGTGGATTGCTGATTAATAGTGTGAAGATTTCTTATAATTTTTAGAATTTTTTCTGATGTGTGAACAAGGTTGCCTGAATCTCAAACACTGAATCTGCTCACTTGGATGTAAATTAATTTGTTCCCAGCAATACAGACAGCATCAGGATTGACTCATCTATGTATTCTGGATGTTATTTCCCAATTTCGCTGAAGACTGAAATGCACTTGGCAGAAAAGTTTTGAGCCTCAGTCGCAATGCAAATGAATCTCTTTCTGGCAACACAACTGCAATTACCATATTCACAGAGATTATTAATTAATCAGAAGTGCTATTTGAATAAAAGTGTGGCTCATTGATATATTTTAAGAAAGCATTTGACACAGTAGTCAACCATTCACCATAAACTCAGTCTAGCAGAATGTTACTGAAGCCACAGATTAAGAAGTTAAATACTGTATCAAGTTTAAAGAAGAAATGGAGGGTGAATTAGAGGTGTGAAAGCTGAGGCTGTAGGGAGCTGTGGATACAAGATCCCACTGAGCTGAGTGTAGACAGCCACAGGGCTGAGGAGCGATTACTGTTTCACAGGGGCACAAATGGGTTTCGTGTTGCTGGAACAAGCAGTGGGGCAGCAGAACCCTGCATGTGCACAGCTCCTGGCTCTGCAGAAATGTGCTGGGGCAAAATTACCACACTGCAGAGGAAGTTATAACTATAACACAGAGGCCAGGCTGAAAGCACGCGGCCTTAAGAACTCCAAGACCTTTTAGTGCTGGGCAGCAGGCTTTCCAAAAGCCTTCAAATAATGGCAACTCCTCCTCTGTAAATAAGGTAGCTTAAAAGCAAACAAAGAAACAACAACAACAAAAAAAAACCCAAAAAAACAAAACAAAAAAGCAGAAAAAGCAGTGCATTTGTCCTACCTCTGAGCTTGATTTCTTTTCACCTGATCCACTTATCCAGAGCACAGGAAACATTAACTCTTATGCACATGTGCATTAGGAACATTTGCACCAAGCAGGCCGCCTCCTTTGATGTGCATTTCCATCTCCCCTCGTTTCTTCTGCTGCCTAAAGCCTACTGCTGTGAACAGAAACACTCTTGACATATTATTTACAAAAGCCAATATAAACACCTCATGGAATACCAGAAATTCAAAATGCTCTGTCTCCTCCTGCTAACTTTGTCGTTCCCTCAACTATGAGCTATGTGGGCATAATCTGTCTCTTCCTGAGGCACTGCTGCAAGTATTGTGGTCCCTTCTGAAGAAATTTGATAGCTTGGTGAGAAAGTCTTTTGGGCTTGGTGAGTCCACTTCATTCATATTGAACAAAACACATACATTTGATATGTTAGCAATCTCTTGGGTGGAAGGAAGGAAAAAACAAAAGCAACAGAAAGCAAAGCTTCTTCAATAGCACTCCAAAGTGGCAGTTTATCAACTCAGACAGTAAAGCAAACACAAGTGACAAACTCCATGAATCAAAACAAAATCAGGCAACTGGCCTATGCCTATGGATCAAGACTCAGCTCAGTGAAATGAAAAGTGCAACTTGCTCCAGAAAACTGGCTGCTTCCTTTGCTAAACAGTTTATTGGTTTAGCCCTGCCACAGGGCTATACTGAAAAGGAGTCCTCCACACAAGTAAATAAATGAACCAGTAAGGGAATTTAGTGCATATTTGCATTTGGTGTTTTCCCCTCTCTCTGAGCCCTCTACCATCACACCAGCCCTTCAGCTTTAAGTTGCCTCTTGCTGCTGACTGGGTCCCCAAACTGGGAAAAGGAACAGCCAGGCAGAACGCCCCTGCCTGCAGACCCATTTTGTGGGGAGAAAAGGCTGGACTGTGCTGCTTGGGAACAGAGCAGTGGGACACGGCGCTTGGCAGGTGCCCATGGCCGCCAGCCAGAAGCATCTCCTCAGCCATCCAGGCAGCACAGCATTCCCACTGGGAAGCAGATACCCTCCACCTACAGCACAAACAGCAGAATGTGCCCCAAGGGGGGGTCAAAGAAATAACCACAATTTGTATGCTGATACATTGGCACATATTACATTTTCCAGGAAAATCTTATCTCCCAGCCAAGATAAATTAAATTATGTGTATGAGACAACTTCTATTAATAAGTGAACTTTGCTCTTTTGTAAGGAAGCTTTCAATTTCATGTTGCCATTTTTACTCCAAGTATATTTACAAACACCAGGATCAACTATCTCAGCCCACTTGGATACATCATCATTGTTAAAATCCCTGACATCTTGGGCAGAACAACTTTTTAGATTATCCATATGTAAACAGACATGGAAAATGCTTGCATAAAAGTTCCTCTTCAAAAGCAAAAGGTTTTAATTAATTATTTTAATCTCTATATTTTCTTTTAAACTTAGAGAAAATATTTGTGGTACTTTTTATTCAGAAATTTGATATAACTTATTTAGAACAAACCTTTTCCTCAGAGGTGATCAAAGTAGGTAATTTGAAAAACCCTAGAGAACATGTTTTAAGAAAAATGTAAAAGCACTATAATGCTTTCCAAACTGGTATAAGTGACAGAAAATGTAGGTTTGGATGTGTAGAATGGACTGCTTCAAGAAGACAGAATATCTTCTTGCACAACAAGGCATTCTGTTTGATTGTAATAGTCTGTAAATAGTGGTTTTATTTTGCATCTTTTTCTCTCCAACTCAAGAGCATATTTTTGAAAAAATAATCCTTCAAAGCACCTGACTCCCCTTTCAACCACACTACTGGGAAGCTACATACCTATGCAGAAGCTCTCTAACAAGTGAGAAACCTCAGAGCTAAGGCTTCAGCAGGAGGGGCTCCAACAAGAGAGAAGTATCAAACTAGAAATATGAATGTTTACAAGCACCAAGTTTTAATTCCTCATGGGAATTCTGCCCTATGGAGAAACAGATAGGATCATGTGCTTGTACTGAGTGCAAGGCCAAACAAATTCAAGAGAGAATGGAATGGCACCTGAGAGGAGGTCTAATTTATATGAGAACATTTTAGCAGGTTATTTGTACACCTATTTACATGGGACTGATCCTGTCTTTATCAAGTGTATTAGAGACATGAAAAAGCCCATTAATTTGACATTGTTTAAAACACTGCATCTGTTTGACAGTACTCTCTACTATAAGGTACAATATAAAAAAAACCAAACCAAACAGATCAAGGTTTCACAATAATTAAGATATTGACCCATTAAATTAAATTTCACTTAACCTGGGGCTAAGCAATATGTAGGCAGTGATTGAAAGTTCTTACATTACCCACAGAGCTCTTATTTGGCCAAATTACCCTCTGTTCTCAAGAGAGCAAATTTGCTGTGATGATTCACATCCTGTTTTGAATCGACAAACACCAGTGCTTCCTCCTAACTGTATGTGGTAATTTCTTAAGCAAAACACCATTCTCTAGGGGTACAATTTGTTTTTTTTTAATTTCATTCTGACCAGAGTGTGAAACAAAAAGATGATCAAAATTTCTACACTGCTCTGGAAAGAGAGGCTACTGGGCTGTGCTCAGTAAAGCGGTCAGAAAAAAAGGGCATTAAATAACAACAATGGACCTCAGAGAAATTAACTGTATCTCTTTATTGTTAACCAATGAATGTTATCCAAAATAGTAGATGTAATTGTAGCTTAATTGTACAACACAAAACATGATGCTAAAGGAAAAAGCATGTGGAAAATTACTTCACCGAGTAATCATTAGATGTATTCTTAGTATTTCTGCACCAGTAAGTGTTCCCAACTGCTGGTGACAGCAGCTCTTACCACTTTGTTCATTGTGAAAACCTGTATTACAAATGGTTGTTCCTGGTTGTTTGAATAAAAAAAAAAAAAAATTCCCACAGCTTTATAAATGGATCGAATCCATTCAGTCCTACTCTACATGTTGTAGATTTAAAAACAACAATCTTTACTGGTGTTTCTTCCCAACACTGAAACTAATGGATCAGTGTTAGTGCACACTTTTCAGGGAAAAATGAAAACTCACTGGAAGCACAGTATTTCACCTGCCATGACAAACTGTTCAAATACTTCAGAAATTTGCTTAAGCTTCGGTGTATGAAGCCTGTGAAACAAAAACTGTTCTTACAATGCACTGCAAGTTGAAACACCAACTTCCACCAAGCAGCATTTTGAAGCATGTGCACAGTATCTGCACATCAGTCTTCAAGGTCAAGCAGATATGTTTAGCCCCACAAACCAAAAATATATTAATGTATCTTTATTTAATTTTCATGATGTCACCCCACATAGCCAAACTTTCACTCCGCAAAATAAAAAAACAAACTTAGTCGGACTGTTCATGAGAAATTTAGACCTATTGTGCATGAAAAAAAATGTTTAATAAAATGGCAAATTTTAATAGGTAAGTGTAAATTTATGAGTGCATATTATCAAACAGAAAAAAAGCTGAACCATCCTCAGAGAAACCTAGGTTCTTCCACTGTCAATATTTACTAGGGTACTCTAACATAGGGAGTAACTGAAGTCCACATTAACTGTAAAGTTATTACTAAAGTCCAATTTCTAAGCAAATTTTTTAAAATAGCAGGTTTCCTTTTCAAGAGGGAAAGGACTTAATAATCTGACATCAGATATAACAATTATACTAGCTTCACTGAAAACTGAAGCTACAAACACTTTTACTCCAATTCTGGGAAGTTTCATTTTGTATTTGAAACCCAAAATGACTGACACACACATTCTACACCCCTCCCAGAATATAGTATACCAGTGACAGGTTACAGCTTTAAAACACATCGGATGCTTTTACAATTTAAACTCAACAGAAGGCAGTTAGACAGTACTTAGCACTATAAATCCATAATAAAGTAAAATAAAATCCTAGGAGTAAGGGCTCCTAGCAATCTTTGATGTTGTTGTGCAGTGACAGTCAATTTAAACAGTTTTTTTCATGGTGTTTGAAGGACCAGTCATCATGTACATAGTAGTGAGGTAGGATACTGTCCCCTCCCTGGGACTGATGTTTTCATATGCTCCCTTGCCAGAAAGGTCCAGGTCTCCCTACTGCAAATAAAGTAATTACAAGCAAATAGCACGTTAAGCTTTGTTTATTTTTTTCCCTCTTTGCTGCATTGGAACATTTTGCACATCTAAAATAATCAGCTAGGAAAAGCAATACTTATTCAAGCCTATCAGCAGCCATGTGCTGCCCACAGGTAGCGTTCCATTTAAAAACATTTCCTGGAACTACCACCTGCAATCCAGACCTTTGTGAACAGGTAGGCAAAGAAAACCATCAATGATGACAGGACATGAAACACCAAAGAAATTCACTTCGGAGAAGAAAAAACAAACACAAAACTCCCCAAAACAAAACAAGAAAAAAACAACCAAAACTTAAAGTGAGCAATATCAAACTCTAAATGGAGTAGCTACATGGAAAACTAATTTCAAACTTCATACTGAATCTGTACCTATCCAGTTTAGGTACAGTTCCATTCTTCTTTCTTTTTTTTAATGTTTAAGCAATATATGCACTTGTCAGTCATTATATACTTCACATTTATTTCCAAAGGGGGAAAAAACAACAAACAAACAATGAAACTGAAAACACAATGGGAAAAAACCTGCCATTAACCTCCATACCCTCCCCCCACCCAAAACCTAGGGTTAACAGACTGCCTTACTGTTGAATAGCTTCCCCTAAATTTGTCTTCTAGTCACTGTAGTCAACCTGGTATTAAGTGCTTTGGCAAAGTGGGGTGCAATCCATCAAATCTGCAAAGGCCTGCTTTTTTTCTCTGTTGGTGGTTCAGCTTTACAAGGAACATATATGCAAAATACCAGCTCTCACATTGCTTCAAACTCATCAATACGCTGCTTTGTATTGCCTTGTCGGATTTGCCGGAGAGTCTTGTACTTATCGCGGCCTGCTTTAACATTCTCAGCATGAAGGACATCATTTTGTGTTTTCTTGGTTTCATCTCTGGCTTGAGCCAACTCTGAACTTAAAGCCTGTTGAATAAAATATTTGAATTTAAGTGCTGTGACTAATCCTTTAACAGTTCTGGAGCTTCTGATAACAACTATTCTGCAATGTAGATAAGAATTTCTTGAATGCCAACCTATGGAATGCTTGTTGTGCTTCTCAGTAACTCAACAAGTTGTGAGGTCTATCAGAAAGAATGCAGAAGGAAAGATAAGGAGAGCATAGGATTCTTTCCTTACATGAGTGCAAGCATCAAACTACGAAAAAAAGCCTCGTACACTACAAAATCCAAGAAGAAAGGGATCAGCAGGATAAAGCAGGAAAACCACCTTATTTTTCAATTTTTCTGTAACTAAAGACTTATCTCCCTCATCTGGTCAGTGATTGACCAAGCAAGAATACTACTAAGACAATGCTGCCAGACAAAGTAGCAGCTTTCCTTTTCTTTTGTTTTCTTCCCAAATAAACATTGTGTAACCAGGAAAAGGGTTACTACTACTATAGATTATTATGCTAAGACTTAGCCTGGGAGGAATTGCTCAATTTTAGGGAAATAAGAATAATCTAAAATGGGTGTAATTTGAGTTTTTGCATTTACAACACCTGTGAGTGACTACAAATAAACATAATACTACACTAAATAAATACCAAGCAAGCATCTGTTCATACCAGTTAATTAGTTTTGGTATTGAAAAAGGAAAGCATTATGTTTTAACATGCAGAGTTCTGGAAATTATATAATTATTAAAAACATTTACTGGCCAATGCAACAGCCCACTTACAATTTTAAGCTGTAAAAAAATAAAGCACAATCTTACACCCAATCTTTCTATATATTCCATTTCTAGAACACTATGAATGATATTCATTGGTAAACTGGTAATAAACCTAATAAATTATAAAGAAGCTGTTTCCTTGGCAGACCATAACGTCAGTGAAATTTCTTACAAAAGAAGGATGAAAACCCAAAGCCTGAATTGTGTTGATACAACTATGAATCTTCATTACCTGGAGCTGTTTCTTAACACGTTCATTTTTCTGTGTTTCTGTTACCCGTTCTTCCTCACTCCTGTGATTCATGACACCATCAGAAGACAGTTCTGCACTGGCTTCAGCATTGTTCTCATCATGTTCATCGTGTTCATTCTCTGTTGGAGGAATTACTGGTGGGGGTGGAGGTGGAGGAGGAGCAGACATTACAGATTTCAGTTCTTCTTTGGTCTTTTCCAAGTCCTCTTGGGCTGCAAAAGCCTAAATAAAGTAAACAGTACTTAGCATCTTTTTAAATTATTTGTCAAAATTCAGAAAAATAAAAATTTGAGATGTTCTCAGACACATGAAACTGTTCTTTGTAACTGACATGACTAGCTTACACACTGAAAACTGTCAAATAGAGACACGGAGTAAAAACCAGATAGGGCTCAAA
The DNA here is from genome assembly GCA_013400575.1 of Peucedramus taeniatus. NCBI lineage: Eukaryota > Metazoa > Chordata > Aves > Passeriformes > Fringillidae > Peucedramus > Peucedramus taeniatus. The sequence continues at coordinate 11,193 of WBNO01016073.1, read as the reverse complement.
ATAAGCTCTACAAGAGTCCAGCTACTTCCAGCAGTAGACAAGAGAAGAGTGAAGGAATAGGGCAATCATACTAATTGTTTTCCAGCTTTCCTAGCCTCCTGAAATTTAAGGCTCAGGGATTTCCTAGATCAAAGGTGATGACTTAAAATTTCATACTTCACCAGAACTTATGAAAATTTGTTCAAACCCTTTTGGAACCCATGCACAGTAACTATTCACATTCCATAGCTAATTACAGATTTTATGAAGAGATACTGTTTTGCTTTAAATTTTTGCCCAGTTGCATTTCACGTGCCTTTGTTAACTGTTTTGGTTCATCTTCCCATCAAATCTCATGATTTTATACACCTGCCTCCTGAGGTGTTTTCCTCTCTAACACAAAGCCCCAACCTATTTCACCATCACACAAAAGGAAGCAATTTCTAATCTTTGACCATACCTTTGTGATGAGAATGTCCCCCCACTTCATGACTATGCAATATCAAGAAATGAGTTAAACAGAAGCATAGGCTGGCTCCAGTACACTGGAGGACAAAAACCTTTAAGAAAGACTTTTCTGAAGCCTAACGGAAAGAGAGAGATTTGACCCCATGGACTTCTAGTGAGATTTCCGCACTCATTTCCCTTAGCTTCTTTGAAGTTCTGACTTCACACAGCATGGGCTCATTACTTTGTGTTGCCATTCTGAAGCTTCCTCTTCTTTCTTTTTCTTGGCCTCCTCTAGAAGTGCAATCTTGGCTGTGAATTCAGCAATTTCTGCTGCCTGAAACAAACAAAAGAACAAAGTAGAAGTTTTAATTTTGTATCAGTCAGGCTTTGCAGTGGAAGAAAGCAGAGCCTTTGCTATGATCCAGCTTGAAAAGAGTTAGTTACCATCCATGACTTCTCTGAAAAATAGAAATTCTAAGCATACATGACAGAGGGAATGAGTCAGAGTACTCTTGACTAACGGAAATAAGCCCAGAAAAAAAAAATTATCTTCTGCACTCCAAAGCTTGCTGGGAAACAACAAGCTGTCATTACAAGCTAGCATTTCAGGCTGTTTCAGTCTAATACAACTTTAATGGTCCCATCATTAAGATTATGATTTTGGATCATAATGTCAGTACTATTAAGCTAAACCTTGCCATCAGAAATATGTGCCAAGTTTACAGAAGATGAAAAGCTCATTTATAGTTGAGAAATAATTTCTTCTGTTTTCATGCCTTCCTTGATTATTATGCACCAATCTTGAATTAGAAGTAGTCTAACACAATGTGAGATGAAGACACTGCAAATACTGGCAACGGGAGAGATAAAGCAACAAAAATATCTCAACAAACCCCAGTGTAACCAACTCCCCACCACCACCATCAAGCCTCAGAACAAACTTGCCTCAGAGAACAGGCTTCCCAGTGGGCTGCACAAGGAAGCTACTCTTGTTCTCAGCTGGATAAGCCTGAGACTTTTAGAAAGAGAATGTAATGAGTGTTGTCAGTCTGAAAGGTGGTGGTCATCTTTTAATCACCTACAGATCCAGAGTTTTATTTTTGCCTTACAAAGTAGTGGCAAGTCTAATGCAGTTTTCTAAAACAACCCACAACACGCTTTAACAGTATCTCAAGTTTGTGTACTTTTTCAATGTACTTCTTCATTTGACATAAACAAGGGCAAAGGCTAAATTTTCAACTATATTTTCCAATTTTAACCCTATTTTGAGGAAAAAAATTAGGTTTCTTACTAGCTGCTCCTGGTTCTTCATTTGATCAGCTGCCTGCTTGGCTAGAGCAGCTTTGGCTACTTCAGCTGCTCGACGCTCTTTTTCCAGGCGTTCTGCTTCCTCTTTTGCACGCTTCCGTTCTTGATCCAGTTCTAGAGCTCTTCGTGTCTGTTCCTCTAGCTCTGCCAAGAGGAAAGTTTGCAGACAAGGTATCACTACCTAGCCCTTCCTCATATGTATCACAGACACCAGCTGTAATATGCCCAAAATAAAGTAACCTAGAACACTAACCAAGAATTACAAGACTGCCTCAAGCTAAGAAAAGCTATTGAGCACGTTACCCAGAGCTCTGTTCCATGTCTGGTTCCCCCCCTACTTTAAGACATTCTTTGGATATACTTCATCTCACCCGACATTTCCGACAGCCTAGTGTTTTAGAAAAGTGTCACCTCACTGACAGAACTAAACACCCAAATACATGTACATATACATACACATGCTCCTACCATGAGGATATTTCATGTACATTAAATCACCCTCTTAAAGAAAGCATAAAAAACTCTTCTTTATTGAAATGTCTGACAGATTCCTTAATCACAGCTGAAAATTTAGGCACATGCCTCCAGCAAAATGACTTAAGACCCATTGGAAGTGTTAGAAAAATTACTTGTATATCAGAGGAGGAAAATTTTAAATCAAGAGAGAGATAATAGCTGTCCAGCTGCCTGCATAGCAAAATATTGAAATCTAAGGGGCAGAACCCTTAGTGAAATAGGAAGAAGTAACAATCTAGGAGTACTGCAAGGTTAGGTTTACACAGACAAAAGTATACTCCTCCCCTGATGAGAAAAACTAGGTGACTATGAAAAAAAATCTTTCTAAACTCTTTGCTGGTTCTAATGATAAAATTTCCACTATGTTCTTGGCTAGGCACAGCTCTCATAGACTCCTTCAACAGAAAACCTAAACCACTACTCATTTTTTCCAACAATCCATTTGCCTTCACCACAAGCTCTAACACTATAAAAGCACCTCCCCAGGTATGCTGACACACGCTTCATCTTTGTACTTCTAGCTTTAAGTAGTAATCTAACCACTATTCTTCACTTGGTTTTCCAGACCTACTACCTCAGTTATAAAATTAAATGAACAGCATCACAAGTATGTGGGGCTCTACAAATGCAGTACCTAGAAATTAAATAAAACATAAAACTATTTAAAAACACTACTGAAACAAATCTTCCCATGAAGATGGAGAACATAAAACTAACACAGACCATTTATATAAAGATTTTGCCATGCGTGCACAGAAGGCGAAAAAGACCAGCAACACATGAGCATTTTGTGCTGCATCAGAAATTAGGCTATATTGCTCACAAAGTTATGAGAAAATGCATATTGTCAAACCTCCAGAATCACTCTGACACTGTTTTGTCCTGGGTCAAATAGCCCTCCCTAAATAATTCCAAGGCACAGTTAGTGTGTTACCTGTCTGCATGTGTCCAACCTGTTCTACACTGAAAGACTGAAAAATGCAGGGGTAGAGCTGGAGAGCAGTGCCAGGCATATGTAATTTATGTAATTTATTTGCATAGAATTAATCAGTGATTCTCTCTATGATGCTTGAAGCCAAGAGTTACGAAAAGAAAGGAGCAACAAAACTTTTATGAATGTGAACCAAACCTGAAGTAGGAGCTAAAAGAAAAAAAAAAAAAAAAAAGATGGAGAAGAGGGACTGGGAAGTCATGGAGGCAGGGACTCTACAGAGTACTAAACACAAAGAACTGTGATTAGTGAAACTACATGTTTTATCATTCATGTCTGACAAGACTTTATTTTCAATTTCTCAAATCTTACAAGGGAATAGGAAAGGAGGAAGGAACAAAGAATTTCCAAATTAAAAGCTAAATTCAACAAAATCCTAGAGAAAGTGCTTTGAATCTTCCCCTCTAATTTCCCTGCTCCCTTCAACTCCAGGAGTTCAGCAGTTTAAGCATTTCATAATTCTGAGTTGAACTGTGTATGCATTAATTTTCTTTTTACTAAATCAAAACTTCTGCTACATTAGAAGTTTTATATTTAAAAGACACAGACAAAAGCATGCACACCATCATTTAAACACTGGAGAAGAGTATCTCTCATATCAAATAAAACACCACTAAATTCTTGTCACTCTTAGTAAAATAGACTTAGCCCCCCCGCAAAGTAACAAAATTCACTGATATACAAAAAGAATTGTGGAACTGAACTACCTAGCTAAACTAAACACTGTCACTAGATTTAAGAAATCTATGACCTCACCTTTCTGAGCTTTCATTGTTTGCTCCTCAATTTGTCTTAAGCGCTCCATTAATTCCTCCTTTTCACGCTCTATTCTTTCCTTTTCCTTTTCTGCAATCTCCCTTTTTTTCTTCTCATTTTCTAATTGTGCTCTGAAAAAAAAAATAGTGCAAAGGTTCTTTTTTTACTCTCCAACATATGAAATGATACTCTTTGGATGCAGGTAGCCAAAATTTCAGTTTACTCAGCTAGCAGGGAAGGACAATTTTAAATGCTTCTAATCCAGTTCCTGCTTCAAAATACTGTAGAGAAGAACAATTTATGAACAGAACTGATAATCAACCTTGGTTATGGTTCAGCCAGGCAAATCCCCAATTACATCTGCATTTTAGGCATGATGTTTCCTCTGGGCTAGAAACGGGAACAGTATTTTTTAAATGCACGAAAGGTAAGCCAGGACATTCTTTACTGAACTTGCTTTAATGGTTCACCTGTAGAGTATAAAATTCCCTCAGAATCAAGCAACAGAGAGGTTGCACAAAATACATAGCAGGGAACAACAGTACAGCTACTATTACTGCGCTGAAAACTCAAAAAAGATACGTTCTATATTAAGACAGGGGAGCCATGCCAATTCACAAACCTGATTACACAGTGCAGAAAGAAAAGCAGTTCTCTCTTTTCTAGAATTCTAAGATATACAATATTCTATGACTTCTTAAAAAGGTAGAATTTTTTTCTGTTTCACAGAAGTTTGTTAATTACCTTTCCAATTGTTTCTGGTGTTTCTCTTCTCTAGCTTGGGCCTTCATCTGTTGCACTTCAATTGTATCAGGTTTCCTCCGCCTCATGTACAATTCATGATTTCCCATACACAGTGCCAAAATTCGCTTGTTAATTCTCAGACGGGGTGCATAAAAAACAAAATCCTAGGAAAAAAGTAATTCCAGTATATCTATTAATCTAAAAAACATACTTATGACAGGATTCAAAGCATTACTGCATGCTTGCATTGGTTAAATGAAAACTTACAAGTATTTTGATATTTTGAGCAAGTGAACACCATAAGTTAGAAATCTAGTTGCTGTCAGAGACTTATGAGATAAATTCAAAACTGCACCTGGAATATTCCAGAAATTAGCTGGTTTATATAATTTTTTTTTTAAATTAGACTATTCTCTACTCTATTTTGAAGTCATTTGACCTACAAAGTCTCAGGAAATGTGCTGCTGTAATAAAAAAAAAAAAAAAGAAAAAAATAAAAACAGAGGAGGAAAGACGTAGAGAATTTAGCATCTTATGCTGTCTTTCCAACACATCACATATTATTAGTTGACTTAAAACCCCCCAACAATTTAGGAGTATCAAAGAGAATTAAAAGAGAGAAAATAAATGTCACCAATATTTACTCATGCCTTAATGCCAGAGCAAGTCCCTGAAGGCTTAAATCTCTTCATACAGCAACTGATACTATTGTACACACTACTTACAGGGGCCTTTTTGTCAATTGGCTTTATGACAAATTTTTTGTCGTTAAAAGAGATGTTTCTTATTTCGCTCCAAGGAAAACCAATCTTGGGTGTCAGCCTTCAAGGAGAAAAAGTCCTCATTTAACTACATTTAGAATATAACATTTACAACATTATGTTTTAATGTAAACATTAACAACAGTTCAAGCATATTTTGGTAGATTTTTCTTTTTACAAATATTCCATCAAATTAATTATATTTAATAAATTACATGGCATTGTAACAATAGGAATTTTGATTTGTGACTTATTCTACAACTATTACCTAGAGGCTAAATATCACGATCATGTACTCATTCCTTATATGGCATTGGCAACTGTATTTTCACTTGAAAGAGTAACTATTTAAATGTGAGAAACAGACATTTCAAATACTGAAATTAAAGTAACTTTCAGCCATGCTGTACTTCTGTTTAGCTCAGATTTGTGTTCTTACATTTTCAGAATTCAAGTAAAATTTATTGCCCTTGCATCTTAAGTAAAATGCATTAAATTCGGAAATTGTTACAATGTTACGCCTCAATCACATAACAGTAAATATTTTTCTGTCAGCACAGAAGCTTTTTCAATTCATATTATCTTAATTATAAATATCAGAAAATATTTAAGTATTTGATTGCTAAGTATCAGGAGAGAGGAAATACCAAAAAATTGCCTCATAGCTCAATCTGATCTGAATATTTTGACAATTTCTGCTTTCAGGAGTTATATTGCCATCTAATGGCAATTAAGGCTTACAGAATTTTGTTACAGAGTATATACATCTAAAGTTGACTGCACCCATCTGGAATTTGATGTATCATGTGTAACTTCAAATCACTGTGAACAGTCTGTTGACATCAGATACTACTAACAAGTGCTTGTAAAAAGAAAAGAGCAAGTCTGTTGTTTTATTTCCAAATTCTTCATATTTCCTCCATTTCAGCTTTTCCCTCCTCAATAGAAGAGATTATTTGATCTCTTCATAAGCACACATGAATGATCTATTTTCTTCGGTGTCTAAAAGGTTTCACTTTTAAATATCTAAGTTTATCATGCTCCAACACCTGTAATCCTTATCATGGCTCTTACAAATGTTTCTCATTAAATAAATTACTCAGCTTTAAAATGTCCTTTTCATCCTGACTGAAGGGAATATTTTGAGTGAAAGGTACAGGAAGAAACCATATAAAGATGGTCTAGCTGTAGTAATCCATATAAAGCAATGTAAATTTAAACTTCCATAGAATTGCTCTCCCTTTCCCTTCTTTTGCATTCCTAATCTTTAAAATTCAAACATTCTGGCAGTTAACATCTCTCTCTCTTTTTCTATCTCTTAGACAGATTAGAAGGAGAACCTGTTTTGCCAGGTCTTACTGAACACACAGTAAGGTGGGGGTTGTACAATCTCCAATAGCAACTCCTAGGACAGAACTGCAAAATTAGTATTTCCCACTTACTTATCATCGTGCTCATAAATATTCAGACCCAAAGCATCAACTCCTAGCCACAATTCAGTTCCTTTTTTATTCTTTATCTCAAAATAGTTGACTCCATACATTTCCAAGTCTTGTGCTATCTTAAGGTATTCCATCATAGAATCTTCCCTGATGAAGAAAAAAAATTGGTATAGTTTAGACAACAAATCATAAGTACATTTTAAGAATAAGGGAAGTGCAGAATAAACAGCTGGGATAAAATTTAGTTATGAATTAAATCTCTCTCTAAAATAGTTTGACTCAGATATTTTCAAGAGCTCTATACCCTAATATCCAAGTACAGTCCAATCACTGCATTTTGTCTCTCTGCCCCATGAGCTAAGGAAATATTCAATGTATTTTAGAGGCAGGCAACTGTGGACAAAGGCAGTTGACAGCCTTACCAGAAATCACATGGATAAACCAACAACCTAGCTGGAAACTCAACTCTCATGGAAGTCTTTTATAACTACCCACCTTGGTCAGAATAAAAGGAAACCCCTTTCCAAACAAATACCTCCGAAAATACACCCTAATAATAATGAAAGGTGTCGTGAACATTTTTACATAATTACCTTAACATTCCCCTGTGCTCTTCATGCCAGTTCTGTATTCTTTCTTCCCACTGTTCTTTTGTCAGTTTGTGCTGTTCTAACACGCTGTGAATAGAATTGTTGCTATTAAACGACACTGACAACAAACTTAACCTCTTTTGTTGCACAGCACAACATGTAACTGAATAAACTTAAAAGATGACTTCCTATATACTGCTCATATTTTCAGCACAGAAACAGAAGCTTTGTATTTCAACAAATTCCCTTCTAAAATACTGTCAAAGTCACCTCTTTTTTCTTGGTATTCTATATTCTTTGTAATATAAAAGTCACACCATAGCATACCTCAGTTAAGTCATAAAATGTAATGATTATAACAGCTCAAAATGCACACCTATAGAGTCCTCTGGAAACAATGCTGTAAATTAATCTCAAACTTTCATTCTGCTGTAATTTGAAAGAAAAGGTAAGACATTACAAGAAGTTAGCTGACAACCTTGCTGAGGGGTTTGTGGAGTTTTTTTTATTTTTCCTTTATGAATAAAATCAATAGGGAAGCAGCTTCAGAAAGCTATTTAACGTTTAATCTACAAGAGGCTGCAATGATGGAATTATATTTTGGCCTACTAGAACTTTCAGTGTAGTACCACAGTAAGAAATGAAATGCATATGATAACTTTATTATGCTTTCATTCCATGTACCCAGCATTTCAGGTGTTTCTGGAGAAACTGTTTTAAAGGACAATTAAAAGATCATCTGAGCATTTGTCTACTGAAAAGGAACACCTTAAGTACATGAATTTGTTTTGTACTCAAGCACTGCAATATATTTTATTTGCAGTACATTTACTTTCAGGAAATTATTATCATTTAAGTGTGCCAAAACATGAAAACTGAACAAAAGGAGAGAGTATCAAATTCATCTTAGTTACTTCTGTATTGGAGTATTTTAATTTAGCAGAAGCAGGCCTCCACTAACATTAAATTATTTTGGAGTATTTTGGAAATGTGTAAAATTAAATCTGTGCAGATATTTGTGGACAGGACAGGAAATACATCTCAAGAAACATGTGGCTGTAATGCTTCTTCATTGAAGTCTAAATTTGGATCTCTGTATTTTATTAGCAAAAAGAGTAACTCTAAGAAAGCCACCATTAAATGCATGCTATCACTTAATATTTTATTTATAAAAAATGTGCTATAGTTAAGTTTATGTGCAGCATTTGGTGCAAAACCCATCTCACTCACCGCTGGGGGAGAAGCCTGTCATTGGCTAGGTAGCCCAGTTTATGGATCTCCTTACTGTAATCTCCATACTTGGACTGGACAGCATAGGAAGCCAGAAGAACTGCAGTTTCTGGTGGGCAATATATTTCATCATTTAAGATTGACTCTTTGACTTGCAGGAAGAAAAGTCTCTGAGTTATTTCCTGAATTAATTCTTCAGATACATCCTCTGGAAAAAACTTGGCCCTGAACTTAAACTGCAAAGGATTTTCTTTCCGTACATCTTGCTGTGTTACCTGAGGGAGAGGAATAAATAGAAAAATAAAAAGAGCACTAAATGATAAATTAAATGTGATTTAATAGTACTTAACTCTTTAGGTCCTCTACACTGAAATCCAGAGCTTCCAGACAAGCTCACTGTGGAACTCACTGAAAGGTCCACATGGCGCAAACAAGTTTGTCAACTTGAATAAATCAGACAATTTTGAAATACTACTTAAAGGCTGATTAAGAGATTTTTTTTTCCTGTAGGCTTGTGTGAATTTTTATTTATCACAATAAAGACCTGGAAACTAAGAAGCTGCAAGACATTAAAAAGATCAAAGTGATATCCAAGGATGATTTGCAGGAAGTAATAAATTTGGTCTAAAAATGGTTCTTTAGCAAGAACTACAGCATATTTCTTCAATATGAGTATGAAGTTGGATTCTTTTAAAAGTCTTTCAACTATCGAAATAAATATATGTGCTTTATTCCTATGCAAAAACCTTAATTCCTTTAATCACATTATTTTTCTAGAATGGATAAGCTTTAAAACTGCGATTTTTGCCAAGAAATCAGATATGGTCTGCAGACTTCCTCTACTTCAGATTTCAACAAATACTCATTTTTATGTAGAATTTTATTTCAATTGTGCTAAGCTTGCAGCACCAATTATGGCCAAAGTAAAAACAACCAAAACTAAACTAATTTTAACATAAAATAATAATTGTTAAAATGTACATTCATAGTGAAATAATTCTCATACATCCCAGTTCAAGCACTTTATTACACATTTAGTTTTATGTGCACTATTAGTCCCAAGAAAACCTCTTTGTTACACGTGAAATGAGCAAATCTGTTTGCTCAACTTGTAGGAAGTCTCAAAAACTGTGACTACAATAAATACAACCTTTTAAACACCTAAGACAGCATAAGTACATATATATTCGACATTTGAGATGTCAGTTTTAAAAGTTTTGCTCACTTTTCATTATTGTCGTGCAGTATCTACAGACACGGCACTTCATGTCACCAGTGAAAAATTAGTTGTGCTCATCACAATAAAATCTTACTTGCACATTTATTTTTATCAGATTTTTGCTGTATTTACTGAAAATATGTAAATAGCAATTTAAAAGTGAAACAGTTAATTTGATGCATTTCAGAACCAAATGTTACAAGTTATTTTAAGTAAAAGACAAATAACTGTCTTAGTCGAAGTTTAAAAAATGAGCATGCTCTCAGCTGTTTCTGAACTGTACCAGAAATTCAACTTTTAAAGGTTTTCATAGAGCAACGTCTTCTGTATTTTTCACAACCAATGCAATAAATCCCATAGTCTCCAACCACTTTAGACAAGCCATTACAGTAAGCAAAGTATCTGTAGCATTACAATGTTTATTGTGTGAAACAAGACACATGAAATTCTAGGAGACAGATTTGGTGGTTAGCAGGCTTAACTCACTGGATTTACCACAGAGGAGAAGCAAAGATTACATAAGTGCAGACAGTGGGACTTGCTCCTAAAACCCTCCCAATTTGCCCCCTAATATTGAAGAAAAAAAAAGTATTCTTGATTAGGTTGAACTAAAAAACAAGTATCTCCATTCTAAACAGTGACATTAACAAATAATCTCACAGCCAGTATTAAAATAAGAAGTGACCATTCAAATTCATAAACACAATTTAAAGTCAAATTATCCAGTCCCCAGTAACTGGGAGATACAAGGTACTCAATGCTGTTTGGAAAAAAAAATATTATCCTACAATCTACCTATCAGATACCTAAAGTTTAGAAAAGCCGATTATTTTGCCTTATTTAATGATTCATAGCTGTATGCATACAAATTCCTGAAGCACAAATACTTCCCATACACATGCCCAAACTGTAAAACAATAATTCTATTATGTTTTGCTACATGAAAATGGGACAATCATATGAATTCAAGTTTTCCTAATGCATGCATGCATTCCACAGTACTGGAAACTATCTCCTCAAATTAAATATTGATGCAGCTTTGCATATTCTTTATAATTAATCTAACTTAACACTATTTTGTAATTTAAAGCACACAAAAAGCAATTTTCCAACTAAATCTGAAGCCAGCTATACCTCACTTAAGATGTTAAATCAGCAAAGCTTACACATTCAAACTGTACACTTGGCTAAATACGAGGGAATTGTT